>CM033105.1:6365364-6910868 GCA_019321725.1 Paulownia fortunei | reverse complement strand
TTATAGTTGGTAAATAAGAACCTTACTAGAATCAGACGTCCTGCCATTCAAGATAATAATTTTGAGATCAAGCCATCTATTATCCAAATGGTTTAGGATAATCAGTTCTGTAGGTTAGCCAACGAGGATCCAAATGCACACATAGCCAGTTTCTTGAAATTTTTGATACATTCAAACACAATGGTGTTACTAATGATGTTATTAGATTGAGGCTATTCCTATTCTCACTAATGGACAAGGCAAAGATTTGATTAAAATCATTGCCACTGGGTGCAATAACCACATAGGCCAATTTAGCTTGAACCTTTCTAGCCAATTACTTCCCACTAGCTAAGACAGCAAAGATGAGGAATGACATCACTACCTTTGCCTAATGTAACTGGAATCATTGTACGAGGCATAGGAAAGGTATAAGGATTTGTTGAGAAGGTGCCCCCATTATGGTCTGCCAGAATGGTTGCAAGTTCAGACATTGTATAATGGATTGAGCGGCACAACCTAAACTTTTGTGGATGTAGCCGCTGGTGGAGCTCTTATGGGCAAGACACATAAGGAGGCCTATGATCTTCTTGAGACCATGGCTGAGAATGCTTATCATTAACCTTTTGAGGGAATTACACCAAAGAAAGCATTTGGAGTTCATGAAATTGACGCACTTACTGCTCTCACTGCAATTTTTGCAATGGTCCTTACCCCAAGTACAGAGTGTCAAGTTGGGAATTTATTTTCTCCATCTCAGCCAGAGCAAGACAGTTTGTGGAGAATGCTACATGGTAAAACAATCCATACTTTAACACCTACAATCTAGGATGGTGCAAACATCTAAACTTTTCATGGAGGAATGGGCAAAACACAGTGAGACCACCTCCATCAAATATTTAGCCTCCAAATTAATCTCAACATATACCTAAAGTCTATCTAGAAGATGGTCTCGCACAATTAACAATAACTACAAATCAATTCATGGCAAGAACATAGGCAACATTGCAGAAACAAGAGTCTTTTAATTAGAACCAATTAGCTTCTATCCCAAACTTGGAGGTTCAAATGGGATAGATTGCCAATATGTTGAGTGCAAGACCGCAAGGTTTATTGCTTAGTAACACTAAGACTAACCCTAAGGAGAATATGCAAGCCATAACTATTCATAGTGCTAAGGAGTTGTCGGAGCTTGAAAGAATAGTCATTGATCCAAAGAAGACGGCAAATGATAGTGCGGCAAAGGAGTCTGAGGACATACCGAGAAAGAAAGTAAAGAAGCCTAAGTCAAAGCTGTATTCAGACAACCCTCCCCCATATGTGCATTCTATCCCATTTCCTTATTGCTTTCAGAAATAAAAATTAGATAAGCAATTTTCTAAGTTTTTTGATGTCTTTAAAAAGTTGTACATTAATATTCCTTTTATAGTTGCTCTGGAGCAAATGCACAACTATGTAAAATTCATGAATGAAATTCTGTCTAACAAATAAAAGTTGGAGAAATACGAGACAGTGACACTTATTGAGGATTACAGTGTTATCCTACAAAGAAAGCTTCCACCTAAGCAAAAAGATCCAGGGAGTTTCACGATATCGCACCATTGGCAATTCAATTTTTGATAAAACTCTATATAATATTGGTACAAGTATTAACTTGATGTCTCTATCTATTTACAGAAAGCTTAGACTTGGAGAAGTAAAGCCGACTACAGTTTCGCTGCAACTCACTGATAGGTCTATCAAGTATCCTAGGTGAGTCATTGAAGATATGCTAGTGAAGGTAGACAAATTCATCTTCTGAGAAGACTTCATAGTTCTTGATATGGAGTAAGAATAAGAGATCCCCATTATTTTTGGTCGACCTTTCTTGGCAATGGGAAGGACTCTTATCGATGTTCAAAAAGGCCAATTGATCTTGAGGGTACATGAGGAGTAATTAACTTTCAATATTTTAAAGGCAATAAATATCCCAATGAGAAAGACAGCTGCTTGCGAGTGGATGGCACCGATGAATGTGTAAAAGAAGTTTTTCAATCAAGTTATCCCATGGATCCTCTTAAAGCTTATTCGATGAGAGTGACTGAAATTGATGATATGGAGGTCTCTGAGATTTTGAAGAGACTTGATGTAACACCATCTTTGTTCATCAAGAGGCTATTTAAAGATCTTAGAAAGGTACCTACCCGACTAATACCATCGATAGAGAAGCCACTCATTTTAGAACTCAAATAATTTCCAAACTACTTGAGGTATTCTTTCTTGGGTGATTCTTCTACTCTTCCTATTATTATTTCTGCGGCACTAACCAATGAACAAGAAGAAAAAGCTATTAAGAGTACTAAGAGAACATAAAATAATATTATGATGGTCTATTGCTGATATCGAATCTATTAGTCCATCCATATGCAGCACAAGATCTTGATAGAGAAAAGCTACAAACCATCTATGGAGCATCAGCGTTGTCTGAATCCAAACATGAAAGAGGTGGTAAGAGCTAAGGTTTAGAAACTACTTGATGCAAGTATTATCTATCATTTTTCTGATTGCGTATGGGTAAGTCCTATACAAGTAGCACATAAGAAATGTGGGATAACAGTAGTAGAAAATGAAGACAATAAATTGATTTCTACTAGAACTATTACTGGCTGGTGTGTGTGCATGGATTACATGAAGTCAAATAAGGCTACTAGGAAAGACCACTTCTATTTTCCCTTTAATGATCAAATGCTGGATAGGTTAGCTGGTCATGCTTATTACTGCTCACTAGAAGGCTTTGTTAGAAGAATTTCTACCTCATCATCACCAATTATGATTAAATCATCCACATACACTAGCACGATAGATAGATTTTCTTCATTGGCTTTGGCAAACAAACTGGAATCTGCATGTGTTACTCAATAATCACTTTGTATTAGAAATTCAACAATCTTATCATACCACGCCTTGGGTGCTTGTTTTAGTGTGTAGAGTGCTTTCTGTAGCTTACACACATATTCAGGTTGATCTTGGTTCTGAAAGCCCATTGGTTAGATCATGTAGATCTCTCGATCTAGCTCTCCATGAAGAAAAGCATTCTTCACATTCATCTGCCACAAACTCCAGTCTTTGTTGGCTACAAGCGCGAGTAGAACTCGTACAGTTGTAAGTTTTGCCATAGAACTAAATATTTCATCATAGTTTAGTTTGTATTGCTGAGAGAAACCACGAGCAACCAATCGAGCCTTATACCTCTCGATTGATCAATCTGGATGGCACTTTATCTTGTAAACCCACTTGTAGGATATCGGTTTCATATCTATTGGCTTCAATACCAAATTCCAAGTCTAATTTTGCTGAAGTGCATCGATCTTTTCTTTCATAGCTATCATCCACTCAGAACTCTATGATGCTTCTTCGAACGTCTCAGGTTTTATTATAGTTGCTTCTTCAACTATGGTTGTATTGACGTATTTGGAATTTGACTTTCACGTTCTTGTTGATCTTCAGAGTTGAAATTATGGAGTTGATTCCTCCATTTCACTAGGCCCACTTTCTTCATCTCATTATTGATACACGCTAGTTTACCAAGAATTCTGAGTCACACTTTGTTGACATCATCGCTATCTGGATCTTCTAATTTATCTGAAATTGGTTGGAGTTGAACAGTGTGCTTCCCCATCTTTTGTTGCACTTTGTCACCAAATTCTCTGGAGTTTGGCAAAACCTCATTCTTTAAAGACCACCAAGAAGATGCTTCATCGTACACTACATCTCGTGAAGTGTAGCATATTCCACTTGTTGGATTGCAACATTTCCACCCCTTTCTCTGGCTGTCATATCCCACAAAGATACATCTAACTGCTTTCTTGTCAAACTTACTTCATAAATGATTAGAAACAAATACATAACATACACAGCCAAATACTCAAAAATAACTAACTGTGGTTTCATATTCCACAGTTTCTCAAAGGGTGAAACTAATTCTAACCTCGGTTGAGAAAGTCTGTTGATCACAAAAGCTGCAGTCCTCATTACTTCAGCCCAAAACCTTCCAGGTACATTCTTTCTATGTATCATACTCCGATTAATTTCTGCAAGATCTCGGTTCTTTCTCTCTGCTACACCATTCTATTGTGGTGTGTTGGTACAAGTGTACTGATGATGTATTCGGCATTCCTTTAGGTATTGAGAAAATTCACTTGAGTTATATTTTCTCCCATTGTCTGTACGCAAGTAACAGATCTTTTTTCCATTTCTCCTTCAGCTGACTCTCTAAACTCTTTAAATTTTGAGAATGTGTCAGATTTTTCTTTCATAAAGAAAAACCACACATACCCTGAGAAGTCATCAATGAATGTCACCATATATAGCATGCCACCAATTGACGGTTGCTTAACAAGTCCGAACACATCAGAGTGAATTAACTCTACTAGTTCTTTTGCTTTAAACTTCAATTCCTTGTATGGTAATTGGTGAGCTTTACCATACTAGCATCCCACATATATCATGTCTGTTAACACGTCAAGTTGAGAAAGCCCCTTAAGTATTGACTTTTTCACCATCTCACTTAGCTTGGAATAGCTAACATGGACCAACCTTATGTGTTATAGATTTGGTGTCCCATTTTTTCTTGTCTTATCTACATATGCAAACTCTGTTGACATTATATAAATTCACTCCAATTGTCGCCCCTCCATTGTCGGTGTTTTTGATATTTTAAGGTCACGATACACCTTCAGATTTTGGGGACCGAAGAAGACATAGTGGCCTGATGATGTCAATTGAGCCACAGATAGGAAATTTTCTTAATTCCTGGGACATGGTTAACATTTTGAAGTGGCATCTGGTTAGAATTATATCGAGGCGTAACTATTATCTTACCAATGTGAGTTATTAGTAACCTTGAGTTGTCAATTGTCACCACCACACGACCTCCCATGTATTCAGACAAGTTTTGTAACTTTTGTTTATCACTTGTCATATGATTTGAGCAGCCTGAATCTATGATCCAATCATTCTTGTGGTCAATTTGTTCTGATTTTGTCACTGTGAGAGCTAATTTTTTTTCTACTGTAGCAAATAATGCTTCGGCGTCTCAACCATCTTTGTTATTTTCCTTAGAACTGGAAGTAGCAGTATTATTTTCAATAGGCTTTTTCTCAGTCCAATAATCTTTCGCCATGTGACCTGACTTCCCATAGTTGTAATAATCACCATCGAACTTTCTACTATTATCGCGATTATTTGAAGCTCCTCCAAAACAAGAGCCTCCCTTTTCTTGATAAATTTTCACTTTATCGCTATTCTTTTTAGATCCACTACTAGTGTGCCGTTTGAAACTACATTTGCTTTTGTTGGTGTAGAGCGCTTCCTCTTTACCCTTCAGCGAGACTCCTCCCATTTGCTTGGCCATAGCTTCTTAACCTGTAAGTAAATTTTCAAACTCAATAAGTGATGGTTGTGCCAGCCATCCTGTACAGCGGCAACAAACCCTCGATATTCCAGTCTCAAACTATTGATAATTATTCTTTTTTATCCTGGTTTCCCCAATAGGAGTTGTTGAATCTAACTTTGAAATTTTATGGCATATCGATTTCACCTTTTGAAAGTACTGGACAATCATCATGTCACGTTGCACCATTGATAGTAGCTCATTCTCAAGAAGTTGCAATCTTGTATCATTCTTCTTTGAAAAAAGTGTAACAAAAGTATCTCATGCTTCTTTTGGTGTTTTGGCATCCCTAATGTGCTCCAACATTTCTTCTTCAATTGTGGTCTTTAAAGCAAACATTGCTTTGCCTGTTTTAATTTTTCATTTTCATAAGATGTCATTTGCATCTTCTACCGTCAGTTATGTAGCTTCACTACCGCCCCAACCTCTCAAAGATCTTGTCCTTACAAGTAGGACAATATGCACGTAGCCCACGTGTTGTAATTTTGGTTGTTGAGTTTTTTGATTCCTCCAACTACTTGAAAATCTCCCATCGTGTCGATAGAATTTATATCTTACCAAACAAGTTTTGACAATAAACTTGTAGAGTACTGAACTCCTCACGACTCAAAGAAACTCCCTCAATGACAATCTCAAGAAATATTTTCTGATATGGAAGTTCAGTCAAAACTGCAACCACAGAGTATACTTCAAAAGATGTGATACCCTTGCGGTCCTAGACGGTCCTACTCTGATACCAAATGTTGCGAAAAATTTAAAATATGTCAAAGAAGAAATTCACTCTAAAATTGAAGACAAAACAAATATTTTATTAAATTTTGAGATATTACAAAAAAAACTCTCAATTCTCACAAACACTTAAAGCTAACAAGACTACACTCTTATATATAAGACTACTAGTCTTATTTTTTTCTTCACTCATTGATGATTTACAAAGTAGCGACTTGGGTATTTATAAAAAAAGAAATGAAATACACACCACACATTTAATTAAACTAATTAATTTTTTACTGCACAAATTATAAAAACTTAATTAATTTGACTCCACACAAATTACAATACACATAACTTTATATTTCAATTGATGGATGATATTAATCTTCAACAATGTTTGGATAGGCTCGGAAAAAAGAGCTTTTTCCCAGCGAATAATTTACTAAAAACTACCAAAATATTGTAGGCATTGTTTATATCTTGGACACGATGCAGAAAATTGCTTTGTGAAGGCTACGAAACCAGTTCTTGTCGTGCAGAAGAATGAGGATCTAAGGGTGAAACTTCAGAAAAATAAAAGGAAACAAGTAATGGAAGAAGGTCGGGTTGCGGGACATAAATCACATATTTTGGATATGAAAATAAATGATGGTTCTGCTCAGAATGTTATTAAGGCAGCCTTGAACGACAACAATAATCCTCAAGATACATTAACTCCAGATGCTGGTCCAAGTGGCATTCAAGCAAACGACAAAATTGATGAAATAAACGGTGAAGTTAATGTAGAAGATTTGCCAATTAACAACTCTAACACTGAGGGACGGACAACTGTGCAACAAAAAATTGATACGGTCAATAAACACTCTAATGAAGTGCGTTTAGGGGAAATTTGTTTGCAAAATAGATTTGTTGGGTTATTAGATGAGGGTGGTGATGAGCAAAGTCAAGATATTCCACATAATTCGGATCAGTTAAATGATCATGTGGCTTCATGTGATGACACTAATATAGAGCTAGAGATAGGGCAACAGGTACTACATAGATGAAGCAATTCTGCTAAAATCATTAAAATTCAGCCTGGTGCAAATATGGAAAAATGATTCGGTACAAAGGGACGAGTCCAGTGAGAAAGACAGCAAAAATATTCAACCCATGCATATGATAACAAGGTCACGTTCCACTTCTGTTTCATCTTTCTTTTAATGATGAATGCTATAATACGGAATATTAGGGGGATCAAAAATGCAGATTCCAAAGGATTCTCAAACGGCTTTGTTATAAGTTCAGGCCTAGAATATTGGTGTTGTTAGAACCGAAAACAAAATACAATTTGAATCGCATTTGCCGAAAGTTTAGTTATGATACAGTTATATCTAATTGTAGTAATAAGATTTGGATGTTCTTTTATTATATTAATGGAATTGAAGTTCTTGTGATAATGAACAATTCTTACACATTGAAATTAATAATGGGGCACTTAATCAATATCCTTGGATGGTTGTAGGTGATTTCAATGTCACCCTCTATGGTCATGAAAGAAGACGAGGTAATCAGGCACCTATCTGGCCAATGGAAAATTTTGCAGCCATGCTTATGGATTGTGGCCTTCAGGATGCGGGTTAAGAGGGATCGCGCTTCACATGGACTAATGGCCATATGTGGAAAGACTTGATCGAGTATTAATTTCTCAGCTTTGGATGGATCAATTTCTCAAACAAGGATTATTCATCATAGTTGAAAATGCTCGGATCACCATCTGCTACTTTTACAACTTGGGAATTCTTTGAATAGGGTCCAACTTTTTTCAAGTTTTTGAATTGCTGGACGAAGCACCACTTGTTTTTGTTATCAGTTAAGGAAGATTGGGTACTGCCGACTCAATATAAGGGCATTTTGAACAAAATGGAGTGATTTTAGGCCAATAAGTTTGTGCAATGTTGTTAATAATATCTTCTCCAAATTATTATCTAATCGACTTTCTAGATTATTGCCTTGGTTAATTTCGGATTCCCAGAGAGGTTTTTTGGAAGGAAGAAATATTGCGGATAATGTGCTCCTTGCTCAAGAGATGATCCATGCAATTGATAATAAATGTCGTGATGGTAATATGGTGGTTAAATTAGATATGGCTAAAGCCTATGATAGAGTGCAGTGGTCATTTCTCTATGAAGTGATGTGGAGGCTCGGATTTAGTGAAATCTGGATTTCTTTGATTAGCAAATGTGTGGAAGGAGTATGGTTCTCTATCATGATTAATGGTATATCCACAGGCTTTTTTTAATCCTCTCGTGGGCTTCATCAAGGAGACCCGCTTTCTCCTTCTTTATTTATAATTGTCAGTGAAGTATAATTACTTAGGGATTCAAAATCTTGTAGCATCACATAAACTTATATATTATGCTTCTAGTGGCCCTCTCATAACGCATTTGGCATATGTGAATGACTTTGTGATTTTTACAAAAGCCAATGAGTATGGTGTAGAACGGCTGAGTTTCTGAATAAATATGAAATCGCAACAGGTCAACTAATCAACGTAGCGAAAAGCTCATTCATTGTTGGTAAAAGGGTAGGCTTGTCTCTAATTCAGTCTATTAAGCTCCTCACTGGTTTTTCATGGAAGAAACTGCCAATTATTTGTCTTGGCACACCATTGTACAAGGGGCGAAAGAAAAAAAATCTATTTGATGCTGTTATTTCGAAGGTTAAGGATCAATTGCAAGGGTGGGGAAAAACATCTCTTTGATTTCTCATTAAAAGTGTTTTGGTATCAATGCCTTTATTGTTAGAATAGAACGTCCAACGCTTCAATTAGATTGAATGTATTATACTTTTTTTTTATAAAGACAATCTTATTGACAATCATATTAATAAAAAGACATTTTCTTTATTTTATGTTTTGCATCTTTTATTTGTGAACATTAGATAAGTTCTTAAATCAAATTTAGTTATGAGGCATAGTCGTGCATATGATGGCGATCATGGAACATGACTCAAATATTTTGGTTTTAAATAAGTTGTGAGTCGAGAATTTTTTGAGATTGGATATCAAATAGTTCAATAACACTCGTACATACGATACATGCTTGTAAGACGAGGATGTCACATTCCATTAACATTAGCATAGAGACGTAATTGCATATATGTGGGTTCTTATTAGGGAACAAGTATACCGAACATGGCTTGCAAGAAATTTTTAGTTGGAGGTTTTGCTTGTCAAAATAAGAATTTCTGTGTTACGATAGTACACGGTTAGTCCTCGAACTTGAGGTACGATGGTAGCCTTGTGTGCATCCTACAACACTTTGATATATTTTCTGATTACTTGACAATTATAAATGAGGTATTCTGGGTGTTGCACTGGTATATATGGAGGTTTGTCAGTGGCAATATAGAATTTGACATTTGTCTTTTTAAATAAGAAAATCTCATGTATTTTTATAGTTCATAATTCAAAGACCTTGGGCAAGGCAGGATGAATCGTGATTCATCAGGAATCATTGTAACTTGAAATGGGATCACATTTATTGAATTATTTAGGGTTTCGACTTATAAACGATGCCCTAAATTCAATTGAAAGATTAGTTATCGAAATGACCGTACATGTATGGTACTTGCAATTGAAAATAAGTTTACTTACTTTTTCACCTAAAATTATTTTGTCATGATTACTTGCTAGTGTTTTCATGGATAATGAGGTTTTGGAATTAAAAAGTTAATTTCAAACGGATTAATTAATTAGATTAATTAATTAAAATAATTATTATTAATAAGTTGCAAATGTTGTAAGCCCACTACTAGTTTAGTAGTGAACCTAAGAGGGTCACACATCCTTATGGAAAGTAACATTTCTAATTTTGGGATTTATCTAATGGATAAAAATTAATTAATTAATTAATATTGATTAATTAATTAACTAAAGGTTCTATTTAATTTAATGGTTAAATTGAATTATTTAATTAAATAATTAAATTATTTAATTGGACCTAATTTGATTAGGAAGACTAATTGGAGTAAATTATAATTAATCAATTAGATTGATTAATTTGGGATTAAATCAATTAGATTGATTTGTGAATTTTTAAATTCAAGCTCAAAAATTAATGTGGATCATTTAAAAAACCCACTAGAATATGAAGAGAATAAATGTAATAAATATGGTTTATTTAATTAACATATTTATAAATAAATAAATAAAGTGATTGATTTTTATAGGATAAAAATTGGCCACTAGGATTTATTTTATATAAATATGTTTAGGTATAAATTTGATATATACTCATCTTCATATTATTTGAAGAGTTTAAATTATTATAAAAAATATATGTAGACAATTTTGATGACTAATGTAGTCTCAAATAAGTCCATATACATTGGAAAAAGAAAAAGAAAATAGTTGTTGGGAAATTTAAAATCCTTCCAAGATCAAACTTTGAAATAGTTTAAAATTAATAAACTCTCCATGAGTTGAAGTAGGAGAAAATTTTTAGCCCCTATATATAGGGATAAACGAAAATTACATAAAAATATTAGCAAAAAATTATTTTGTTAAGTCTTCTATTTTTCTCTCCAATAAAAGAAAAAGAAAAGAAGGAAAAAAAGAAAGGTGTTTTTTAAAATCTTGATTTTCTTGTTCTTTAAAAGAAAACTAGTTTCTTAATATTTTCTTTATATCCAAGTTTAAAAAATTTAAAGAATCAATCTTTATTTTTCTTGAAAGTTTGTTCTTGATCCATCAATTGGATCAAAAAGACAAAATTTACTCCGAATTCAAATTAGTAAATGATTAAAAGGATACTAACGAATCTTTTTAATTGGTGTTATTTTTCATATTATGGATCTGATAGAGGAGAGACACTTCGATCCGTGCGAGTTCTGAAAGTTTAGGATAAGCAATTGATTGTTTTATTCCTTACAAGAATCGGAATGCACGAAATGTATATCCAAATTAATATATTTGTTTTATATATATTCACTTAAATAAGTGCAATTGTTAAAATCACTTTCGAATCGAGGAGATAAATTTATTTGATAAATTTATGTTTTTATAAAAAAATTAATTTTTTGATGCGGATACTCTTGCAATTATAGCGAACTCAATATTTATATTTACTACAAGTGATTCAACCTCCAAAGATGATTCAACAACAATTGGAAAGGTTGTTTGTTAAATTCCTTTGGGGCTCCAATGAAGGTCACCAACGTATCCATTGGTGTTCATGGGATTCAGTATGTTATCCTACTTCAGAAGGGGTCTTGGGGTAAGATGGATAATGATGTTACAACTACTTTTGCATATAAATTATGGTGGAAAATTCGCGCTGAAAATCTTTATGGCAAAGATTCATCACCAGTAGATATGGTAAGAACTCTCATATTACCATGGCTAGAGTTTCGGTCCACCATTCTCCTACCTGGAAGCGAATTGGGAAAATTAGAGAAACTGCAGAAAGTGAGATATTCTGGAGCTTACGTGAAGGAAATATTTCTTTTTGGTACGATACTTGGATGGAGGAAGGTCTACTTTGTAACCTTTTTCCTGAGCGAGCTGCATCTATGCATCTAGTTAGAACATTTTGGAGTGATGGTGATTGGAACTGTTATCTATTATTGCAGTTTTTGCCACTGAACTTGGTTTCTAAAATTTGTGAAATACCATTTGATAGTCGTGCCGGATAGAGCTCATTGGAGGTTATCCTCGAATGGCAATTTCAAGATGAAATCATCATGGGAAAGTATAAGAAATCCTAGGGTGCGACACACAATGTTGGGAGATATAGGGAATCAGGTTCTTACACCACAATGTCAGTTTTTATTTGGAGGTTATTGCATAAGTGGATTCCAGTTAATATATATGTTTGAAAAGGAGAGGCTTTTTATCTCACTTCAAGCTGCCATTGTTGTGCGGATTTAGAGACTGAGGAACATTTGTTCATTCGTAGCAACATTGCAAGAGAAGTATGGGGTTTCTTTGGGGCTGTTTTTCAAATAGGTTGGCCATATTCTAACCAAATTCGATTGGCTATTCAGTTTTGGAGATCGTCCACAGCTCACCAAAATTCAAATCATATCCGAAACATTTTACCCTTGCTTGTGGTCTGGTTTCTGTGGCATTCAAATTCAAATGCACATTTTTGTCACACGCATTACTCCGATTACTTGGCTCGAGCCTGCCCAAGGTTGGATTAAATTAAACTCTGATGGAGCAAGCAAAGGAAATCCTGGCATTGCAGGTGCTGGAGGACTTCTTCGAAACTGGAATGGTGATGTCTTGGTGGCATTTTATGAAGCAATTGGTGTCCAGACTAATTCAGTGGCTGAGCTACATGCTGTCTTGCGAGGGCTGATGCTTGCGATTGAGAGAGGCTTCACCAGAATCTGGATTGAGGTAGATTCTAAGCTAGTTGTGCAGCTTCTTACAGGAAATTCCATGGCAAATTGGACTCATCAATCCTTCATTACACGTGACAGATCTTTGTTAAGAGGTGTGGAATACAAGATTACTCATTTACTAAGGGAAGGAAATAAGGTGGCTGATTGCTTAGCAAACATGGCATGCATTTTATTGGATTCAAACGTCTTCCAACAGAATAATATTCCGAATGAAATTTGTGGTTTGGTCAAAGCTGATACGTTAAAATTAACGTCTTTTCGTTTTAAAAATGTGTACTGTTAATACTACCAGTACACATATTTGTAACACTTATAGGAAGGGTAACATGGCAGTGGATTACTTGGCTAACATGGCTTGCAACTCATTGGATTTTAAGGTTTTTCAACCAGAGGATATGCCAAAGGCTGTTTAGGTTGAATTTAGCTTCTTTAATACTTCCTATTTCTTTGCATTGAAAACATTCTTGAATTTTTTCTAAATTAATAAATAGGTAGGGTCCGACTAATCCCTACCTAGGCACATGTGGCGTTGAGTAAAAAAATAGAAAATGAGCAAGGGAATAGGTTGTGAAGAGATATTGGCTTGGAAGTTCAAAGCTTAACAATTGCGATTTTACATGGAAAATTGAGATTGATCTCAAGACCCAAGTCCCAAACACAATCTATAGTTCTGCCGATAATATATATGGATAAGTCTTGCATGGCCTCAACAACAATTTGATAAATTCAAAATTCACAGAATGGATGGTAATAAATGAAATGGACATTTCCGAGTTCATTCTAAAATACATAATTGGTATACTTTAAAGTCGAAAACGTATATTTCCAAAATTATAAGATTGATCATTCCTTCCCATCCCTATATATTTACGCATTTCCAATCATCCAGGAATAAATTTATATAATTTTTCGATAAAATTATCCTCATTTCTATTTATTTTTGATAAAATTATTCTACCAAAATCTATTGTAAGCTTCCATCTTCTTCTTCCCAACCACCACAAGGTATGTACTTCTCTTCATCTCTCTATTCTCACAAATTTATCGAATCTACCAAATCAATTGAAAGTATTCTAAATGAAATTAGACCTGATTTGTAGTAAAACCAATTTCAAAACTTGGTGGTTAAAGAAAAAGTTGTATTTGAGTAGAGAAATTACATGTCAAATATTTTTTAACGGAATTGATATGCCAGCATTGCTTCAGCTAAAGATGCCACACGAAAGCTAGCTGATTTTATAGGGGCAGATGTGATGGCCCCAAATGAGTTGCTTACTCATGAATGTGATGTTCTCACACCACGTGCTGTATCTAGGCGGAGCTCTGACATAAGTTAACTTTCGTCTTGTGCTGAATGCTTTCCCAAATACCTTGTCTAGAGAAAATTGCAAATTAACTTGTCTTTGCCTTGTTTAACAGAATTTAAGGTGGAAGTTACTTCTTTGATTATTTACGAAAATGTTAATCAGTTTTACCTCTTTTTAATTTAGTTGTAAAACCAGAGAGAGTCTTCTGTTGTACTAGAAAATGAAGCTTGAAGTATAGCTGATTTCAGGGGAGATTGGGTCAAAACAATGAAATAGATGTTTGAAACAGTACTATAATTGAAAAGTATATTTTTTGAAAATACTACTAATATAGAACTCAATTCTTATATCCAATTTCAACCAGAATTCACATGTAATATATAAAAACACACATACTGCATAATTATTTTATTTTATTTTATTTTTGTTAAAGGATAATTTAATCATTTAAAATAATTTCATTCTATTCATATCAATAATTTCTAATTAAGAATCATGCGATAAGAATCAAATAAGGAATGAATATTTCTTTCTTTTTTTTCATTTCTTGTTGATACCCAATATAGAAAATACTACGCTTATATCATTCATTTTTCAATGATCATCATTTCATTTCTACTTAATTCTATTCTTACATACTCATCGCCCCCAATATTTCGAGTTACGAAAAACCAAATCGAACTTTGAGTAACTACAGAGTAACTTCATAATGTTTTCAATTTTAAAAATTGGTAAAAATTAAAAAAAAAAGTATTTTTACTCGTACTGTTATTATGTAAACATTTCATCACATACTTAAATGTGAAAAGCTAAAAGTTGAGCATTATTTTCAAATTTTAATATTCCTACAATTTAGTTAATCAAATTCCTCTAATCAGTAGGAGAAAATCCATTTAAATTCAAAACAAAACTAACTAACAAGTATAGGAAAACCAGTCAGCTAACTTCATTCAAAAATATATTAATTACTACTAAATAATTAAAATAACTACTAATGACTTATTAAAATGTAAAGAGTGTGAAATATTTAAAACTTTAGAAAAAAAATAAAGCATATATTAAAAATACTTAAATAGTGAATAAATTTAGAAAATGGAGGAAAATCGACTGGTACTCGAAGTGTTGTTTAAATCGAGATCCAAAATTGATGTGGTATAGGTCAGGTTAGACCTATGTACCTCGGTATATAAGCAAAAATTCTAATGTGGTGTAGATTAGGTCGGACCTATGTAACTCGGACTATAAGCAATAGACTAATGTGGTGTAGGTCAGGTCGGACTTATGTAGCTCGAGCAATAAGGCTTAGGGCATGGATTAATAGGCAAAACTATCATATGTTGTGTGGAAAGTCAGTAAGTGGTTGTATTAGCTCAGTACGCGAGCTGTGAGAATTATGTAACTTGTGTATATTGCAGGAGGTGCATATCTAGTATCAGAGGACCTGTAGATTGATAGGTCGGGCAGGTTCACGTGTAAAACCCCAGTGAAATGGTTATGGTTAGAAAATGACAAAAAATCTTATTTAGGGTAAATCAGGGAACGTGGATACGTGTACAATAATTTGTTATAATAAATTGAGGTTTGAAATCTCCCTTTTACCCTTCATTGTTATCTATAAATGAAGGAATTCACTTTATTTTATAGGTTATACTTTTCTTACCTTAGATACATATATTTCTACTTGCTTTCACCTTCTGTGAGGATACATCCACTACCTTGAGCATCGGAGTTTTTACATGGGTCACTCCGGCGTCTTTTGCCGGTGATCCAGGGAGGAGAAAATAAGCAAAAGCAGTAGATTATTACTTGGGGTACACCTTTTTCGATCGGTGCATAACAAGTTGGCACCGTCCATGGGAACATTTATGAGTTAAGGCGTGAGAAATGGCAGGGAAAGGAATCTTAGGCGAAGGAATATCCAATGAAACTCCACCATCCATTGTCCGGCATAATCATGGCCCAGAAGTTTAGGATTAGGGAGAAATGATAGTCCACCACCAGTAACACCTGGAGCCCCACCGCTTCGAGCCATAGAGGCACCTTATGAAAATTTGGCCCCCAGAATTTTGAATAGGAAATGCCGGCCAGCTTACCATGGAGTAGTTAGCAAGTCTGATCACTACCGCGGTAGATGTAGCCTTGAGGAGGAGGGAGGCTAATCCACCACTACTAGAGGTACCGAAAAAGCAACTCCACCCTAAACGGCCAGAAGAGAGTCATACCGGAGAATGTCAGAGAAAAACACTAATGAAAGAACCAGATGTGTTGGAGAAGTTGGAAGATTTGCATAATGAGCTTAAAGAGATAAAGATGAAAATAGCGATAAAGAATATGGTTACAAGAAGAGGAATCCCTTTTTTTGAGGAAATAATGATGGATGACCTACTAGCCAACTTCAGTCATTGAATTATGAGTATGATGATACTATTGACCTATGAGAACATCTGTATGGGTTCAAAAATTCAGCTCTCTTGCACAGATATTCCGATGGGGTTAAGTGTAGGGTATTCTTGACTACCCTATCCAAGTCAACCCAGTAATGGTTTAACTAGTTGCCCCTAGCTCAATCAACTCTTTTGATAAGTTTAGCTCTGCCTTTTTACATCAATTTGAAAGTTCTCGAAAATACCAAAAAATGCCACTAACTTTATTTAGTATAAAGCAAAAAGACAATGAGGCCCTGCGAAGCTATATAAAAAGATTTACAGTTGCTGCCTTAGAAGTACCTTTAGCTACTCAAGAGGTACTTTCTAATGTCCTGACCGAAAGTTTGCAGGATGGAGAATTCATTAAGTCATTGGCTAAGAAATTAGCTAAAAGTTTTGATAACCTGCTAGCATGAGTTGAGAAATATATCATTATGGAAGAAGCTCAACGGATGAAAACAGAGGATGGAGGAGATAAAAAAAGAGATAGGAGAGAATTGGGTAAGGAAGTAGGAGGGTTTGTGAGGAAATTAAAATAGGACGAACAACCTCTTTTGTCTGCACTTGGGGAACCCAGGCAATTCACCACTATGGTGGCACCTAAGGCGCATATCCTAATGGCTATTGCAAAATATAAGGGATTAAGATGGCCTTATAATCACTTGTCAACACCAACCAAGCCTAAGTCTAATCTATTATGCACTTTTCATAATGAATATGGGCATACAACAAAAGAGTGTCGGCATTTAAAAGATGAGATAGAGAGAACGGTAAGAAAATGGTGGTTAGACGATTGGGTTAAGGAGGAGGAGAAGAAAGAGATGGCTGAGCGGAAAAAGGCTCAACCTAATTAGATAGAAAAGAATACTAAAGAAGGAAGAGCGAAGGGAGCACCTGGAGAAAACCACCCTCAGGCCCCTACGGGTTTTGTCCAGATGATAGTAGGGGGCCCTACGGATGGGGACTCTAACTGAGCTAGGAAAGCATATGCCCGACCGACCTCAAGAGATGCAAAAAGAGAAGTCCATAAGATTAATGAAGGTCCTATAATTTAATTCAGACCTATGATGCAAGAGGACTGCAGGCATCTTATAATGATGCTCTAGTTGTCACTGCAACCGTTGCTAATTTTGACGTGACTAGAGTAATGGTTGGCATAGGCAACTCAGTTGATATCTTGTTCTATGAAGCATATAAGAAGATGAATCTGTATATAGGATTGTAGCTATTAGAAATGGCCTTGTTTGGTTTTGGTGGGGGAGTAGTGGATCCCATGGGTCAAGTCATTTTATCAGTGTCTTTAGGGACTGAGCCTATGCGTAAAACCAGGATGGTTGAATTTTTGGTGGACTTTTTTTCTACGTACAATATCATTTTGGGAAGACCCTCACTCAACACCTTCCAAGCAGTGGTATCTACTTTTCATATGAAGTTGAAATTCCCTGTGGTTGAGGGGATAGGAGAAGTTGAAGGGGATCAGCATTCAGCTAGGAAATATTATATGGAAGCTGTTAGGAAAGCCGAGTAGAAAAAAGCTAAAAGGGAACAAAATACAAAAGAAGAGCCCCCACTAAAAGCTTTAAAAAAAATAGAGCAGAAGGGCCTTCGGCAAGAGCACATGCAGCCAGATGAGGAATTAGTCAATATAGAACTAGTGCCACGGGATATGACAAAAACTACTAAGATGGACACACAGCTAAGTCTAAAGTTAGCAGACAGAATGAATCAATTCTCAAGAGACAATGTTGATATCTTTGCTTGGACTGCGCGCGACTTGGAAGGAATTGATCCAGGTGTAGTGGTACATCATCTCAATGTTGACCCAACATGCAAACTTATTAAACAGAAGAAGAGACATTTTGATCTTGAGAAGGACAAGATTATTCGAAAGGAGGTGGAGAAATTGCTTGAGGCTAGGCATATCTGAGAGATCCAATTTCCTGAATAGTTGTCGAATGCTGTCTTTGTAACTACCCTAATTTCACACTCATTTCTGTTAATTTCTTCAAGAACTTTGTTACATTTCATATATAATTGTCTAGCTTAGGATTAGTTGGATATAATTAATTAATTAAATTAATCTAAATTAGATGAGTTAATTATTCAATTAAATAATATGATTATTTAATTAGACCCAATAAAATTGGAAATCTAATTTAGAGTTAAATTAATTAATTGATTGGATCAATTAAATGAACTTGGGTTTATTAATTAATTGAATTAATTAATGAGCATGCTAAAGTGTAAGCCCACCATATAAAATAAAATTGAAGACAAAAAAATCCGATTCATCTACTACTCCAAAAATTGGCCACAAGTAAGAAATTTTCTTCTCCTATTCTCCACTCAAGTTGCATACACAAACCACCCTTCCACCCTCCGCAAACCCAAAGTTAGCATCTTTACAACCCTAGATAAGCGAGGAAGTATATGTTTTACGGTCTACTTCAAGGTTTTACAAAGCATTAATGAATGACAGTGTTGGAGGGCTACTAAGTCGATAGAATTCTAGTTGGTTTAGAGCTCGAAATGTTAATAACCCCACCCTAGTTCCATACATGTAATTATATACCTAAATGATGATACGTGTGTGATTATGTGTTGATGCTTTAAGTTATGTGTGTTTATTATCCTTATACCGTCATTGCACTTGCATATTATGTCAACAAACATGATGCATGATTAAGTTAAGTTTAGAAGGTGACATGAGCATGCAAGTTTATTTTTGAAAGATACATATACCCTAAATGTTTTGTTTCCAAAAGTTTAGTCGGGTGTACATAAATGCTAAGAAGGGTGTGAGTGGGAAATGGGCGCGGGGGACTGGCATTTTGACCAAGGGCTTTTATGGCCAAATGTAATGTTTAATGTTAATGTTGATGTGCTGCTTGCAGCAAAATGAAAGTACTTATACCGGTATATATTCCTGGTTCCAAATAACTAGGCCCACTACATACCTGATCAACTAGATGTCTCACCAAGTGAGCTCGTGACTTGGTCAATGAAATGGAAGATTCAAAATTTTCCACAATAATATTCAAGTTCAATGTTTCCAAGTTAAAGATTTAAGTTCAAAGTTTTTTTTTAAGTTGACGTCCAAGTCCAAGGTTTTCAAATTAAATCCTTTTTCATTTTTTAAAAAAAGGGAGGTACTTAATAAGTTTTTACATAACAAGCATTCATGAGCATGCACTCATGTATAGGTTACTTATTGAGTTTGTTGAAAGCTCATTCCGTGTTATATATATATTTTCAGGTGACGATATCCATAAGATGGACAAAGATGAACCAACACAGTGACTTGCCCATTGTCTTATGTTATTAAATGAACTTCCAGTTGTAGAACCTTAATACATATTTTATTATAGGTTTTGCTTTCTTAAGATTTTTAGAGGATAATGTTTTGAAATTAAATTCTTTTCTGTTTTTATTACGTGGAGTTTTGAGAACTTGGTATTTTATAAGTATTAAATGATTATTCCTAATTTTTCTTTAAGCAAAGAGAGTTTTAAATCTTCCGCATTTTTTTTAAAGAGTAAACTTTGTTCATATTTAAATTCCGCATATATATAATTTAAGAAAATACTAGTAGGCATTATAGTCTTGGTCCCAAAAGCAGAAGGGAAATGAAGAATGTGCATTGATTTCCTTGATTTAAATAATGTATGTCCTAAAGATCATTACCCGTTGCCTCGGATAAACCAGTTAGTTGACTCTACCTCAGGGTACGAGCTGTTAAGTATGATGGATGCTTCACAAGAGTACCACTAGATCATGTTAGCATATGATGATCATAAGAAAGTAAGCTTTATAACTTCCATAGGAACTTATTATTATGTGGTTATGCCTTTTGGAATGAAATGCAGGGGTGGCATCTCAGAGGTTGGTGGATAGAATGTTTAAAGAACAGCTCAGGCGGAATATGGAAGTATATGTGGATGATATGCTGATAAAAAGTGTAAAGACTGAAGCTCATGTCGTTGACTTACCTTGACTTACATTTGAAGTCCTTAGGAGATATGGTATGAAACTTTTATCCTTCTAAATGTAATTTTGGGATTAGGTTTGGCAAATTTTTAGGCTATATGGTTATCGAGAGGGGTATGGAGGCGAACCCTAAGAAAGCAAAGGCAGTGCAGAATATGGCTCCTCCAAATAGTATCAACAAAGTTCAACAACTTACTGGTAGGATAGCTACCTTAAGTCGCTTCATTTCTAGATCAGCAGAAAGAAGTTTGCCTTTCTTCGAAGTCTTGAGAAAGGTTAACAAGTTCAAATAGACTAATAAGTGCCAGAAGGCTTTTATTGTTAACTAAACCTATATAAGGTGAAACACTGTATGTTTATCTATCAGTAGGAGAATTGGCCATTAGCTCGGTGTTGTTAAGAGAAGATGAAGCTCAACAGAAACCCATTTACTATGTAAACAAATTGTTGAGAGAGACTGAGGCTAAATATTCAGAGATAGAAAAATAGGGATTAACATTAGTAATGACTACTAGGCGACTCAGACCATACTTTCTATCACACAAAATAGTAGTTTGAACTAATTTACCATTAAGATAGATGCTAAGTAAACTAGAAACTTCAGGCCAAATGGTTAAATGGGCAGTAGAGATGAGTGAATGTGATATAGATTACCAGCCTAAAATAGCTATTAAAGTGCAGGCCTTGGTAGATTTTTTGTAGGAAATGACACCGATTGATAAAAGCCCTAGGTCATGGTTGTTGCATATGGATGGCTCAACTATTATATCAGGTTGTGGGGTAGGTATCATACAAACTAATTCGGAGGGGGAAGAGCTGGAATTTGCTATAAGGTTTGAGTTTAAAACATCAAACAATGAAGCTGAATATGTGGCACTGGTGAGAGGATTGAAGATAGCTCTAGATCTCGGAGTAAGGCACCTAAATGTATACTTTGATTCACACTTCCCCCACCCCCGCCCAACATCCAAACCACCAAAATAGAGAATAGAAGGACAAGATTCACAAGAATGATAAAAAGTCTTCATAGTTTTATATATCTCCCTACTAAAATTTTAAGTAATAGTAAAGATTTAAAAGAGAAATTTTAGATTATCAATGATCTTCACTTAGTTCATATATGTTTGAATATTTTTTTCTATAAACTGCAAAGAAAAAAATTATGGATAAATTAATATATTTGCCACCAATATTAATAATTATTATGATATTTCATTGTTAGCATGGCAAGAGGTGAATTTGGTTGATGTTATGTTTTACATTGAAAGGTGATATTATATTGCAACACTGAATGATTTATTTGTGGTTGATAGTTGTTGGAGATGCTGATAGAGTAGTGTCCGGCTAGCTAATTAGAATGTCTACTAATATATTCTTGTAATAAATTTTCTTATTCAATTTACATTAATAATAGGCAATCTTCTTATTCAATTTGCATTATTAGAATTAGATGAAGCCCTTATCACATTAGGCTATGGCGCATAATCGCGCATAGGATGGTGACCATAGAATATGTTTGTATGGCTATGATCGTAAATATGTTCCAAGTCGAGGGTTTATTGAAAATGAATATTAATAAACCAAAATGAATATGCCTTGAATATTTTAAGAATAAATAAATTTTAATTTATTAGATAATATTTAGTTCAAATATACAATCAATTTTACTTTAGAGTATTGGCCTTGGAATAATTAAACTTATTTTAAAATAATTTAAATTTAAAAGTGTAATTACTAAAGGTTTTTCTATATTATATGAAATTAAACTTAAAAGTATATACTAAATTTTACAAGCACAAAAAACTCAACAATATAAACATTTAAAAGTTAAAAATCTTAAAAAAATATAATAATATAAATTAAATTAAATACAAAAATAAGTAATATTAATTGAATATTTAAAAGTAATTATATTTTAATTTGTTACATAATATATAGTTGAAATATACAATTAATTCAACTTTAGGATATTTGTCTAAGTATAATTTAAAAATGATTTTTAGATTTAAAAGTATAATTATTAAATAGGATTAAATCATTTTTTTTAGAATGACTAAATAATATATAAATAATAAAATTTTAAAGTCTAATTAGAAAGCAATCTAAATCAAATAATCAGAATAATTTTAAATATAATTATGATTTCAACTTTTATTTGTTGGAGGTAATAGAGCATAACGTGAACTATTGGGGTATATGGTTATATTTAGTTTTTGAAATATAATTTTTTGCATATTACTATTTTTTAATGTAGTACAACGATTTGTAAAGATAAATACAAAATTGAAACATAACTTACAAATTGAGAGGAAAATAACACTAGTACTTTGTCCTTTTATTCATGTTTATACTTGTCAAAGGTAAATTAGTAGATTATGAGAGCTATTTATTATAGTTATTTTAAAAGTAAATATATTTTAATTCCTAATAGAGTATTTTGTTGAAATATACAATCAAATTAATTTTTTAATATTGGTAAGAAAAATTAAAAATATTTTAATTTTGAAAGTATAATTACCAAAAGTTCTTCTATATTTTACGAAATTGAATTTAAAAGTATATGCTAAATGTTACTAATATAATAACTCAAAAATCTAAAAATTTAATAAAAAAACTCAAAGTAAATCAAATACAAAGACAAATATTTTGTATTGAATATTTAAAAGTAAATATTTTTTAATTACTTAGATAGAACATTGATATAAAAATAATTATAAATATACTTATGATTTTAACTTTTATTTGTTGGAGACAATGCACCATAATTCGAACTATTTATTGTATATAGTGGTGTTTACTTTTTAAAATTTTATTTTTTATATTATTACTAGTTTTTAGCATGAATAACACGAGTACTTTATCTTCATTTTGTCTTCATATTTGTTGTTACTGTTAGAGGTAATTAGTAGATTTAAAAGATTTAATTAATAAATATTTTTCTATTTTTTATGAAATTTATTTTAAAGTATATATTAAATTTTACTAGCACAATAATACAAAAGTATAAGGTTTTACAAATTTTAAATCTAACAGAAACGCAATCATAGTTGAATACAAAATTAAATAGTATGTATTGAATTTTTTAAAGTAAATATATTTTAATTTGTTAGATAGTATTAAAAATATTTTTTAGAATAATTAAAGTTTATATTTAAATTTAAACTATAAAATTATTAAAGATTTCTCTATATATCATGACCTTTTATTTAAAAGTATATACTAAATTTTACTAGTACAAAAACTCAAAAATATAAATAATTAAGAATTTAAAAATAAAATAAAATATGCATTGAATATTTTTAAAGTAAATATATTTTCCTATCAGATAGTTTTTATTTAAAATAATTATAGAATATATAAATATTTCAGATTTTGTTTGTTTGAGGCAATATAGCATGATGAGAACTATTGAGAGTTTTAAATATAGGTTTTTGAGAGTAAGAGTAGTAGGAGTACTTTATCTTCTTTTTGTGTTCATATTTATTTGATATTTTTAGAGGCAAATTTATTGATTTAAAAGAATTGCTTATTGAAATTTGTAAAATGTTATTTGGAAAGATATACTAAATTTTTACTAGCACAATAACTTTAATATATATATATATATATTTTAAAATTTTAAAATTGAATAAAAATGCAATCTAATTATATACAAAAATAAATAATGTGCTTTGAATATCTTAGAAGGAATCATATTTTGGTTCCTTAGACAATATTAAATAGTTTTTATTTGCAATAACTAAAGTATATATAAATATTCAAAAAATCTCAAATCTATTTAAAATGCAATATAAAATAAATACCAAAAAATATGTATTGAATATTTTGAAGTAAATAAATTTTATTCCTTAGAAAGTATTTAGTTCAAATATACAATCAATTTAACTTAGAGTATTATCCTTAGAATAATTAAACTTATTTTAAAATAATTTAAATCTAAAAGTGTAATTACTAAAAAAATTTCTATATTATATGAAACTTAACTCAAAAGTATATCCTAAATTTTACAAGCACAAAAAAACTCACAATATAAATTTAAAAAGTTAAAATCTTATAAAAATGTAACAATGTTATATAAATTAAGTACAAAATAAGTAATTTTAATTGAATATTTAAAAGTAATTATATTTTTATTCGTTACATAGTTTATAGTTGAAATATACAATTAATTCAACTTTAGGATATTTTTCTTGGTATAATTTTTAAATTTAAAAGGTCAGGTTTTAAATTGGATTAAATAATTCTTTTAGAATGATTAAAGAAAATAAAAATAATTAAAAAGCAATGTAAATCAAATAATCAGGATAATTTTAAATATAATTATGATTTCAATTTTTTTTGTTGGAGGCAATAAGGGCATAATGAGGACAATTGGTGCATATGGTTATATTTAGTTGTTGAATTATATTTTTTTACGTATTACTATTTTTTAATACAATAAGACGTCTTGTAAATATAAATACAAAGTTAAAATATAATTTACAAATTGAGAGGAAGGATAATACGAGTACTTTGTCCTTTTATTCATGTGTGTAATTGTTATAGGTAAATTAACAGATTATGAGAACTATTTATTGTAGTTATATTGATAGAATATAACTTAGATGAAGAAAATAATATGTAATGAATATTTTGAAGTAAATATATTTTAATTCCTATGATAGTATTTGTTTGAAATATACAATCAATTTAACTTTCAAACATTTATAAGAATAATTAAAAATATTTTATTTTTTGAAAGTATAATTACTAAAATTTTTTCTATATTTTATGAAATTGAGTTTAAAAGAATATACTAAATTTTACTAGTATAATAACTCAAAAATTTTAAAATTTAATAAAAACTCAAAGTAAATCAAATACAAAGATAAATATTTTGTATTGAATATTTAAAAGTAAATATATTTTAATTACTTAGATAGAACATTGATATAAAAATAATTATAAATATACTTATGATTTCAATTTGTTGGAGGCAATGCACCGTAATTAGAACTATTTATTGTATATAGTGGTATTTATTTTTCAGAATTTTATTTTTATATTATTATTTGTTTTTAGTACGAATAACATGGGTACTTTATTTTTATTTTGTCTTCATATTTGTTGTTACTCTTAGAGGCAATTAGTAGATTTAAAAGTTTTAATTAATAAATATTTTTCTATTTATTATTAAATTTATTTTAAAAGTATATACTAAATTTTACTAGCACAATAATTCAAAAATATAAGTTTTTAAAAATTTTAAATTCCAATAGAAATGCAATCATAGTTAAATACAAAATTAAATAGTATGTATTGAATTTTTTAAAGTAAATATATTTTAATTCATTAGATAGTATTAAATAGTTTTTATTTAGAATAATTAAAGTATATATTTATATTTTAAAAATAAAATTATGAAAGATTTCTCTTTATATCAAGACATTTTATTTAAAAGTATATACTAAATTTTACTAGCACAAAAACTCAAAAATATAAATAATTAAGAATTTTAAAATCAAATAAAATATGCATTGAATATTTTTAAAGTAATTATATTTTCCTATCAGATAGTTTTTATTTAAAATAATTAAAGAATGTATAAATATTTCAACTTTTATTTGTTGGAGAGAATGGAGCATCATGAGAACTGTTGAGAATTTTAAATAGAGTTTTTTGAGAATAAGAGTAATAGGAGTATTTTATCTTCTTTTTGTGTTCATATTTATTTGTTATTTTTAGAGGTAAATTTATAGATTTAAAAAAATTTCTTATTGAAACTTATAAAATTTTATTTAAAAATATATACTAAATTTTACTAGCAGAATAACTTGAAAATATAAATATCTAAAAATTTTAAAATTGAATAAAAATGCATTCCAATTATATACGAAATTAAAAAATATGCATTGAAATATATTTATTTTTTGAAATATATTTGAGATTATTATTAATGTTTATTAACGCAGTAATACAACTTGTAAATATAAATACAAAATTAAAACATAACTTATAATTACCCTATCTCATTCCATTCATTAGTCAATAATAAATCATGACAATAACATAAAATGAAATCTAATCAAGCAACATAAAGGTAAATAAACAAATAGTTGACCTAGTTTCCCGATATGTTCATATGCCTTCTTCTGTCTTTAGGAATGACTAAACCCTTTGATACTACAAACTATAACAAAAAAGGGAACCTTTTAAAACCATAACTCTAATAATGATAAAATGTTAACATTTCTTGACTTAACTGTATCAACTTATTTGGGGTTTTGCAGTCAGGTCAAGGAGTGTTACACCAGTCTACTATTTAGTAGTTAACATATTCCACTAGTACTTTTTCTATCAATATTGCAACCTATATATTTAGCATCAGAAAATACCTAATGAGATTAAAAGTAGAATCCATAGGGTACTAAAGTCCCACAATGAGTGTTCTTTAAGTACTTTAGAAACATTTTTACAACATTATAATGTGATTCTTTATGCTTAGACTGAAAATGAGCACAAATACTAAAAAAAAATATTATATCATGTCTATTAACAATTAAGTAGTTAGCCGATCAAACCTCAATACATGGCTACATCCACTAATTTACCATTTTCTTCCTGGTCCAGTGCATTGAATGTTTCCATAGGGACCTCGCTAGAGTCCTTCACTCAGCTGCATAAATTGTAGCCCAGGGAAGAAATTTAGCTCTATTATAATGTTCATTTCAAACTTTGTCTGCATCAACTTGAGAGTTTCTCACATAATTCTTTGTTAGTACAGCAAAAATAATGCCATCGACATAAATTTAAATAAGTAAAATATTTGATTTATGTTGTAATTTTCTACTTTACCTTTGATGAAGACTTTCAATATTAGAAATTGAGAGAGTGTATCATTCCAAGCTCGTAATGCTTTCTTTTGTCTATAGAACACTTTATTCAATTTGGAAACATACTCTGTTGGTGAGTTGTTGGAGAATCCTAGATGTTGTTCCACATATACTTGCTCTTGCAGCTTTTCATTTAGGAATGCACTCATGACGTCCATTTGACAGACTATGATGCCTTTGTAAGTTGCATAAGCAAAAAACATCCCGATGGCTTCTAGTCTCACTATAAGGGCAAATATTTCAGGAAAATCTATGACCTCTTCATGAGAATAACCTTTTGCTACCTATGACACCCCTTAACCTAAATGTAGAATCTAAATAAGCTGATACAGTTAAGTCAAAAAATGTTAACTTTTCATCAATACTAGAACTATGGTTTTAATAAAACTTTCCCTTTTTGGTTATAAGAGAAATAACTTGAATTCATTTGTTGTTTCATTTCATTTTAAATACACCATATACATAAACTGAAATTGAGTACATCTGTTTACAAAACCATAATAGAGTGACTTATTTAAAAAAAAAAATTCAAAACAGACTACAAAACAGCTCGAAGCATAGCATATGAACAAATCTCTGTCCGGCCGCTCTCGAGACTCAGTCAACCTCTAAACCTGTACATTTCCACCTACATCACATGAATCTAATGAGCTAAAGGCTCAGTAAGGTGAAACTAATGCAATAACAAATAGCGTACATACAAGTCACATAAATAATTAAATGCATTATTCAATTTGAATGACTTTCATTCACAAATCATTCTTTAGGGCCCTTGAAGTGTGGTACCTAACTAATAGCAATAGACTATGGTTTTCGGAACCTGTTCATAATGATTGACCAATAAAAGAAATAATAGGGGTTTCCATACTTAGTCTTTCAACTTTAGCTATTAGCCGTATTCTGTCTCATTCATTGTGGCTTTCCTATGCCGGTTTTTCAACCTTAAGTATTTGCCACCATTTATTGAGTTCACCGATCCCTCCCACTTCCCTTGCCTACCCGACCATTAATCAAGTACCATACTTCCGTTTCAAAAATCTCATTATATTCTTAATATAGTATCATGCTTCACGAACTATGTATGCATCAAATATTACATCATTTGGCAAGTAATGACAATCACATTAAAATATGAACAATATTATATGATTCTTATGATACAGCAAATGAAAGTTTCAACTTACCTCAAATCCACTTTAAGCTAAGTGAAAAGATCAATCTCTTTGGAAGATAGGATGTGTTAAAGGCCTAACATAATCAAATCATATACCTTTCAATATCCTTTAAATAAATCACATAATCTATTCTAATTAAAATCATATGCACTTTTCAATCTTTTGTAAACATTTTCATATCAATTACATGACCTCAAAAAACAATGCATACTCCATATTTTACAACTAATCCAAGACATTAAACATTAGGGCAGTCATTAAATAACTAATAATTCAAACATAAATATTATGGCAGCCCCTAAAACATGAACATAATTCGAATTAAAATGATGTAAACTTGGTTCTAACTTAAATTAATTCTATCCTTCAATTAAGCAAACTAATTGCTATTGTTCACAATCACTTGTATTCCAAACACAATACAAGCATTACAAGATTAATAGAAACAAGTAAATTAAGCATATTTCACAAGACTATCAATTTTGTTAGAAACTAGTTTGACTAGCTCAATTTTGGCTTCAAGTCTATCCCACTTGAATTTTCATTCATAGAAAAATATACTAAAACATGTAACCATCCAAGATACTACAAATTCATCATAAGAAACATTGAGAAAGAATATACCTTGATTAAATTGGAATTAACCTTCAAAATCAACAATTTTCAAGCTTAAAAGGGTGGAAACTTGTTCTAGTTGTGTTCTATGGATTCCTATGGATTGAATTTAATTTTTGTGAGTAAAAGAATGTAGAAATTTGGGAGAAACTTTGGAGAAGAAGGCTGGTCGTTTTTGAGGAACTTCCACAAGAAAATATGGCTAAAAATGACTTGTTTGACATTTCAAAGGGGGATAAGTGGAGGTAATGATTGGTTGACTCATGCTTGATGTCTTCTCATGTAAAGAGCCACGTTTATGGGCTAGGGAGATGAAATCATCACTACTTTTATCAAAATCTGTATCTGCTAAAAAAATAAAATTTAGATAGATTTCTGAAGGAGAAATAATTGACTCGTACCTGTGAGATGTTGCAAATTTTTTGATAATATTCTTACAACATCCAATGTTTCTATTTGTTTTTTCTTTTTTAGGGTGATTGTGGTAAGTGCAACGTGATTGCTAACATGTTCTTCCCGTTCCATTTGTCTACATTCAGAACCTCCATCACTCCAAGTGGTGTTGAGTGGTGTTGAGTGGTGTTAGCACACTCAGCTTGAATGTGGCCAAATCCTTCACATTCCTTGTATTGAATTCTCCTACTTTTCTTGAAATCAGATGCATTAGACTCACTTTTATTTTTCTAAGAGTTAGGTGTTTTACCATCCTTTGTGGATTTGTTTTCTTTATTCATTTGCTTTAGAAATTTCCCAAAGTTTTTTGGTAAGTAAAGCAAGTGGATCGTCATCATTCCCATGATCTTGTTCATTTTCAGCTTCAACCTATAATATTAATGCAATTATGATAAAACAATCCCAGGCAACGACGCCAAAAATTTATTCGTGAAATATTTTGCAATCGCAAGTGTACAGTGTCAAGTTTTAATATAACGGTGAGTTGAATATCGTATCCACAAGGATTGTAACCAAAATTTACAGCAAGTATTGTAGTTCAAATAGTCTTAATTTTATCTAGAAAATTAAGCGATGATTGGTAAACAAAGTAGAATAAGATAAAAATTGTAAAGATAAAACTAGAGTTCTTAGAAATAATACAACAAACACTTTATAAATAAGAAATTCTAGAGGAATGATTCACCTAATTATCACCTATGTTCTTCCTTTCAAAACATACTAATTCAAGTCAACAATACATGTAAATCAAGAATTCCTAAGCTTATCAATTCCCTCTCTCAGTGCCGAATTGATTATGAGTTCTAATATGAATTTCAATATCTCTATAAAAACTCAAGAATAAAACTCTACAAAGGTTCAATGAATTCTTCTTCAAAACTTCAAAGGTTTCATAAGTTTCTCAACTCTATGATTCCTAGGTTATGTTATCTTTATGATCATGTACAATATTCCCTTTCTTGAGTATCGAATCTCTTACATCAAACACTCTCAATTAATGGCCAAATAATCAAGATGCAATACTAAATAATATAACACAAACAAGATGAATAACTTAAACTAGTAATATTTGGAATTCAAAACATAGGATCAAATAAGGTTACATCATCCTCTAGAAAAAAATGTTTAGTTCATCATGTATGAATATGACATCAAGAAATACATAAGAAAGAGCATGTAAATTGTTCACCAATTTGATAAATGTAAGAAATGGTTGAAGCTCTCCTTGTCTCCAACAATGACTCACTTTTCTCTCCAAGAATAGCTCTCTGCCCAGCAGCAAGCTCTTACTGTCCAGCAGCCTTCTTCTGTCCAAGAACAACTCCTCACGTCCAGAATACCTTTGGAGGCTCTTTGAAATCCTTAAAATCAGATGGGAGAAGCCCTAAAGAGGGCTAAAAACTCATTTTTCCCCTTTTAACCATGTGGCAACGCGTAGGCGCTGACTGGACAACCTGGCACAACTAGACACTGTCTTCAACGTGTTTATCTTTTTTAAACACATTTTGGACCGCCTTCTATTCCGAAATGGTTTTTTGTGTCTACATAAGAATTGTAGCTCTATGTCTTGGATTTACACAGGAACTTAAATCAACTAATTATGATATTTGTGGAGATAGTTATGCCTGAAACACCAAGATATGTCATAGCAGAAAATTGCAGCCCAGTGCTGACTCTTGAACTCGGTTTTTCTTATTAAGATCGATAGAATTGGATTTTGTGGTAAACATAGAAATTATATATATATCTATTATCTTTCTATTGGTTTAAGAATCAAGTCAAAATCATATTTGAGCAAAGATTTATGATTGAAATACAAAAACTGTTATCAATTGCACTAAAATTCAGATTCTTCAACATTTCAACCAAGTTTTTGGTTTCTTTCCATTTTCTTCTCCTTTTGACATTACGTACAAAATTTCAAACTAAATGCACAAAAATTAGAAAAAACACTTGAAAATAAACTAAATAATAATCAAAAAGCATATGAATTGTTGGTATAAAACCAACTTATCGATAGGAAATTCATTTGTCATTGAAAAGTGATGGATTCAATGTTGGCCATGCACACCAGTACAACACCCAACATACTTCCTTTGTGATTGTTAAGCAATCAGAAGATATATCAAAATATTGTAGGGTATATACAAGGCTACCATGGTCCCTCAAGTCTGAGGACTAGTTGTGTACTATCGCAATATGAAAATTCTTATTTTGACAGGCAAATCCTCTAACTAAGAATTTTCTATGGGCCAGTTCAGTGTACTTATTCTATAACAAGCACATGCATACATGCACTTATGTCTCTATGCTAATGCCAATAGAATGTGATGTCTTGTCTTACGAGCATACATCATATGCGCATTTTGATATCTTGTCTCGAAAAGCCCTTGACCCAAAACTCATTTAAGACCAAAGCCTTAGAGATATATTTCATAATCAACATTATATGCCCGACCATGCCCCATAGCTAAAAATGGTCTAGGGACTTTATATGATTGTCTAAGTACAATCAAGATAAAGAAACTGCTATAAGTTAATATATATTGAATAAGATTGTTTATTTCAAGAATTTAAGAGCGGCCATTAATGGCATGTCAGGCACTACTCTAACAATCTCCCACTTGCCCTAGAGCTAATTACCTAGTATCTTAAGCCCATCTTCTAAAGTTGTCATTTGAACTATTTGTGCTAGGGGTATAGTCAGTGGATCTACTAGATTTTCTGCCAAGGCTATTTTTTCCATAATGGAGTCACCTATAAAAATTATTACTCTAATCACTTGATATCACCTTATATTATGCTTGGATCTATGATGAGATCTTGACACTTTTGCTTGTAAAACAACCCTATTGTTATCATAGTAGACTTTTACTGGATTAACAATAGCCAGAACTATGTCCAACCTTTTGGAAGAGGTTTCTCATCTAAACACGTTCCTTTACAGTATCTCATGCGGTGATGTATTCATCCTTGAGAGTGGAATCCGCATTCATCTCAAGACTTGAACTCCTTCTAGCTAACCGCCACCATTTAGGACAAATATGACATGGATCAAGTTATCTACTTTGGACTAAAAGCTAGATACAACATCCTAGCTTTAGTTCTCTTAATCATGTTCCAAGAAGATGTCTTTAATGCTTCACAAGAACTTAAAGACCTTATCTATGACTTTTAATGATGAAACAGACTAATATACACTCACTACACTCAGAGCATTTTTGATATCACATCTCGTACATAGATTTGCATACTTAAAGTATATGAGTCACCCTTTTTTTTCGTCAAAAGTCTTTAGGGACATAGACTTCAAAAAAGAATAACTATGACTCCATGCTAATTATTGTGAATTTTTCAAATACAAGTGCACGTTATCGTAGACAAGTAATAAAGTGGATAAGTAGGATATCATTCCCATGAGGACTATTAAATTACTAAGTATTGAAATTGGTTAACTCTAATTCTATTTGAACAATCGTAATAGAGTGGTGATTAACGCAAATTAAGAAAATACTAAACTAATGAGCAAAAGCAAATTAAGATTAATTTCTATGACTTTAAAACCTAGAATTTATGATTTTACCATAATTAATTAGATTTGAACACTCAATTGCATCAATCTCAATTTATTTTTCTAGTTGATAGTAGAGAATCTCTCAATTATTCAATAGCCTCTCCTAAGGTCTAATGAAAATTTTACCAATCGCTAACCCATTATATTTTGATGTGAAATAAATAATTAATAAATTATTGGGCTTTATGGATCTTAATTAAGACTACACAAATCATGTAAGTATATTTCTATCTTACATGCAATTTATGATTTTCTACACATAGAACTAGATATATATATCACCTCTTGGATCAATATGATTAGCAAACCATTCAATTAGTAGCCAAGTAATTGAAAGCATTAAGAACCATGTAGAAAACTCAACGATATCAAATAAACATTCAATTGAATTAAAAGAGAAATTCAAATTAAACTAATTAGATTACATCAAAATCCTAGAAAAGAGAATTAGCCTATAATCATGTCTATCAAATTCATGGACAAATTTGAATACATGACAAAAAGCAAATCACAAGAATAAAGGAAGAGCAAAATCTAGAAATCTTGAAAGATGAAGCTTCCAACTTAATCCTCAAGCCTTCTTCCTCTTTCTCCTCTTGTTTCTCCTAAGTCTTCTTAAGTCTCAAGATGCCCAAAGTTTTTTTGAAAGTTAGCTTTTATAGTTTTTCCTAAGTAAGATAAAAATTTGAGTCCAAAAAATTACACTTCCAAAATTTCACGTCATTCGACACCTAGGCGTTAAGTTACAGCGCCAAACATTCTGTCTGCCTAGTTTCTCATTTAGCGCCTAAGCGCCAAACATGCTGTTTTTGGTGCCTGAGCGCCTTTCGCTCTACCTTGGGCACCTGAGCTCCAATGGGATACCTTTCCCTCTATTTTTAGCGCCTGAGGTCTGATGGGATGGCGCCCAGGCTCCATTTCCTCATTTTCTTCAATTTGTCAACAATTATCTCATCTTTCTATTCCCTACAAAACACCAACAAAACACCTGAAAATTCCCTAAAACTTGCTTGAAAACTATAATCTCGTTAAGCTAACGATACTTAAATTATCAGTGTAAAACCGATGTAATAAATACCCCAAACATAAAGATTTGCTTGTCCTCAAGTAATAAAAGAAAAATAACAACTAAAATAAAGACCATAATGACGCCAATTACTAAAACATTAATATGCCTCAAAAATTGCCAAACTGCCAGCTTAAATAATACTTCAGAAGTCAATCAATTTCTCAATATCACATGCATACCAGTATAACTCAATCTCATGATCTTGCGTATGTGTGTGGCTAATTCATCAAACTATATTTATTACTCGGATAAGTTTATAAACTTAAACACCTTCTAGAAAATCCACTTTTAAAAATGAATAGAAATAATGACCAAACCTCATATTCTTGTTTTTCACATTAATCTCCACTAATGTAGGTTCAACATAGCAATAAGAATTAAAAGGACTTTTCAAAGCTTGTAATGGAAGGCTAGGGTAATGGATAGGAAAGTTTTGGATATAGTAGCTCATAATCACTCCAAGATACCTAACCAATCTAAAACTATACTTGCTAAAACAAACCTCTCACCCTTGTGTCATACTCCTATCATTCAGCTGAAATGTTTCTTTAAACCCCTTTTCTTCCTTTCATTCATCTTTTCTCATTTCCTCATTTCTCCTTCTCCTCTCTTTTTTTTGTGTTTTTTTCAGATCAAATCTTTTACACTCCAAACTTAAGTTATTTTACATTATTGACAAATGGGGTGTTTTTCACAATCTTCTTATCATTCTCCCTTCTCCTCTTTCACTCAACATTGTCAACATTTTCCAATAATTGCACACTTGTATATTCCACAATTCAAGCTTTAAACTGACTGGTTCTGAGTGACGGGTAAATTTGATGGGCTAGAAATGTGAAGGTTAGAGATATTTTGTGGGTTAGTAAAGAAACAGACTTAATTAGACTCAAAGGGTACACTAGGGATAAAATATGCACATTGGTAGGCTGTATAGGCTCAAACATCTAAAAAAGGCCTATATCATCTTCTTAATGCTATGTTACCTAAGATTTTGCCTTGACTAGTGATCAAACAAGTTCTAGAACTTGGTGGGATTTTTTGGGCAACACTTATGCCCTATAAACTATCTCTAAGCATATAAATGCAATTCGAAAACCAACTAGTGTTCAATTATAACAAGAATCACAAAGTAAGGTAAACTAATATACACATCAATTGCTAAGGCAAAGACATCATTAATCAGTTCCAAAAAGCTGTTATTAAGGTAATCAATATTTCATCGTTGGCTACAATGACTCAATTCAAGTGCACTCAGGAAGATAATTTTTTTTACATGTGAAAATAAATAACAATTTATGAACATAAACAAGAAACTAAGACCCCAAAACAAAGCAAAGAACACAAAACAAATATAGACTCCGACTAAAACAAACACAAACAACACCCCTAAACTTAAATGAGATAGTGTCCTCAATGGGTCAAAGAAAATGAATAATGGATGACTTCCCTTAAGAACATAGGTATCACTAGGAAAGATCATTAGAGGGTGACTATGGAAATACCGACGATAGAGAAAAGTGAAGATCAGGGGCTGTCCGCTGGAGATACTGAGCCCACACGTTATCATGCTCTAGCTCATAGGCTCTAAATGTTGTATTGATACGGGCCTCCCGAGTAAGTGTAGGGCACGCCCGGTGTCAGGGTCTACTGGCGGTGGAGCGAATGGGGAATCACCAGTGGGGGATAGAGCAGAAGCTGGTGGTGGTGGGGTAGAAGGAGGGTCGTGGGAAGGATCAGCTAGAAGCTCAAGTGGAGTTTGCTCTGGTGGAGCTGATTGGGCATTGTCAAGGATAAATCCAGTACCAGTAGAATGTTGGCGAGCGCCATCCTAAACAGCATATCGCCGAGCAATTTGATAGTCTATGGTACTAAATGGGTACTAAAAAATCTCTTTTTAGTTCTACTGAATGCCAGCCTTCTGACAGAGTCTGCAAATTAATGAGGGTGAGGCAAACCACCTATTGTGGCACCTTGCAATATGTAGAGAATGGACTGTTGAATGACCCTTCCTACCTTGATGCTCATCTTACGAGTGATAGCATAAAAAAAGAGGGCCTAATCTCGCATGACGTCGCTCTGATATGTGGTAGGCATTAACTTGGCACACATGAAGTAGTGCTAAGCTCATCCCCATTGGTTAAGATCAGTAGTAGGGAATGAAAGTGCAGCAGCAGATGCACGATGAGATGTTTTCCACTATGAGCCTGGTTTACACAGGTCTCGAATGATCTGCTTGGTATTCATAGTTTGCTAACATGGCCGAATACTCATCATCCTAAATATTCTCTAATTGATAGTACACATTAACCATTTTTTGATTGAAGGATACCCACTTGCCCCAAATAATTTTTTTTTGATTCCGACGTTCGGAAGCATTGGCATAAAATTCCTTAACAATACTTACCACTGCGAACGTCTTCCACCTTAGATGCTCAATCATGTGAGAAATATGACTATCAAGCCAGCCATCTAATGCAATACCATCCTTCAGTAGCAAACTTCTCGTGAGTAGGAGATCATAGTACCTCTTTTCAGTTGCTTCGCTAACAAAACGACTTGTATCATGGGATGATGACTTGGAGGTCTTTGCCTTATTCTTGTTTGGTTTTGGCACCATTTCCTGATTCCTACAACAATGTAAAAAAGAGTAGTCAATCACGTGCGAGAGATTGTATTGACATTGAGATTTAGACAAATGAATGACAACAAACCATCCAACCATTGTGACACATGAACAATGTGACATAGACATATTTATAACATGGGTTGAGATTCAAAAGATTAAATAAGTGTAAGCGTGACTCAATAAACAACATGGACCATCAAAATTCAATATACCCATAGTCAAATGGTCAAAAACTTACCCGAAAAACACACAGGGTACGCACGTAGGTAAGTTGGGAACGTGTTGAAAGGACATGTAAATAGAACGACAATGACATGTAATACATGTGTAAAAGTTGATGTCGTGTAGCTAACTTGAATGAATGCAAGCATGTGAAAACACAAAATATCATTTTTGTAGTGTCAAATGTGTCTCAGACATTTTATCAAACACTTTACGTGCATGCACCGTAATCTTCAATAAAAAATTCAATACCCTACCTATCAACCCCCAAATTGACACCTAATCTCCATCCCCAACTTTGCAACAAATATTCAACATGGGAATTACACCAACTGTCAATCAAAACAAAAGCAGAAAAAATATGAAAAAGTTCAAAGAGAGGGAGGGTGGAGAAAACATACCAAAGAAATACCCTTATGAAGAGAAATTTGATGAGATTAGAGAGTGTGTGAGATGTGTTTGTAGTGGTAGTTTAATGTGAAGTGAGTAAGGGGTGTTAGTGCATGATGTGTGAGTTTTGGGAAGGGAGAGAAATAGAGAGGATGAGAGTTGGAGTACAAATGGGCGTTGGGCCTCTTTTATTTTTTCTGCTGCCGGATTGTGAGCTTAGGTGACACACCTTTGGTTTGTGCCCAGGTGCTTTGGTGCCTAGGTGCAGAAGCAGGGCACTTAGGCGCCATGGTTTCTATTTTTTCCAGGTGCTTTGATGCCTAGGAGCCAAACCTTAATTTTTTTTTTAAAGAAGTCTAGGAGGCAACAATGAAGATCCAAGGGCATTCTTTGGACCCTTTTTATGTGATACCAGAGCCTCTCACTACTCTCCTAACAAAATATGATTCATGCATTACATGTTAATTACATGATATTTGCATTTATATTGACATCATATAATTTATTTTATTTTATACGGCATTCTTAATTATTAAACTTAATTTTGAAGCTCTCGCACGGTATTAATTATCAAATCCCCTAACCTAAATGCTCAATTATACATTGGGATAAGAAGAAAATTAGGTATCAATATGATGAATATTACTAGGTTACACGTTATAATTTTAGAAGTGTTAAAGGTATCACTAGTAAGTTTATACGGTTTAATTTGATTTGATCAAGTTATTTCAAAAAGTATATATTTGTAAATTACATACATGGGACATTAGGCATGATATTATAGGATTTAAATATCATATTACAAGGTTCATATGTGTATGTGATAATAGAAATACAAATTAGACAGTTATGCAAAAAATTGAATGAATGGTTAGGAAATTAGCATAGAAATTTGAATTAAATGGTGACTAAGATAGGTTGCAACCAAGAAAAAATACATTGAAACACACTTGATTAGGGGTGCAAAAGTTGAGTAAAAATCAGTTTTAACCACAACTTGCACCTCATGCTTTCTTATTAAGCTTAAGCAAACTTCTCAAGCTAACACCTCAAACCACTCTTAAGCCACGGCCAGACCTCATTTTCAGCATCTAAAAAATAAACCTTGAGGTCTTCAAGTGCTTCAACATGATCCCAAGTTGAAATAAAATCAAGAAGAAAAAAAAATACAAAGGAAAGCGATAACAATCAACTTGAACATCAAAATCTGCATAGGTGAGAATTTCTTGCGATTTTGGCTATGGTTTTCAGAGTTTTGAAGGTTTTATGATTTATTAAGATTTAAATATTTTTTATAAAGATGTTAGGATGTTATTTATTAGGTCATGGTGCACAAAAGAAGGATTTTTGAATGCAAATGTGTAGTAGAAATTACTTATGGCATAAATTATAACCTTGCTGTTTTGTTGTCTTTAAGGCTTCAAAAATGCATAAAATATTGAATAAAACTATAATTATCAGCATAAATGTGTTTATATATGAGTTAAGATTATTGGAATAAGTTTTCAATGAGGTTAGAAATTGGAATAGGGCATGATATTCAAGAGGTACTCAAAATTATCACAATTGAATTACAGATTTTGTGTCGTGTGAAGGGGACTGGTTTTTCAGCATTATATTTATTCATTTTAGCAAGGATATGACCTTATTGCCTCTAGTTCATGTTATCTAACTGTGATAAAAGTTTGGGAGTGATTGAATTTGTTTAAGGGTGTCAAAATGATCAATTTCGTGAAGTGCTCAAAACTATCAAGATTAAAAACCCTATTTTAGTGAGCTGTGGAGGGGGCTGATTTAGCTTAGGTAAATCAATTAGTTTTGGTCAATTTATGGCATGGTTACCTTTATCTACATGTTAGCTAAGTATGGTAAAAATTTGGGAGCAATTGGATATGTTTAAAGGTGTCAAATTATTACGCAATTTAATTGGACAGCAAGAAAATAAATAAATGAGAATCTGCCCAATTTTATATCTTGGCATGTTTCAACCTATACAAGTTGCTATTAAGTTCTAATATTTAGGATTAGTTATTAGAGTTATAGTACTTCAACTACATGATATTGGGATGCATTTTAGATGAGAAATTAGGATTGTTAGAGGACTAGTTTATTTTTTAGGTGGTAACTTGCAAAGTTTGAGTATTACATAGCTAACCTTGAATCTTAATGTCTTAATAGGATATTAGGATATTGAATTTGTCAAATTAGGAATGGTGTTTGATGTTAAATAAGTTCACAGATTTGTGTGACACCTAAGGTTGGAGAGAAACACCTAAAATACTTATAGAAAGTTGCAACAAGATCAAAGGTAATTAAAGATTCATTTGCAACTACAATGCATAACCATAGTAAATGTGTGATTTATATGTAATATCATAGATCATATGTACATGGCAGAGGGCACGTATTACTGTCATTCATGTCCATTGAGCTACATACGTAGGCATTGGCAGGGGTATGCATCATATACGAGCATTGGGATAAATCTTGCATTGCGTGACATGATTCTGAGAAAGAAAAATATTTTGCCGACCACTACTAGTGCACCGAAGCATGCTTGGATTTTTATGGTTATATGCATGGATTTGCAGGTTCGCGTGCATAGATTTGCATGCTTATAAGTATGCATGGATTTACATGTTTATATCATTATTGGCATTGAATTATGGCGGTGTGTAGAGCTCTTTTTCGGTGCATGGGATAGTAACATTGGTTAGGGGCCCAAGAAAGAAATAATTTTGAAAGAAATATTTTTGAGAGAAATATTTTGATGCATGGAATTGTATTGTGGGTATAGCATTTTCTGATGCATGACTTGATATTGTGGATTATTCTTTGACATGCATAATCTTTACTTGTTGAGTGTTAGCTCATATAGTTTATATATTGTAGGTCAGCAAGTATCTTTTGCTGGCGAGGCGGCTGTTGGAGCTCCTGTAGGTGACTAAGGGAGTGTTTGCATGGATGACGACCTGTTGGACTACTTTGTTGGCTTGTTATATTCTGAGTTTGTTGTATTATATTTTGAGATTGGTACTATATTTCACTTTTAAAACTTTATTGAAAATAAGTATGTAAATATTGTGGTTGCTATGGGTGTTGTGTTTTTATAGAAATATTGATCATGCTATATAAAGGACATATATGAGTAAGTATTTAAAATAGGATTGTGCATGTAAAAAGTGATTATCCTTCTTAAGGTATTACAGAAAAATAATATTGCACGTTCACACAGGTTTAATCATGTGAAATTATACTTTATATATAGTTGTTGAGTAATATGTGTTACAGAGTGGTATTAAAGCCCGGTTTGAGGTCTTTTAGACTGTCCATGTACACGAACTCAAAACTTGTGAAGTGCAGCCACACTAGTAAGTTTTACATTATCATATAATGTATTACATAATTCATGAATTATATTGGTTATGTGTTGTCAAACTTGTGTAAAATAGCACTGCAAAATAGTGAGAACTCATGGTGAGAGCAATGGTGGTGCCAGAGTATAGAGAGATGAGGTACCCATCCTGGGTAATGATCGAGATACCATGATTAATCGGTTAATAGAGTTGATTAAAGGACAGTCCAAATTGATTCAGCAGCTGATTCAACAGAGGGAAGATGGTGAGCAACCATGGGTAGAGGTAAACCAATAATGGGTGGAGCATATATATATGGTGGGAAAATGATTTAGGAGGCTAGATCCCCCGACATTTGAGGATGCTATTGATCCTACCACTATAGAAGACTGGTTGAGGACCTTGAAAAACATGTTCAAGTACGGCAGGGTGCCAGAAGAAGAGAGGGTGATGTGTGCCACTTTTATGCATTGCGGCAATGCCGGCCATTGGTGGGACATGATCACAAGCATAGAGGACATTACCACCATGAGTTGGGACAAATTCAAGGAGTTATTACAAAATAAATATTTCATGGCCCTAGTACACAAGATGAAAATAAATGAATTTATACAACTACGACAAGGAGCGATGACTATTGGGGAATATATTTGTAGATTTGAACAACTGTCTAGGTTTGCTACGCATAGGGTCAGCATTGAAGCATTGAAAGTAGAGAGATTTTTAAAGGGTTTGAGGCTGAACAGGCTGAATCGAGGATCGCTCGTACATAGAAGGCTCAACAATAGTTCAGACAGTAGGGATAGAGATGGACTACGAGATAAAAGAGGTTAATCCAAATGCAGAGGCTGGGATTTAAATCTCAAGAAAAATGAGGCCAATAATAAGAAGGTCAAAGTAAGAGACTATGGGTCGAATGAGGAGAAGCACTAATCTAGAATCTGTGTGTCAGAAATATGGTAATCGACATACTGGAGGATGCTTTACAGATACCAGAACGTGCTTTTAATGTGGAATATCAGGATATATTGTTAAATTTTGCCCTACACCGACCAAATGAATATACCAACTAGGGTGTTCACCATGACCAAGGCGGATGCAAAGGCAAATCCATCAGTGGTGACATGTGAACTTTATATTTCTAGTATTCCAATACTTGTGTTATTTGATTCTGGAGCTACGCATTTATTTGCATCTACTGAATATGTGAAGAGACTAGATAGAATACCAGATGCAGCAGAAATCAGTTATAGTGTAATAGTCCCCTCTAGAGATGCTAGAGAAACCGATCAGATTTTGAGAGCTTGTGCTATACTTATTGAAGGTAGAGAATTATATACTGATCTAATTATGCTGGACATGAATAATTATGATTTCATTTTGGGCATGGATTAGCTGTCAAAGCATGGGGCTGCTATCAACTGTAAGAAAAAAACAGTGACATTTCAACTTTGTGGGAAAGAGTCTTTTACATTTGTAAGCATTATGAAGAGTTTTAGATTCCCTGTGATTTCAGTGGTGAAGGCGCAATGATTACTCGATACTAGTTGCAAAGGGTACTTGGTGAGTGTTATGAGCATTGAGGAACAACACCCACCAACTTTTAGTAAAATACCAGTGGTGCAGGAATATATGAAGTATTCCCAGATAATCTACTGGGATTGCCACCAGATCATAAAATAGAGTTTGTTATAGACATATAACTAGGAACATCTCCAATTTCTAAAAATCCCTATAGAATGGCTCCCTTGAAGTTGAAAGAATTGAAAGTATAATTACAGGAGTTGTTGGATAAGGGATTTATCAGACCGACCTTTTTATCTTGGGAAGCGCCAGTTCTATTTATACGTAAGAAGGATAGTACCATGAGACTGTACATCGATTATCGTGAGTTGAACAGCATCATGATTAAGAATAAGTATTCGTTACTCAGAATCGATGATTTATTTGACCATCTTAAGGGTGCTGCAATATTTTTTAAGATTAACTTATGCTCTGGGTACCATCAATTAAAAATAAAGGAAGTGGATATCCCAAGATGGCATTTAGTACCAGATATGGGCACTATGAATTTTTAGTGATGTTGTTCGGATTGACTAACGCTCCAATGGCATTCATAGATCTGATGAACTAGGTGTTTAAGGGGTTTCTAGATAAATTCATTATTATGTGCAACGATGATATTCTAGTTTACTCCAGAACTAAAAAAGAGCATGCCGTACATTTGAGATAAGTATTGGAGGTCTTAAAAGTAAAACAGTTATATGCCAAATTCAAGAAATGAGAGTTCTAATTAAATCGTGCGGTTTTCCTGGGACATGTTATATCAGGAGCAGGAATATTAGTAGATCCAAGTAAAGTGGAAGCTATCAATAACTGGACACAACCTACTAATCCTTTGGATATGTATAGTTTTTTAGGTTTAGCTAGATATTATCGGAGATTCGTGGAGGGATTCTCCAAGATTGCTATGCCTTTGACACAACTAACCAAAAAAGGGGTGACATTTAGATGGATGGATGCATGTGAGTGAAGTTGAAGAAAATGTTGACTTCAACATCTATTCTCTCAATTCCATCAGGTAATGGAGGATTTGTAATTTATAGTGATGCGTTGAAGAATGGATTGTGATGTGTACTGATGTAGAATGGTAAAGTAATTATGTATGCATCCAGGCAACTTAAAGACTACAAAAAGAATTACCCCACGCACAACTTGAAACTTGCTACTATAGTATTTGTGTTTAAAATATGGAGCCACTATCTATATGGTGAATGGTGCAAGATCTATATGGATCACAAGAGCCTCAAATACTTCTTTATGTAGAAAAAGTTGAATATGTGGCAGCGGAGATGGCTGAAATTGGTAAAAGATTATGATTGTGTGATTATTATCACCCTGGTAAAGCCAACATTATAGATGATGCATTGAGCTGAAAATCTACACAAAGTATGATAGCTATGGCTTTAATTCAAACACTAAAATTGAATGAGTTGTCGAAAATAAATATAGAGATTTTATAGACAGGAGTAATAGAGGCAAAGTTGGTAGCCCTAATGCAACAGCCTATGCTAATTGATAGAATCAAACAGGGACAGTGAGATGATAAATATATCGTCAAGACGAGAAAAGATGTTATTGCAGGAAAGTCTCCTAAATTTGAGATGACTCATAATGATATTTTAAAATTTAGAAGACGATTTTGTATGCTAAATGTTGATAACATTCAAAAAAATATTTTAAAAGAGGCATATTCAATGCCTTATTTAGTGCATCCAGGGGCTACCAAGATGTATAGAGACTTAAAAATACATTATTGGTGGCCGGGTATGAAAAAGGACATCACTCAGCATGTGGAGCAATGCCTAACATGTCCACAGATAAAGGCCGAACATCAAAGACCCGCAGGGACTTTGCAACCTCTACTCATTCCACAATGGAAATGGAAAATGATCACTATAGATTTTGTAATTGGTTTGCCAAAGACTACTAAGGGTCATGATGCTATTTGGGTTATCATTGACAGATTGACCAATTCTGCTCATTTTTTTCCCATATATTCTACATATTCCATGGATCGCTATGCCCAATTATATATTTAGGAGATTATCATACTTCATGGTGTGCCATTGTTTATAGTTTCTGATAGAGATTCGAGATTTTTGTCTACTTTTTGGAGGAGTTTATAGTAAGCCTTGGGAACACATCATTCAATACAGCATATCATCCTCAGATGGATGGGTAATCTGAATGAACAATACAGACCTTAGAGGATATGCTCAGAGCCTGTGTATTAGACTTCTAAAGTCATTGGAGTAAATTCCTACCTTTGGTGGAGTTTTCTTACAATAATAATTATCAGACTAGCATTGGAATGGTTCCTTTTGAAGCATTATAAGGCAAAAAAATATAGGTCTCTGATACGTTAGGATGAAATTGGTGAGAATAAACTTTTAGGCCCAGATATGATTCGAGAGATGATAGAAGTCGTATCACCAATTCGACAAAGAATGCAAAGTGCCTAAAATTGGCAAAAATGTTATGCAGTAACGAATAAGGGTACTGAAGTTTGCGGTAGGAGATCATGTATTTTTGAAAATAGTACTAATAAAGGGCATCATGCAGTTTGGGAAGAAAGGGAAATTGACTCCCAGATATATTGGCCTATTCTCTGTAATTGAAAAAAATTGGTAATGTTGCTTACAGACTGGATCTATCGGCATCTATATCCCAAATACATAATACATTTCATGTGTCTATGCTAAGAAAATATATTGCTAATCTCTCTCATATTTTGAATATTGAACCAGTGGAATTAAAGGAAGATTTGAGCTACAAAAAAAAACCTATACAAGTTCTATTACGGGAAGTTAAACAGCTAAGAAATAAATAGATTTCATTAGTTAAAGTGTTATGGAGAAACCAATCGGTAGAAGAAGCTACTTGGGAAAGGGAGGATGAAATGGAACTAATTATTCAGAACTTTTTTAGTAAGTGAAATTTCGGGGACAAAATTTTTATGAGGAGGGGAGGATGTGATACCCGAGTCTCTCACTACTCACCTGACCAAATATGATTCATGCATTACATATTAATTGCATGTTATTTATATTTATATTGACATCGTATAATTTATTTTAATTAATACAACATTCATAATCATTAAACTTAATTTTGAAGCTCTTGCATAGTATTGATTATCAAATCCCCTAACCTAAATGGTCAATTCTACATTGGGATAAGAAAAAAATTAGGTATCAGTATGATGAATATTACTAGGTTACACATTATAATTTTTAAAGTATTAAAAGTGTCACTAATAAGTTTATACAGTTTAATTTGATTTGATCAATTTATTTCAAAAGTATATATTTGTAAATTACATACTTGGGACATTAGATATGATATTACATGATTTAAATATCATATTACAATGTTCATATATGTACGTGATTATAGAAATGCAAATTAGACAGTTTTGCAAGAAATCGATGGTTAATCGGGTGAAAAATCGAATGAACGATTAGAAAATTAGCATAGAAAGTACCTATGGAATTGAATGATGATTAAGATAGGTTTTAACCAAGTAAAAATACATTGAAACACACTTGATTAGGGCTGCATAAGGTGAGTAAAAATAAGTTTTAACCACAACTTGCCACCTTATGCTTTCTCATTAAGCTTAAGCAAGCATCTCATGCTAACACCTCAAACCCTTCACCCTTAAGTCACGACCATACCTCATTTTCAGCCATTGTCAGCTTCTAAAAAATACACCTTGAGGTCTCCAAGTGCTTCAAAGTGATCCTAAGTTGAAATAAAATCAAGAAGAAAAAAACAAAGGAGAAGTGATAACAATCAACTTGAACCTCAAAATCTACATAAGTGAGAATTTCTTGCGGTTTTAGCTATGGCTTTCAGATTTTTGAAAGGTTTCTGATTTATTAAACTTTTAATATTGTTTATAAAGATTCTAGGATGTTATTGTTTAGGTCCTGGTGCACAAAAGAAGGATTTTTTATTGTAAATGCATAGTAGAAATTACTTGTGGTAGAAATTATAACATTGCTGTTTTGTTGTCTTTAAGGCTTCCAAAATGCATGAAATATTGAATAAAACCTATTATTGTCAGCATAAATGTGTTTATATATGATTTAAGATTATGTGAATGAATTTTCAATGGGTTAGAAATTGGAATAGGGCATGATATTGAAGAGGTACTCAAAACTATTGCAATTGAATTAAAGATTTTGTGTCGTGTGAAGGGGATTGGTTTTTTAGCATTATATATATTATTTTCGGCAAGGATATGACCTTATTGCCTCTTTGTTCATGTTATCTAACTGTGACAAAATTTTGGGAGTGATTGAATGTGTTTAAGGGTGTCAAAATGATTAATGTCGTGAACTGCTCAAAACTGTTAAGATTAAAAATCCTATTTTAGTGAGCTGTGAAGGGGGCTGATTTGGCTTAGGTAAATCAATTATTTTTGATCTGTTTATGGAATTATTATATTTATCTATATGTTAGCTAAGTGCAGTAAAAATTTGGGAGCAATTGAATATGTTTAAAGATGTCAAAATTATTACGCAACTTAATTAGATAACAAGAAAATAAATAAATGAGAATCTGCTCCATTTTATATCATCAATTCGTTTCCAAATGAAGGAACTTGGAGAACTCAAGCACTTTTTGGGATTAGAGGTCGACCGTACAAAAGTAGGGTTGTTTCGGTCAGCAAAAGTATACAAGAGACCTGCTGGAGAGATTTGGGATGCTTGATTGCAAACTTATTTCAATACTAATGGGAGCTAATGCCAAGTTGTGTACACATGAAGGCAAAGGCTTGGAGGATGGGATGATGTATCGACAACTTGTAGGTAGTCTCATTTATTTAAATTTGACTCGACCAGATATTTCATTTGCAGTTGACATTATAGGTCGATACATGCAGAATCCAAATCAGTCCCACTTAGAAGCTATTCGACAAATACTTAGATATGTGAAGAGTACAATTGACTATGGTCTTTTGTACAAGAAAGGTGAAGGCTGCAAGTTAGTTGGTTATTGCGATGCTGAGTATGTGGGAAATCATGACACCAGAAGATTAACAACTGGGTATGTGTTTAAGCTTAGTTCCAGAATAATTTCTTAGTATAACAACAGACAGCCGATGGTATCATTATCAACCACTGAAGCTTAGTATCAAGTAGCAGCAATGGCAGGCCAAGAGAGTACATGGTTGATATAGTTGATGAATAATCTACACCAGTCAGTAGATTATCCAATTTTATTATATTGTGACAACCAGTCGGTAATTCGTTTGGCAGAGAATTTAGTATTTCATGCAAGAACTAAGCATGTTAAAGTACATTATCATTTTATTAGAGAAAAAGGTTCTGCATGAAGAGATTGAGATGAGCCAAATCAAAACAGATGATCAAGTTGCAAATTTGTTCACAAAAGGTTTGAGCACTAGTAAGTTTGAATTGTTTCGTCAATAACTCGACGCAGTGCTGAGAATGGGAGCTCACATTGAGGGGGAGTGTTGAAGATCAATGTCATCCATCATTTAAAATATTAAGTTATGTGTATTACGATTTATGTGGATTCAAATTAATTAGGTTTTTATAATTTGTGTGGTAGAAAATTAATTAGTTTAATTAAATATATGGTGTGTATTTTATTTTTTTTTCTATAAATACCCAAGTCCCTACATTTGTAAATCATCAAGGAATGAAGAACAAAATAAGACTATTCATTTTATATATAAGAGTATAGTTTTGTTAGTTTTGAGTATTTTTGAGAATTGAGAATTTTTCTTATAATATTTTAAAATTTAATAAAGTCTTTATTGTGTCTCCAATTTTAGAATAAATTTATTTTTTAAAAAATAAAATTTAAAATCATATATTTTAAATTTTTCGAGTTTGCTCCTCCATCAAATTTCTCTCAGCACAAACCCTAGCAACGCTGGGCCTTGAGAGATTGGCAGCTGCTTCACCCACACGTAAAGGACGACCAATCAAGGTTGCAATGTTAAATAAAACCTTTTTATCAAAAAGGCGGATGGGTAATCCAGGGAGGCATACTCATATAACTAATTAATTTGACATCACCAATCATTAAATTTCAGCATGACAAGACATATGTTATACAACACAATTTGGATTCATTATTCCTAAACACAATTTCATTGGATTATAAGTTTCAAAACAATATATCCAAACACAATTTTATTTCTACACATTTTCAACATCATTCCACAATCATCAAAACCGAACTCGTGCTATCATAATTGATTTAAAAATCACACCCAAACAGAGCCTTAGGATTTGTTAAAGAGTTTGATATCGATCAATTTCAAAATGAGACTGAATTAACTTAAGTTGGGCAATCCCAAGTATTTCGAACTTACTAGTGAAAAGACCCCCACCAAGAATGGTCCTAAAAGCATAATTGTGAATTGCAAGGACAGAGTGGTTCTCTTGGCCTAGCCATCCACCTCGTGTACTCTTCCTCATCACTTATTTTCTTGGTCCACAAAATACAACACAAATTTTCATCATTTCAAACCGTGATTGGTTGGGTGCATCTCTGGTGGCCGTTAGATTACAGCATCGGTCCGTCCACTATTTTTCAATTTGATAGTGATGATCTATTTGGACTATTCCAAAACACACACACATATATACATATGTGTAATACACATCGTTTTTGACCCACAAAACACCTCCACCGCCACCGGAGTCATGATTCAATCGGTGCTGCTGAAGTTGATATACCCGCCGCCAGCGAGCGTGCTGATAAAGGCGATGTCGGTGATAAGTTTCTTGTCATTGAGCAATGCCGGGTGGATGGAAACTAAGGGAAAGCACATGCAGTATTCTAAGCTTTGGAATGCCGGCTCCCACCCGCAGGAAAATGGTAGAGATGATGATGAGAAGAAGAAGGAGAAGACTAAACTCCCGAGTAAAGTGGGAATGATTGTACTCTACACTCCTGCATTTCTTGCTGGACTTTCCTCTTTTTTCCTTTTCCCAGTTGGAGATTTCAGGTTTACTTTGCTTCGATCTGCTGTCACCACCCATTTCTTCAAGAGGATTTTTGAGGTACAACCCCCCCTGCCCGCCCCCCCACCCCCAACACATTATTGTGGATAATATTGGGTGAGATACGAAAAGAAAAATATTTGATATTATATATATAAATATCTAGAGTAAAATTCGACTCTTAATGAATTTTTCCAAGGACACTGTATATGAATAATATTTATGTCATTATAATTACATTATGTTAAAACTCTTTTACATCCTTTCTCTATTCCAAAATGCTGGGTTTAATTTGTCCCGATATGGAGCTTTGAATAAGTAGTTTAAAAAATAAATAATTATATACTTTTATACTATTTTAAAAATAATAATTGAGAATTAGTAGTAACTAGTGTTGGAAAAATCTCATTTCAGAAAATAAAATTTTATTTTAAGATCTCCTAAAAAAACAAATCACCGTAAGTTATTTGGGATAAAGGGAGTATAATTATTGAATTCTCTCTCCATGTCATTTTAATATATTCAATTTGACTGGACATAAAATTTACTATGGGAATTTAAAAATTATAAATTTTATGTATGTTTACATTGTTTTGAAAAATTAGTGGGTTATTCGATTATTATTTTAAGTGAAATTGTATTTAAAATATATTTTTTTGAATAAATGAAGTCCAACTCAAAAAAAGAAATTGAAGTAAGAAATTCATGAGAGACTAAGGAGTAAATTACTTTCTCTTAATTATACTTATTATGTTAAAACTCTTTTATATGCACATTCGAGGACCTTATTATAATCATTGAATAAAAATTTTCAATTCATAAATTGTTTGACTATGATTTTCTAATTTTATAATATTCAACAAATAAAACGTTAAATCATTTTACTATGAAATGAATATGTGGATTACATGTATAGAAAATAAAAATTATATTTTAATTATAGGTTAGATTAGGATAATAGTTTGTAAAATCTCTTACTCTATATGCATAGGCCGATTCATTGCTCCATTTCGCCGTTCTGATACTTTGCTGATCCATCAACTATTCATGTCCAAATTAGTTATAGCTTGAAACTATGAATTCGTGGATACTTTGGTCATCTTGAAACTATTCCCTGCGCCATCTTGAAACAATGAACAGTGCTCTGCGCTATCTCTATTTTCGTTACCTTTTTTTTTAATTTAAGTAAATTTTATTGTGTTTTTTATGTTTACAAATTTATAGGTTTATCCAATTGTATATTTTTGATAAAAAATACCTCTTTTATATTTTATATGTACATAAATATTCAGTATAATTTAATTATTTTATTTATATTATTATTATTTATGTTAAACATTCATATAATCTAAAATGACCTTCCTAATAATGTCATAAAAAAATAAAAAATTCAAAATAAGACAATTAAATAAATTGCAGAGAATAATGGGAATTACATATTTTTTTAATAATTGTGTATATCACTTTGGGATCCTCCAATATCTTAAAAATATTGTCCAAACGTATTAGATTTATTTAAGTTGTATTATTAATTATAATATTTATTTTTATATTTTATTCAATTTAATGCCATGTTTTTACTTTTTTATTAAAGTTTTTATAATTAATTATTTAGTTTGTTTATGTATACTATTTAATTTACTCTCATATTTAATTATATAATATTAATTAAATAAACTTTTTTAATTAACTAAACATAAAATATAAATTGTATATGTAATTGTATTATTATGTTAACAATATTATAAATAGATATTTGATAAAATAAAATAATTATTGTAAATAGAATAACAAGGAATATTCTGGAAATATTTTTTTTAAAGTAAAATTTAAAGTAAATGGGTTGAAGATGAAATTTAAGTTTGATGTAAATATTAAATCAATCTGCACTAAAATAGAGTTTATGGTGGAAGAAAAAATACTCTTAACTCCCAAACGAAGAAAACTAGCTATTCTACCTATTTAACATGGTGTGTGCAGCATAATTAATTCATTATGTAAAAGATACATTAAGTCATTGCATCAAAGTCATACTTCCAATTTAATTTAGAAATATATGTTGTTTCTTGCTATTTGAATAATTTAACTAGTTAAGCAATTTTTAATTAAAAAATAATATATTTAATCGTTTTAATGAAGAAATAAAAAGAACATTGGCAAAGTACTAGTGGGTTCACGTGGATCTTCCATATAACTATGTTTGAATCGGCTTTATGCTAATAGAATCTCATTACCCATCATACATTGGAATGACACATATAATATTAATTTATTGATCAATTCCTTGGATAAAGGACAATTTTATCCAAGATGCTTTTGAGTAGAACTTATACATGTGATGCCGATTGAGCCTAGAAATATATATTGGTCCATATTATACATTTGTCTCATCATCAGTGCCCGTATATAAGATTTTACAACTTTTTTTCTCCACGTAAATGAAAGGCAGGAACTAGGAAGGGATGATCAGTACCTCTTTCGATATGATCATAGGAACTTCTTGAATGCAAATGTTGGGCATGAGCCATTACTACTGCCTAAGTAAATGGGTTCACAAACTTTGAGATGATCATTGATTTTGCTTGTATGGTACACCAAAATTCTAATTTGAAATTAGATTTTAATTACTTTTATTTTTGTTGGTAGGTGGTGTTTGTTCACAAATTTAGTGGGTGGATGGATGTCGAAGCCATGATCACCATTTCCCTTAGTTACTTGTTATCCTCGGCAACCATGATCTACAATCAACACTTGATGCAAGCATTCCCAGAACCAGCTATTGATCTCAAATACGTTGGAATTCCGATGTTCTTACTCGGAATTGGTGGTAATTTTTATCACCATTATCTTCTATCCAAACTGCGAATTAAGGGTGAAAAACAGTACAAAATCCCCCAAGGCGGTCTCTTTTCTTTGCTGATATGTCCACACTACTTATTCGAAATTCTCGGGTTTTTTGGAATTTCTTGCATTTCTCAAACACTCTATGCATTTTCGTTTACCATGGGAACCACTTTCTACTTGATGGGAAGGAGCTACGCCACTAGAAAATGGTATGAGTCTAAGTTTGAAGATTTTCCCAAGGATGTCAAGGCCTTAATTCCTTACATTTTCTAGCTCATCACAGGTTGAAAAAGTTAGGGATAGTGCCCTAAGTTGATGTATTTTTATATTATTTATTGAATTAATAAAGTAATAATTTATATTTAATTTTGTGTATATTGTTATGCTTAAAAATACCGAAAACTCCTATTTATTAATGTACTATATAAAGTGTTATATACGAAAGGATTAAAATTAATTCATAATAAATTATTTTAAGTTTAGATCTTTTATTTAATTATGATTAGTTATGCCCATTAACATTGAAAATGTGATAATCTTATCCAATTATTGATATAGTTGTTGGTTTTTTGGTAAACTAAGCGCAACGAAAAAGCACAGGATTAGACACAACAAATATTTTCACAAAATTCAGGTTGTTGTATGAGTACATAATTTTTACGTACTCTAAACAATAAATCATGTAAAGATGAATGGAAAGAAAGCCAAACTCAATAAAGAGGAAATTTAATCTTTTCTTCTAGTATCCTCGTATAATGCCCAATTCTCAATTCTCTCCTACATAATCAATTATAGGCATTTTATATTTAATCAATGTGCATTATCGAATTATGGCATACAAATAGCATAATTGTACAAATATAAATAATTGTTATTATATGCTTCAGTTATGTTTTAACATGCATTAGTATATGAAATATGAGATCAAACTTTTGTTTCTTAATTTAACATATTCCTTAAGTGCCTTTTTGTAGTGAAAAACTCGGTATCTCGGTAAAAAAAAAATGATATGTTGAATTGTCATGAGATGAATTATTTGTATTGCTCCATACTAATTATATGCTAAAGTGATTAATTGCCTAAATATTTACTTGAAATATGTTAGATTTGGTTAAAAACTAAAAGTATACAAAATGGTGCAATTTGATTGGTTGGTTGACTAGGTTGCATGGAATCATTACAAACCGCATTACACTTGATTATAACACCAAAGCATAAATTTTTGTCATCTCCCTACCCCATAAAGGTAGCTTTTGGCATGAGAAGACACCAAGTATGATGCAACCAAATATAGCCCTCCACTTACCTTTCTTTGAAAGGTCAAAGAAATCATTTTCATCCATATTTCTTGTTGAAGCACTTAAAAAACAACCAACCCTTATTCTCCTAAGTTTCTCCTAAATTTTTACAATTTAATACTTTCAAAAATTGAATTCAATCCATAGGAATCCAGAGAATACAAACTAGAACAAGTTTTCACACTTTTAAGCTTGAAAGCCATTGATTTTGAAGCTTAATTCCAACTTAATCAAGATATATTCTTTTTCAATGTTTCTTATGATGAATTTGTAGTATATTGGATGGTTACATATTTTAGTATGTTTTTATATGATTGAAAATTTAAGTAAGTTATACTTAAAGCCAAAACCAAGGTAGTTAAGCTAATTTTTAGCAAAATTGATAGTCTTGTGAAATATGCTTAATTTACTTATTTCTATTAATCTTGTAATGCTTATATTATATTTAGAAGTTCATTTGAATGATTGAAAATAATAGTAATTAGTTTGCATAATTGAAGGGTATAATTAATTTAAGTTAGAACCGAATTTACGTTATGTTAATTTGGATTGTGTGCATGTTTTAGGGACTGCCCTAATAATTATGTTTGAATTATTAATTATTTAATGGTTGTCCTAATTTTTAATATATTGAATTAGTAGTAAAATATGGAGTATGCATTATTTTTAAGGTTATGTAATTGATATGAAATTATGTACAAAAGATTGAAAAGTGTATATTAACTTAATTAGAATAGACTAAATGATTTATAAAAAGGATATTAAATAGTACATGATTTGATTATGTTAGGACTTTAACACATCCTATCTTCCAAAGAAATTGATCTTTTCACTTGCCACAAAGTGGAGTTGAGGTAAGTTGAACTTTTATATGTTGTATCACAAGAATCATATAATGTTGTTCATGTTTTAATGTGATTGTTATTATTCGACAAATAATGTAATGTTTGATGCATTTATGGTTCATGAAGCATGATACTATTAAGAATATAATTAGGTTTTTGAAAAGGAAGTATGGTACTTGATTGATGGTTTGGTAGACAAGGGACGCGGGAGGGACCGACGGACCCAACAAATGGTGGCAAATACTTGAGGTTGAAAAATTGGTATAGGAAAGCCATAATGAATGAGATAGAATACGGCTAATACCTGAGATTGAAAGACCAAGTATGAAAACCCGCATTAGTTCTCTTATTGGCCAATCATTATGAACAGGTTTTGAAAACTACGATTTATCGCTATTAATTAGGTACCACACTTTAAAGGCCCTAAAAAATGATTTATGAAAAAAAGTTATTAAATTGAATATTGCATTTAATCATTTATGTGATTTGTATGTATGCTATTTGTTATTACATCAATTTCACCTTACTGAGCCTTTAGCTCATTAGATCCATGTGATGCAGGTAGAAATGTACAGGTTTAGAGGTTGACTGAGTCTCCAAAGCTGCTGGACAGAGATTTGTTCATATACCATGCTTGGAGCTGTTTTGTATCATATTTTGAAAACTCTGTTTTGTTTTTAAATAAGTCGCTCTGTTATAGTTTTGTAAACAAATATAATTAGTTTTGATATATGTATATGGTGTGTTTAAAACGATTCAAGCTCGTTCTCTTATAGTTAAAAATGAGAACTTTTATTAAAACCATAACTTAAGTGATGATGAAAAATTAACATTTTTTGACTTAACTGTATCAGCTTATTTAAGCTCTGCAGTTAGGTTAAGGGGTGTCTTAGTTTGTGGTATCAGAGAGGAGGTTTAGTCGTTGCTGTAGATAGAAGAAGGCATATGAACATATCATGGCTGGGAAACTCAGTCAATACTTGTTTATTTTCCTTTATATTTATTTGATTATATTTTATTTCATGTTATTGTCATAATTATGCATTTATTATTGGCTAATGAATGGAATGAGATTGGGCAATGCATATTAGGTCATGGCACAAAAAAGAAAGACAATGGATGATCATGAGGTTAATTATAGTATGGTGGACAATTTGACTGATTTCATTCAACAACAAACTAGAATACATGGTGAACAGATACAACAATTTCTAGATATGCAACAAAGAACCCAAGAATAGAATCAGTGACTTCCTCCACCACAAGCTCAACAAGATCCTTAACAAGTTGTGTATGAGAAATTTAGGAAGATGGAACCGATTGATTTTAATGGTGGGTCTGATCCTATGGTTATAGAGGAATGGGTTAAATCATTGGATACTATCATTGACTACATGAGAATTGATGATACTGAGAAGGTACTCTGTGCAATCTTCTTGTTGAAGAAGGATGCTAAAACTTGGTGGAAAGAAGCTAAACTTGCAGTGACTATGGAAGAGCTAACTTGGGAGAGGTTTAAAATAATATTTTATGATAAGTATTTCACTAGAGATGTTAGGTCGCTCAAAGTAAAAGAATTTTTGGAGTTAAAACAAGGAGGAATGTCTGTATGTGATTATGTGAGAAAATTTGAATAGGGTTGCAAGTACGTGCCATACATCGCCAGAGACAATAATAAGAAGATGGATCATTTCTTAAGGGGCCTTAATCTTAAAATTAGAAGAGATGTGAGAATATCTTTAGTAACAGAGTTCAGGGAATTAGTGGACAAGGCTTTGATGGCTGATTTAGATGAGAAAGAGATTGATAAATTTCATCAACAAAAGAAGCAAGTATTCACTCCCAGAAATCTGAATCAGTGGAAGAAAGGAGATCAAAAATCAAATCAAAGGAATGAAAAACGTCCTAGAGTTGGGCAGATTTCTACTGCAGTTGAAAGGCTTAAATGTGCCAAGTATGGGAAGAATCATTTTGGGGAATACTATAGTGGTACTAATCGTTGCTTTAAGTGTAAAAAGCTTGTACATATAGCAAAGGATTGCCCAATAGTGCAAGAGAAAGTTCAGGGGAGAGTGTATGCAATAACACAAGAACAAACCGATGCAGATGCTTCCCTAGTCACAGGTACTATTTTAATTTATAGGATACCTGCAATTGCATTGATAGATTTTTTATCTACACCTTTATTTGCATCACATGCATTTGTGAAAAAATTGGACATTACACCAAATTTATTAAAAGTAAGGTACAGTGTGACTGTTCTATCCAGGGAAAAAAATGGATTTTAACCAAATGTTAAAGGCTTGTTCTATTCAAATTAGTGATAGGACTCTCTATGCAGATCTCGTTATTTTATCGATGCTAAATTTTGAGGTTATTTTGAGTATGGATTGACTTACCAAATATCATGCAAAAATTGATTGTAATAAGAAGATTGTGATTTTTCAGCAACCTGGAGAAGAATAATTTGTGTTTAGTGGTACCTTATTCTCATGGTCCTTACCAATTATATCTACTTTGAAAGATCAAAAGATGTTGAATAAAGGTTATGTTGGATATTTAGCAAGTGTTCTGGACACCTCAGTTGAAGCACAATTGAAGTCAGAAAATGTAGATGTGGTCCAAGAATTTCTTGAGGTATTTTTAAATGATTTACCAGGACTACCACCGAATCGAGAGATCGAATTTGTGATTGATGTTATACCAAGAACTACTCCTATTTCTAAAGTACCATACATAATGACACCAACAGAATTGAAAGAGTTAAAAGTTTAATTGCAAGAATTGCTTGATAAGGGTTTTATTCGCCCTAGTTATTCTCCTTGGGGAGCACCTGTGTTGTTTGTGAAAAAGAAAGATGATACATTGTGGTTGTGCATTGATTATAGTGAGTTGAATAAAATAACAGTCAAGAATAAGTATCCACTCCTAAGAATAGATGAGTTATTTGATCAATTGTAGGGAGCATCTGTATTTTCTAAGATTGATTTGCGCTCTGGATATCATCAATTGAAGATCAAGGAAGAAAACATACCAAAGACTGCATTCCGAATAAGGTATGAACATTATGAATTTCTAGTAATGTCTTTCGGTTTAACCGATGCCCCTACAACTTTTATGGATCTAATGAATATGGAGTTCAAGCAATATCTTGATAAATTTGTGATTGTGTTTATTGATGACATCCTAATTTATTCACGTGATAAAGAAGAGCACAAGGAACATTTGAAGATTGTGCTGCAAGTTCTTAAAGAAAAATAGTTGTATGTTAAATTCAAGAAGTGTGAGTTTTGGCTTGAACAAGTGGTATTCCTAGGTCATGTAGTATCCAAGGATGGTATTTCTGTTGATCCGGGTAAGGTAGAAGCTGTCATTAAGTGGCCCATACCAACAAATGTATCGAAAGTAAGGAGTTTCTTGGGATTATCTAGTACTATCAATGATTTGTTCAGGGGTTTTTAAAGATAACAACTCCAATGACAATGTTGACAAGAAAGAATGTGAAGTTCTTGTGGACCGATGCTTGTGAAAGAAGTTTTTAAGAACTAAAACATAAATTAACTACAGCTCCTGTTCTTACCATTCCAACTGGAATTGGTGGATTCGTGGTGTATAGCGATGCTTCAAAAAATGGTTTGGGTGCTGTTTTGATGCAAAATGGGAAGGTTATTGCCTATGCTTCAAGGTAATTGAAGAAATATGAAAAGAATTATCCAACCCATGATTTGAAACTTGTTGTTGTGGTTTTTGCCTTGAAAATTTGGAGACATTATTTCTATAGTGAGAAGTGTGAGATATACACAAATCATAAGAGTTTGAAGTACTTCTTTACCAAAAAATAGCTGAATATGAGATAAAGAAGATGGTTAGAACTTATGAAAGATTATGGTTGTGTGATCAACTATCATTCTGGTAAAGCGAATGTGGATGCAGATGCATTGAGTAGAAAATCCACGTCTTCTCTTTTTGTTATACAAAAGTCAATATTACTAGATTTGCAGAAATTATAGCTTGAAATTATACCTGAAGGGAAAAAGTGTTCGTTGTTAGCCTTAGTGTTGAGACCTGTACTTCAATATAGAATTAGAGAAGGCTAAAAGGTGGACATGTATTTGTGTAGATTGAAAAGAATGATTGATACTGGAAAGAGGCCACCTTCTCTGTTACTGATGATGGGATTATTCGATATAAAGGGAGATTGTGTATGCCATTTAACAAGGCCATGAAGGTAGATATTTTAGAAGAAGCTCATACTACTCCTTATTCGGTACACCCAGGTAGCACAAAAATGTATAAGGACTTACAATAACATTATTGATAGCCTAAAATGAAGAGAGATATAGAAAAATTTGTGATTGAATGTCTACCTTGTCAACAAGTTAATATTGAACATCAAAGACCATCAGGGTTGTTGAAGCCTTTGTTGATTCTAGAGTGGAAATAGGAGCACATTACAGTGGACTTTGTGCTTGGATTACTTAGAACACAAAAGGGGTATAATTCCATATAGGTGATTGTTGATAGATTAACTAAATTATCCCATTTTCTTCCAGTGAAATCCACATACAATATGGACCAGTATGCTGAACAATATATTAAAGACATAGTCAGGTTACATGGGGTGCCAGTTTCAATAGTGTCTGAAAGAGATCCTAAGTTTACATCTATATTTTGGAAGAGCTTACCATGGGAACGAAACTTGCATTCAGTACAGCATTTCACCCATAAAGTGATGGGCAATTAGAGAGGGTTATTAAGATATTATAGGATATGTTAAGAGCTTGTGTGCAAGATTTTCAAGGAAGTTGGGATGCAAAGCTTCCATTAGTGGAGTTTACTTATAATAATAGCTACCAATCAACAATTAGAATGGCGCCTTATGAAGCATTGTATGGAAGGAAATGTAGATCTCCAGTTCATTGGGATGAAGTTGGAGAACAAAGCCTACTTGGTCCAAAAATAGTTCAACATACTACTACGGCAGTGGAGAAGATACGAGAGAAAATGAAGATCACGCAGAGTAGATAGAAAATTTATGCAGATAAACAGAGAAAAGATCTAGAGTTTGCCATTAGGGATCATGTGTTCTTAAAAGTAGCTCCCATGAAAGGTGTTATGAGATTTGGAAAGAAAGGAAAACTCAGCCCAAGGTATGTTGGCCCATTCGAGATTCTCGAAAGAATTGGTGATAAAGCTTATAGAGTGGCCTTACCTCCATCATTATCTATGTGAAAGGTGTTCAAAATGTTTTCTATGTTTCTATGTTGAGAAAGTACATTTCAAACCCTTCTCATGTGTTGAGTTATGAACCGTTGAAATTGACTCCCGATTTAGCATATGAAAAGAAACTAGTGCAAATTTTAGATCAGAAGGAAAAAGAGTTGAGAACGAAAAAGCTTCGAATTATTAAAGTATTGTGGAGGAATCATGCTATAGAAGAAGCAACATGGGAAAGAAAAGAATAAATGCAGAGCAAATATCCAGAATTATTTGGTACGTTAAATATTTTCACAAAATTTAGGTTGTTGTATGAGTACATAATTTTTACGTACTCTAAACAATAAATAATGTAAAGATGAATGGAAAGAAAGCCAAACTCGATAAAGAGGAAATTTAATCTTTTCTTCTAGTGCCCTCGTGTAATGCCTAATTTTTAATTCTCTCCTACATAGCCAATGATAAGCATTTTGCATCTAATCAATGTGCATTATCGAATTATGGCATACAAATAGCATGATTGTACAAATATGAATAATTATTATTATATGCTTTAGTTATGCTTTAACATGCATTAGTATATGAAATATGAGATCAAACTTTTATTTATTGATTTTCAATTATAGCCCTCCACTTACCTCTTTTTCAAATATCAAAGAAATCATTTTCATCCATATTTCTTGTGGAAGCACCTCAAAAATGACCAGCCCTTATTCTCCTAAGTTTCTCCCAAATTTCTACACTTTAATACTCATAAAAATTGAATTCAATCCATAGGAATCCAAAGAACACAAACTAGAACAAGTTTCCACCATTTTAACCTTGAAAACTATTTATTTTGAAGCTTAATTCCAACTTAATCAAGGTATATTCTTTTTCAATATTTCTTATGATGAGTTTGTAGTATCTTGGATAGATACATGTTTTAGTATGTTTTTGTATGATTGGAAATTTAAGTAAGTTATACTTAAAGCCAAAACCAAACTAGTTAAGCTAATTTTTAGCAAAATTGATAGTCTTGTGAAATATGCTTAATTTACTTATTTCTATTAATCTTGTAATACTTATATTATGTTTGGAAGTTCTTTTGAATGATTGAAAATAATAGCAATTAGTTTGCTTAATTGAAGGGTACAATCAATTTAAGTTAGAACCGAATTTATGTCATGTTAATTTGGATTGTGTGCATATTTTAGGGGCCGCCCTAATAATTATGTTTGAATTATTAGTTATTTAATGGCTGCTCCAATTTTTAATGTCTTGAGTTAGTAGTAAAATAGGAGTATGCATTGTTTTTAAAGTTATATAATTGATATGGAATTATTTACAAAAGATTGCAAAGTGTATATGAACTTTAACTAGAACAGACTAGATGATTTATACAAAGGATATTAAATGGTACATGATTTGATTATGTTAGGCCTTTAACACATCCTATCTTCCAAAGAGATTAGTCTTTTCACTTGTCACAAAATGGACTTGAGGTAAGTTGAAGCTTTTATTTGCTATATCACAAGAATCATATAATGTTGTTCATGTTTTAATGTGATTGTTATTATTTGTCAAATGATGTAATGTTTGATGCATTTATGGTTCATGAAGCATGACACTATTAAGAATATAATGAGATTTTTTAAAAGAAAATATGGTACTTGATTGATGGTCGGGTAGACAAGGGACGCGGGAGGGACCGACGGACCTAACAAATGGTGGCAAATACTTGAGGTTGAAAAATTAGTATAGAAAAGCCACAATGAATGAGATAGAATACGGCTAATACCAGAGATTGAAAGACCAAACATGGAAACCCTGTATTAGTTCTCTTATTGGCCAATCATCATGAACAGGTTCTGAAAACCACAGTTTATCGCTATTAGTTAGGTACCACACTTCAAATGCCCTAAAGAATGGTTTATGAAAGAAAGATATTAAATTGAATATTGCATTTAATCATTTATGTGATTTGTATCTACGCTATTTGTTATTGCATCAATTTCATCTTACTAAACCTTTAGCTCATTAGATCCATGTGATGCAGGTGGAAATGTACAGATTTAGAGATTGACTGAGTTTTAGAGTGGCCGGACAGAGATTTGTTCATATGCCATGCTTCGAGATGTTTTGTATCATATTTTGAAAACTATGTTTTGTTTTTAAATAAGCCGCTCTATTATGGTTTTGTAAACATATGTACTCAATTTTGATATATGTATATGGTGTGTTTAAAACGATTCAAACTCTTTCTCTTATAGCTAAAAATAAGAACTTTTATTAAAATCATAACTCTAGTAATAATGAAAAGTTAACATTTCTTAACTTAACTGTATCAACTTGTTTAAACTCTTTAGTTAGGTTAAGGGGTGTCTTACCTCATAAAATACGGGGCATCCAATCCAAACCTCCACACCAATGGGAATGAGTGGACATTCTAAATAGTAAATTAAAATTTCTCACTCTATATTTTATCTTATGATATTTTCAACACATGAAATTACAAAATTGGGTTGAGAGATAGAAAGAAGAATTTTAGCAAAAACCTAAGAGAGGGACTCTTTCTTGGACTTCCCTTTTTGGGAGAAGTCTACTTATTTTGCTGAATTTTAAGTCTCCTTTCTCTCCTCAAATTCTTATCTAAAAATAACTATAACTCTAAGAAGAGTTATATTTATCTTCTTATGATAATTAATTAAAACCCATAGTTCTAGATAATATAAAGAATAAATATCTTTATATTTATTTATAAAATTAATATTCAAAAGGTTATCTCTTTAATTCAATATTTAAGATTTATACTTGAACTTAATGTTTTTATAAATAATTAATTACACATTCACACACATCAACATGTATGTGGCGCCAACCATAGGGTTCTCTATGGTTGGCGCATGCAATCAATTCCTAGAGCGAATAATTTTATTTAATAACACATATTCCCAAAATTCTTAATATTTATATTTGACATTCGATAAGGAAACGATTTCTATTAAATATTAAGAGTAATTTAATTTTTTGAAAAAATCAATTATAGTATTTATGAAGATGGATTAGAGACTAATGACCTTTAATTATAAGATCCAATAAAATTAGAAAATTAATTAAATTCCTTAATTAATTAATGTAATTTATTAATTTCAAATTACTCTACTAAAAATTAGAAATTGCACTCATGTAATTATAAAATTAATTTACTCTTAAAAACAATGAGTAGTCCATCAATATAATTAATACATAGAATTTGACCCTCCATAAACTTTTCACAATTAAAGCAAGGTTTAATATTTTGTTGACCTCTCTAATTATCTCTTCATCCTTGTTCACCATTAATTCACTAACAAATAATTAATCTATAACCAAGTTATAAATTGAGAGCTTAAATAGTTATAGAATTAACAAATAAGGGAATAGTCTATTCGCTTCTGCAGGAAGGTACAAATTCCATATCTGTAAATTATATTCCTAGTTATCATCTTAATGTGATCCAAAAATGCAAGTGTAAGGAATGTTAACTAACAAATATTTAAAGAGCACATTGAAATAAATATGAGTCTATAACTACTTAGGATTAAGATCAATCTATATATGATCATCTATAGATGTTATATGTATTAGAGTAGTGCCTAGTGAGCCAATTGATTTGGTTGCCCTATACTCTTGTTGAATCAATATTATTCATATTAATATTGTTAAATTACAATATTCATCTCAAATTCATCATTGTAAGAATTAGATGAAGTCCTTAGGCAACATATAATTATGGGATGTGGTTGTATTTATAATGACGATCATGGAATATGCCTACAGAACTTAAGTCTTAAAATATTCCAAGTTAAGGATCATTGAGATGATAAATCAATAATCCCGCTGAGACTTCCACATAAAATGCAGGCTCGTAAAGAGGATGCCTCGTTCAATAGACATTGGTGTGGAGACACTAGTGCTTGTATGCATGTGCTTGTTGGGGAATAAATACATTGAACTATCCCGCTTGAAAATTTCTGATTGAAAATATTCTATTATTGAATCAAAATTTTCTCGTTATGATAGTGCAAGAATTAGTCCTCGTACTTAAGACACCATTATAACCTTCAGCATGATGCGTTGCACTTTATTATATTAATCGATTGCATGATAATTACAAGAGGTTTATATTGAGTATAACATCTTCATGTATGAAGTTTAATGAGTGGCCAACAAATGATCCATCCCTTTTAGATGAATATGTGAATCTTCTATTTGTTCTACTATCTTTGACTCTAAAATTATTGGTTGAGGTTGGATAAAAATTAGAAGAGGATTTTTCTAATTATTTATCATCGAGTCAAGATACTAAGAATTGATACATAGTTATTGAGATACTGAAATTTCAACTAATAATCCATGTCTTGGCTCAATTGGGAGATTAGAATTTGATGGAAGGATCGTACTTGCATGGTATTTGTAATTGGAATAGGTTTGCACTTCACCTACAACTACGAGTTATGATGTAATACTATATGTTCCCATAACTTGTGGGTTCTTGGAATTAATGGTTCATTTCAAGAGATTAATAAATTGAATTAATTAAATAGGGACACTTAATTTATTCAAACTAACTCACAAGAGTTGTAGGCTACGACTGGCAATATATCCAAGGGTTAAATCAAATTAATTAATGGAGATTATTTAATTTGAGACTCAAATTGATTTTAGGAGTTAAATCAATATATACAATTAGATAAAAGCGTAAATATCACTTTATCCCTCTACTTTTGTTGAGTATCATTTTACCCTCTTATACTCTCAATTGTCTTAATTTACCCTCTTGTACTCTCATTGTCTTACTTTACCCCATTGTAATTTAGAAAAATAAACCAAATTACCCTTAACAATTATTTATAGTAAAATTATTTTAAAAAGTTCTAAAATTAATAGACTTGTATATAAATTTTCTACTTATCATAAATATAAAAAATATATAATAAATTTCTAAAAAGTATTTTGTTAACTACATAAAATATTAGTAATAAATTTCTCATTGGTAATGGAATTATTAAAATTTCATAAAAATAATGTTAAATTAAAATAAAGTTATTTTTAGGTATAATTTATTAAATAAATTATAAATAGTTGAATTATCGTAATTTAATACATATTATGTTCTATTTAAAAAATTATAATCATTTTACTAATTAATTTTATTGCTATTACTTGATTATAGTTATTATTATTGAATTTAACATAGTTTCTATGAACTTATGATAATTCTATTAATAATAAAAAATTATTACTAATGTTTTATATATTTAGGAAGATATTATTTAAAATATTTTATATATTTTTTGAATTTGTATTAAGTAGAAAATTCATAAGTAAAGTATTAATTAATCAAATTGAAAAATATATTAGAACATAGGTGAAATGTCGTACAATCTAAAATGGACTCTATGTACTCCAACAAGGTATTGACCTTAGTAGGACCATTGGTGGGAATGGTTCTCATTCACAACAATGGGGTTTACAAATATATAATTGGAAAACATGGGGAGATGGTGACCTATAAGCCATGACTTGTACCAAAAGGCTACGCTCAAAGTTATGGTGTTGACTGTTGAGGAGACCTTTCACTAGATACGATGCTAAATTCCATTAGGATCTCGCTAGGTATATCTATGAATTTTGACTACAAGATATAGCGAAGGGATGTGAGGACCGTCTTTCTCAATAAGGGTATTGAGAATGAGATATAAGTTAAGCGACCAAAGGTCTTCATATCAAACAGAACCAAGTAAAAAGTTTGTGAAATTTAGAGATCCGTTAAGGACTCAAATTAAATTTTCCAAATGTGGAACATTCAATTTGCTAAGGTAATCAAATGGTTTGATTTTCTTAGGAATACAAATGAACTAATTGTGTACAAGAGGGTTAGTGGTTGTATGATGATGTTTATTGTGGTTTACATTGATAACAATCTACTCACAGGGATGATGTAGGAATATTGCAGTCAACTAAGACTTGTCATCTATTAAGTTCTCTATGAGGGATTTAGGAGAAGCATCATAAGATATGAGAATTAAGATCTACACAGATAGATCTGAAAGGATGCTTGAACTATCCTAAATCCAAGAAATTTGTATTTTAACGACGAAAACTTTCGTCACTAACAAAGACTTTTTCATCGCTAAAATATATTAGCGCTGAAAAAGTTTCGTCGCTAAAATAACCGCAATAAGATTGTTAGAAAAAATTTTAGCGATAAAAATATCGGCAAACATTGCAAAGTTTAGCGACATAAATTTTCATCGCTAAAGTTGAAAATTTCGTTGCTAAAGAATAACTTTGCAATGCAATCTATAAGGGATTTAGTCGCTAAAATATTTAAAAAATTATATATTAAAAAAATAATTTTATCTTTAGCGACGAAATTAGCGGGTTGCATCGCTAACTTAGTGATGAACATCCTTAGCGACGAACATCCATAATTCGTCACTAAGTTAATAAAATATTTTTTTAAAAAAATTAGCGATGAATTGTCAGTGTTCGTCGCTAACTTAATAAAATATTTAAAAAATAAAAAAATCTTAGTGACGAATTCTGGAAATTAGTGGTCGCTAGTATTAAAATTTTTTAAATTTTTTTTTATTTCGATTATTTTACACTATTTTAAATAACAAATCTACAACTTGTTTGTCACAACCATTCACAACTATTCAACAACTCTCACAACATATCCAACAATCGTTCACAACATATTTATCATTCCAACAATCTAAATATCATTAACTAAAAGACATTTCTTTAAGAAACTCATCGTATATTAAACAAACCGTCATATACACAAATCATACAAATGAATCATTAAACAAATCATCATAAAATTCAACATTAAAAATAAAATATCTCCATATATAAATTAGACAAAAGTCTAATACACCTAAATGAGAATAAAAAATGAGAATCTTCATGTATTGTTTCAGCCATGACTGCAGAATAACAAACCAAAGATGTAAGTAGAAATAAATCAACACTATATCAAAACAACAACAACGACTAATATGAATAACATTGATATAACAATTAATCCATAAAAAAGGTATGAATAACTGTAAAAAATTGAAACATTTACACAAAACTAAGTCTGAGGCGGTGAAGGCCAGGGTAGAGTTGAGGAGGATGGCTGCTCCTGGCTCAGCAACTATATCACTTGCAATGCACCGGGAGACACCTTGTCAAGAATCTACAGAATCATGGCTTGTTGTGACTTCATGACATGCAGTCTGTCTTTATAAACTAGTAGCTCAGTCCTGGTGTTTGCTAGCTCGATCCTCGTGTCTGCTAGCTCCTCCTGTGTCATATGAAGTTGATCTCTAAGTGTTGCATTGGTCGCCTAGACGATGAAGCATCAGAAGTAGTCGACTTTAGAGGCTTGGGCCCATTTCCAAGCACACGCACATACCCCGAATGTGTACCGAGGATCTGGTCACACATTCTATCAGTAATCTATACGTCATCTAAGGTGTGAACATCATCCCCAATATCTGTGTGCGCCTGTGACTCTCATTACTCCTCTTGAAGTCGCACCATCTCATTTTGTAGTGTTTGTGCATCTTTTGGCGGTTGTCCTTGTATCGAGCACTCATCAGCCTATCGGTCTCTTTCTTAACTGATTCTGGTCTTGTGTCAAAGTTTACAGTAAACATAGCCTATAAAAAAAATATTTGTTAACATTTAATATATCAAAGAGAAAGTAAACTGACAAATAAGATAATTAATTATACTAACTAACAATCGATCAAATATAGGCCTATTTTACTCCTTTGTAAAGTACCTCCAATCAGCCACTTGTTATGTGCAAACTTCTTCACTGCTACACCGAGCTCCATCATAAAGGAGGATCTATACTGCCCTATAGGACAACCATCAAATTTGCGAAATATGACTGGTATCCTTCCCATCTCATCTATATAACGTCTGAGTTTGTCACCATGTGTGGCTCTCGTATCTCAATGTATCCTCTGTGTAGAAGCTGCAATAGTAAAAAAATATGTTAAATTAATGTTCAACATAATTATTAAATAATAATAATATAAAATAAGTTAAAAAATAAAACAAATCATTGGATGTACCTTCCTCCATCGGAATGTCAGTAGTAGCTTGATCAATAATGAATTGATCCTCAATCCTTTTAAAAGGCATACCTATAAAATGCAAACATGTGGTTAGATAGATAATATATGTAAGATTATTTATAAACTTTACTAACAAATTAGGAATAATATTAATCTATTTAAAAATCTTATTATAAGCAGAACTCGTTGGAGTGACTGCAGTAGAAAGTGGCTAGAGGGTGCAAACAACTGCTAGCTAATGACTAGAAAAAAAAATTTTAGTAAACATAATCAAAAGATATAGATATCATGATTGAAATAATAATTATTAACCTTCACAATTAACAATAATAAAAGATTTAAATAAAGTCAGAGATAAAGCAAATAATAAAATAATTATAAGAAAAGAAACCATACATGCCTATCGGATTTCTGTTATTTTCTTATGAGAAGTTCATAATGTCTATGGGAAAGTTCATAAGTTCATAATATCTAAGTTAATAATTTCTTGCAATTCATAATGTGAAGATCATAAATGCATCTAAGTTCACAATGTCTTAGTGTGAAGATCTTAATTTTTTCTTAATTTCTTAACATTTAAAATTGAATAAATAAATAGAAAATATGAATAAAATAGTATAAATACTTAATAAAATTAAGTAAAATAAAACTTGATAGTTCATACTATTAGTCACTATCATCATCAAACAACGATATTTGCTCTTCTCCCTTACTATCTAATTCAGTGTCTTCATCTTCATTATTAATGAAATTATGCATGTTCTTAGAGAAACCTACTTGTGTATCCAACAATTCTACATACTGAGGTTGAATGTCTAGTCTGCAGAGATCTAAAATTTCTAAATTTTCACGAACACTTAAGCTTATCTCATCTAATGAAATCTCTTAATTAGGCTCATTATTGGATGAACTTTCAAATTCTTGTTCCTTGCTATTTTTATCTTCCTTTTTGGTTACTTCATATATTTCTCGATGTTGTACCTTTTGCACAACTTTCCATCTTCCTCCATACTTTATATCATCCAAGTAATAAACTTGTCTTGCCTAAGTTGCCAAAATGAATGGATCATCCTCATACCATGTCTTAGACGTGTCAATACATGTAGACCAAACTCTTGCATGACTGATTTTTTTTGGGGTTACACTGGAACCAATCGCACCAAAATAAATGTACCTTATATGCAAATGTGTAAAAAATAAAAACAACATCCTTCAAAACTCTAAAAAAATCTAAGTTATTACTGTCGTTGGATGATGGTACACTAACCCCACTATTTTGAGTCATCGACGAGTATCATGAGAAAGTGTATGGTATCGAACACCATTAATAATACAAGTATCATATAATCGAACTTCAACATCAAGTCCCAATGCTAGAGAGTATAGTTCATATGTCGCCTCCCAATTTTTTTGATTTCTTAGCCTAATTATTTTGTCCCTAAACTATTGTGAAAATTGCTCCTTATGACATTGTAGAATACAGTTTGAAGGATTTCTTGACAAATGAATTTGCAAATGTTCACTGCATACAAATATATCTAACTATTACAAACTCAATCAAAATTATGAAAAAAATAGAATAGAATTTGAAAACTTACTTTCTATATTGGTCAACTTCATTGCAATTATTGAGAATATACTACATAAAGCAAAAGACAATTTATGATTTCGTTGGTTGCCCATCACTCTTACTTATTGATTGAAAACACTTAAAATGAATGAAATAGGTTGACTAACATCTTTATTATATTCCGATCTAGTAAATCTTTTTTCAATTTGGCTCATATACAAAGATGAGAAAGTTCATGCTTCAATCACAAGATATCCCTTTGCAATAGATCCCTCTGGTCTTGCCATATTGTGAACATACTTCTTGAGTGTTTCCAAATACCTTTCAAATGGGTACATCGATCGTGATGAAATAGGTCTAGCTAATATGGGCTCGAGGGTAAATGAACTGCAAAGTGAACCATAATATCAAAAAATATCGGAGGAAATATTTGTTCAATGTTGCACAAAATGAATACTATATCCTTCTCCATTTTACTCAATTGTGCAACATGTAAAGTTCTTGAAGTCAGTTTTTTGAAGAAGTCATGTAGCTTAACAATTGTGCCACACATATCCTTTGACAAAAACTTCCTTATGGCAATTGGAAGTAATCTTTGCAAAAGGACATGACAGTCATGTGTCTTTAAGCCATATAACTTTCCATCATTCACATTCACATTTCTTGATATATTTGCGGTATAACCATCGGGGAACTTCATATATTTTAAAAATCAACAAAATTCATGCCTTTCTTCCAAAGTGAATGTGTAACTTGCATATGGCTTACCAACTCCATTCCGAGTCTTCTTCAAGTGCTATTCACTTCTTATACGCATATCTTTCATGTTTAACCGAGCTTTAATCGTGTCCTTCGACTTCCCATCTATACTCAACAATGTGCCAACCAGTGCATCACAAATGTTCTTTTCAATGTGCATAATATCTAGATTATATCTCAACTTCAAGTCTGACCAATACTCTGACTTAAAGAAAATTAACTTCTTAACCCAATTTGTATCACCAATCGACCATCTTTTTTTGGTATGTCAACGCAGGATCTTTATCAGATCACTTTAGGCAGCGCATCTAACTAAGTTAAAATCTCACGACCACTAAAGGTTCATGGCAGACCTTCACTTTCAAACTTTCCATTAAAGCTCTTGTTTTTATACTATGAGTGCTTAACATGTAGGAACCAATGATGGCCTGTGTAACAAATTTTATTGTGCAAACCTTGACTCACTGTATCTTCAAGACATACAGGACATGCATTATAACCCTTAGTGCTCCACCCAGATACTGTCCCATACGTTAAGAAGTCATGAATTGTCCACATCACAGTGGCATGTAATCAAAATATTCATTCAGTAGTTGAATCATGTGCTTTTACCCCCTCACTCCATAACTCCATCAATTTATTGATTAAAGGAGAGTACACATCTATCTCTTTTCCAGGTGCCTTGGGCCCAGGAATTAAAAGAGACATAATCATGTACGATGATTTTGTCATTTTCCATAGGGGCAAATTGCACGGCACAAGTAAAATTGACCACATACTGTAAGCATTTGACATGTTTCCAAATGGATTAAAACCATCAGTTGCCAACCCCAAATGAACATTTCTAGGATCATCTGCAAATGTTTCATCAAATTTGTCAAACTTTTTCCATGATTCAGCATCAGCTGGGTGTATCAATACCCCATTTGTTTCAACTTTTTTTCCTTATGCCATCTCATATCTTTTACCATATGTTTCCACAAAAATAACCGCTTTAGTCTTGGCTTCAAAGGAAAATATCAAAGCACTTTTTGAGGGATTTTTTTCTTGTTGGCCTCATTATACTTATAGCGGGGCTCCTTACACGTCGGGCATGTATCCTTGCCCTCGTGATCATTCCAAAATAAATTGTAATCATTTTTATAAGAATGTATAGATTCATATCCCAACCCTAACTCACTTTATTTTTTTTAAAGTGTTCAACTTTAACATGGTAGCAAAAGATTACGCTCAAAGTCATGGTGTTGATTGTTGATGAGACCTTTTACTAGATACGATGCTAAAATCCATTAGGATCCTGGTAGGTATATCTATGAATTTATACTACTAGATATAGCAAAGGGATACGAAGATCATCTTTCTCAAAAATGGTATTGAGAATAAGATATAAGTTATGCGACCTAAGGTCTTCATATGAAACAAAACCAAGTAAAAGGTTTGTGAAATTTAGAGATCCATTAAGGATGCAAATTAAATATTTTAAATGTAGAACATTCAATTCGCTAAAGTAATCAAATGGTTTGATTTTTTTAGGAATACAGATGAACAATTGTGTACAAGAGGGTTAGTGATTGTATGGCGATGTTTATTGTGGTTTACATTGATGACAATCTACTCATAGGGATGATGTAGGAATGTTGCAGTTAACTAGACTTGTCATCTACTAAGTTCTCTATGAGGGATTTAGGATAAACATCCTAAGGTATGGGAATTGAGATCTATAGAGATAGATCTAAAAGGATACTTGGATTATCCTAAATCCAAGTACATAGATTAGATGCTAAAAGGGTTTAGCATAGAAGAATCCTAGGAGAGATTCTTGCATTTTGAATCATGGGATTTTTCTTTCAAAACTATGTCCCCTAGGACTTTTGAAAGAAAGAGAAAGAATTACTCATATATTTTATGCATCCGGGATTGGAAACATAAAATATGTAAATCTATGTATGCGATTTGATATTAGAAATACTTTGAGTGTTAGAAGAAGATGACTATTCAATTAATGTGAAAAGCATTGGAAGCCATAAAGACGATCTTTAGTACTTACGAGGCACAAAGGATCTATTCTTGGAGTATAGTTATCAAGAACTAAAACTAAGATGTTTCATCTAGTTTTAGTACAAAGTAGATGACTTGAAGTTTATGCCTAGATTCTTATTCATCCTAAATGATGGGATGGTTAGCTAAAAAGAGTTCCAAGCTTGTAACAACTATGGATTCCACCACCAAGGTTGAATACATCGTGGTATGCGATACTGCAAAATGAGACTGTTTGGATGGGAAACTTCATCCAAATATTAGATGTTGTTCCAACCATTATTGATTGAGTACCAGAGTACTGCGATAACAACAGGGCTATTATGCAAACAAATAAGCTAAGGTTTTAATAAATGATTCAAGCAGAAATTGATTAGTGATACTATGATTTGGAAAATCATTGGTAAAGGAAACATCAGAGTTGAAAGATTTTCCTTGACAAAGAATATAGTAAACCCATTAATTTAAATCCTGAGATAAGTATTTGAAGGACATCTTGGGGAAGATGGGACTTAATACTAAGGCAATGGTCTCAAGGGCAAGTGGGACAATGTTAAAATAGTGCCCGACGAACCAATTGATATGGTCATCCTCATCTTAAATTCATCTTAAATGGGGTGTGGTCGCACATCTTAAATTGGTAATCCTTATCTTAAATTCATCCTAAGAATTAGATAAAATCCTTAAATTAGATATAGCTATGGGGTGTGGTCACACATATGATGACGATCATGGAATATGCCTTTAAGGCTATGGTTCTAAGGTATTCCAAGCTAAGGATCATTGAGATTGTATATTTTGATATAATTTTTTATCAAATTATTTATACTTTTCTTACTTTATTCCTATTAATATTGTAATATTTTGTGTTAGGGAATCAATGAACAAAAGAGATCAAAAAGAGCTAAAATAAAATCAATGAAAACAACACGTTTTGTGAGCAAGTTGGAAGATAATATTTTATTGGATCAAAGAAATATCACAATTAGAAGAAAATGATCATTTTTTCCTAAGTACATCATATGTAGAATATATTCAAGAGTGGACTTTGCAAGTGATTGTTGGGCTCAAAATAAGAATATTTCCAAACTTGTGTAGTTTTTGTATTTTGGGAATAACTCTATATTCAATATAAACCTAAATATTACTTTATTTAAAAGCCAAGAGATAGAACTACAACTTTACTATTGGAAGATCAGCCAAATTCAGTCTTGATTATAGTAGAAAAGTCGTCCAAATATGGGCACTGGAAAGGATCTATCCATGCTAACATATTTCCTTAAATCAAGCATAGCTTTATCTCTAGTAGTTAGAATTAGGTGATTCAAGTTAGAAAATGAAGCTAACAGATAAATACATTGCTTTCATGTTGATCACTATTTCAAAATCAACAGATTTCATGGAGAAGAATGTGCGACAAATTCATATCTGAAAAGGAAGCATATTTAAAATAAATTTGGAGTGCATTTGGAGTGAATTTGGAGATGCCAATTTAGGCACTCATTTAGGGGCTCTTGGATGTTATTAAGGATACACAAAAACCCTTAGAGAGGGAAAGTTTTATTGTTGTCTTTCTTTAGGCTAAGTTTTTTAGTAGTAATGTAAGTTTTCTAGTAGTAATAGAAATATATTCTCTAGTTTTTCTTCTATTTTTAGTCTCTTCTACTTTCTTTATATCATTCTAATTTTTTTTTATTTGAGGAGAAAGGGTGAATCTCTTGATGGAGGAAGAAAAATGGTTATAAATGTGTATAATGTTCAGGTGTGTTGTATTATTATTTTAATTTTTGATTGAAACCATTCTTATTTTGTGGTGATTCTTGATTTATGTATCACTAATAACATAACAAATACTTGAGTTCATTTAGATATTTGTAAGATTTTACTACACCGACCGCTAATGTGAAATCTTAACTTGTTGTAGACAAAGATGTGCATAAATACTTAATCCCATAGATAAGTGTTGGGGTTAAAACCATCCTTGTTTTGTGGTAATTCTTGATTTATATATCACCAATGACGTAATAAATACTTAGGTTCATTTAACTTATTGTACGATTCTATTCCACCGACTGCTAATGTGAAAATAAACAAATGTATTCATAAATACTTAATCCTATAAATAAGTATTGGTGTTAAAACCCTTCTTGTTTAGTGGTGATTCTTAATTTTTGTATCACCATTGGCACAACAAATTGAGTTTAGTTAGCTTATTGTACACTTCTACTACACCGACAACTAACGTAAAACCTTGATTTGTTGTAGACAAAGGTGTGCATAAATTCTTGATTCCATAAACAAGTATTGGTGTTAAGAGATAATTTGCAAATAGTAAGACAATATTATGATTACTTTATGCATGAGTTATTTGATAGCATCTTTCCATTTGAACCTTCATTATGTATAGATTCCAATAGTGGCATTAAAAAGAGGTAAAAATAATAAATAATCATTCCTGTATTCAAGACTCAAGAGTAGATCCGAAATTCTCAATACTTTTATTACTTTGATTTCATATCTATAGCATAAATTTTTCTTTATATTCTAAACCACATAAGGGCCACTTTTAAGAAATATAATCCTAAAAACTTTAAACAACTTCCCTGTGGATCAACCACAGACTCTCAAGAAATTTGTTACTTGACACAACCTATACATAGGTTTGCAACCTTAAAGCTATAGAAAGTTTTTAGTGCCATTACCGGGGAAGGTAAAGTGAGTATTCAAGTTTATAAATATTTTCCCTTTGTAAAAATTGTGTGTTTTTTTCTTTACGGTTATATGTTCATATGGTATGGTAATCATAATTCTCGTCCTTTAGTTAGAAATAATTATGAAACTTTGTTGGAAAATTTATTTGAATCACCTCCACATACTTCCACCATGACTGAAAATGAAAGTATCCAGGATGAAAATGAAAATCAATAGGTGCGTACCATGTGTTATTATTGGCAACCTCTTCGAAATTTTTCTCTTTCTTGTTTTATTTTTCCTCTCAATACAAATAATATTTAATTCAAGCCAGGTATGATCTATTTACTTCTTAATTTTCATGGTTTAGACTCTAAAAGCCCTTACTTGCATTTGAAAGAATTTGATGAAGTATGCGCCATTTTTTATGATCAAATTTGTACAAATGAGATCATTAAACTCAAATTATTTCATTTTTTGTTAAATGATAAATCAAAAAATTGGCTTAACTCTTTAAAACCTAGGTCAATCGACACTTGGCAAGAAATGCAAGCTGAATTTTTGAAAAAGTTCTTTCTAATTCATAAAACTAATGCTTTCAAAAGATAAATCTAATTTTTTTCTCAAAATTCTAATGAAGCTTTCTTTCAATGTTGGGAAAGATTTAAAGATTTGTTGAATTCATATTCATATTATGATTTTGAAAAATGGCACTTAATTAGTTTTTTTTATGGATGTTTAACTCCTGAAATAAAATAATTTATTGAAACAATATGTAATGGTGAGTTTCTTGATAAAGAACCTGATGAAACCCTAGAATATCTAGATCATTTGATAGAAAACTCTCAATTATGATATTATGTTAATTCTTCCGAAGGTTCTATTATATCTAATCTTACTAATAGTAATAAAGGAAAATATTACTTTAGTCAAGGACATGATCTAATTACTAGGATTGCTAGTTTAACAAGAAAAGTTGAGGCCTTGGAACTTAAAAATGTAAAGAAAATCAGATCTGTGCAAGATGAAGAAGTTTATAGCATTTGTGAACTTGTGGGACACTCCACCAATGAATGTCCAAATATTCTAGTACAAGTAAATTTGTGAACTTATGTTAGAAGGATATTTGTTGCTATTCATTAGTACAACTTTGTTTTCTTTCACATATATGTTTGTAAATCTTTTCTTTACTCCATGGATTAAGTCCTTCTGACTTAAATAGTTCAAACTGTTGTTCTATATCGACTATATCTTCTAGTCTTTCAACAACATTTTTGTTATTATTCCAGAATTTTAAGAATTTTAAGGCCTTGTTAAAGCCTCCTATTGATTTTGATCTAATGATTTGTTTTCCTTTATTCATTTTACCAATATTTCAACTTGGCTAAGGTTACTTCTAGAGTGTCTTTTCCTTTATTAAGTTTAAGTTGGTTGAGTTGACAAGATATTCTATCTATATCTTCTCTAGTTGCTCCTATAACAGGTTTGTTAGATTCAAGATTTCTAACCTTTTCTTCAAGATCTTCTAGTTTTTTGTAAATTTCTAGTGGTAGAATAGTTTTAAAGTTTAAAATTTTTGTATAGTTTTTATTTGCTTGTGAGTTACCCTCGTAGCTTGTTATTCCTATTGGGTCTTTATGATGTTTTCTACAGGCTTCTAGAATTTTGTTATATATTTCCCAATTTTCATAACCTAGGTAGTTCATTAACTTAAAATAATATTTTTGATGTCTTCAAGTTCTTTTTTAATATTTTCTTGAATTTCTTCAAGTTCTTGATATCTCTTTTTAATCTTTTGAGATTCAAATTTTATGTTTTCTTTAAATACTTTCTCTAAGACTTTAGGACTATTTTTAATAATTTTTTCACTTATTTCTAGATACTTTTTTTCAAGAATATTGGATTGTTCTTTTATATAATTGATCTTATCAATTATTTCGTTTAAAGTTTTTCTTAGAAAAGATAGCTCTTCGTTTAGGATTTTTAGACAATATTCAAAATGTCTTTGTTGTTCTGGACCTAAGTTTATCACTAGATCTATTATCGAGTTCAATTGTTTCTCTTCACTATAAAGATATGTTTATATACTAGAGAAATTACACACTAAATAGTGTCCTTCTGTAGTTGTTTTGTCTATTTCAAATGTTCCTAGAATTCCTTGTCCTAGGTCTGTATGTCTTTCATCATTTTTCCAATTTGCTATTGAAATCTCAATCTAATTAAGCCTTGATTATAACAGAAACTTCGTCCAAATGTATGCATTGGAAAAAATTTATCTATACTGACATATTTTCCTAAATCAAGTATAACTTTCTCTCTAGTAGTTGGAATTAAGTAATTTAAGTTGAAAAATGAAGTTAACAAAAAATATACAGCTCTTATGTTGATTACGTTTTCAAAATCAGATGATTTCATAGAGAAAAATGTGTGACAAAATCTGGATCTGAAAAGGACATGTGAATTTAGAGCATATTTGAAATTAATTTGGAGTTAATTTGAAGATGGCAATTTAAACACTCTTTTACTATTGATAGGGGCTCTTAGATATCATTCAAGATATACAAAAACCCTTAGAGAGTGAAAGAAAGTTGTATTGTTATCTTTCTTCACACTAAGTTTTCTAATAGAAATGTAAGTTTTCTAGTAGTAATAGAAATGTAATCTCTAGTTTTCTTTTTATTTTTAGTCTTTTCTACTTTCATTATGTTTTTCTAAATTTTATTTAGCTAAAGAGAAAGGGTGAACCTCTTGATGGAGGAAGAAGAATAGTTATAAAGGTGCATAATATTCAAGTGTGTTGTATTACTGTTTTAATTTTTGATTGAAACCCTCCTTGTTTTGTGGTGATTTTTGATTTATGTATCACCAATGACACAACAAATACCTTGGTTCATTTAGCTTAATGTACGGCTCTACTCCACCAACTGTTAAGTGAAACCTTGATTTGTTATTGATAAAAGTGTGCATAAATACTTAATCCCATAAATAAGTACTGGCGTTAAAATTCTTTTTTTTGTGGTAATTCTTGATTTATGTATCACTAATGGCACAATAAATACTTGGGTTCATTTAGCTTATTGTACGATTCTACTCTACCGATTGCTAACGTGAAATCTTGATTTGTTGTAGACAAAGGTGTATATAAATACTTGATCCCATAAATAAGTATTGGTATTAAGAGATAATTTACAAATAGTAAGACAATATCATGATTACCATAATGTATGAGCTATTTTATAACATCTTCCTATTGTAACATTCATTATGTATGAATTCCAATAGTGACATTTAAAAGAGGTAGAAAAAATAAGTAAGTTCATTATCCAAAACTCAAGAGCGGATCCATAAACCTCAGTACTTTTATTACTTTAATTTCTTAGTTATAACATAATTTATTTTTATATTCTAAACCACATAAAGCTCATATTTTAAGGAATATAAACCTGAAATCTTCAAACAACTTTCTTGTGGATCGACCTCGAACTCCCAAGAAAATTTATTACTTGACATAACTTGCACTTGGGTTTACAACCTTAAAGTTGTAGCAGGACATAATTTGATTAGGTGGGCTTAATGAAATTAAATTAATTGATTAGGATCAATTAATTGAAGTTTGGCCCAATTAATTAATTAGATTAATTGATGGATTTAATTAAGAGTTCAAGCCAAACTCAAGTGATCTATTAGAAGAGCCTACACGAGTTGTTGGAAGAAGATGGAGTTTCAAGAATTAGATATCTTTGGAAATATTTAATTAGATTAGATAAGATTATCTCTTAATATCTTAAAATGATAAGAGAGATAGAGTTGGAGATTTTTGGGAGGTAGGACTTTTGGATTTTTTGGCTACCAATACTTAAACTATATGAGAGAAAAATTAGTTTATCTCAATCTTCTATCTTCTTCCTCCAATCAATCAACATTTCTTCTTTTGATTGAAAGAACTTAATTCTTAACACCACCAGTTGGTTTAAGAACGAACACCATCGGTTGGTTTAAGAATTACTATTCACTAAAATTCACTACATAAACTAGACTAGAAAAAGGGATCAGAATTGCTAGCGGAATTCTAATTTTATTTTCTTGCCCAAAGTGTTGACCTTGAAGTGCATAAAGGTATAAATCGAGACTTTCTTTTCATTTAATTAAGACAATTGGAAATTATGAAATTAATAAATCACATTAAATCGAGGGTGATGCCATATATGATATGGCATGTTTATTTTAAAATTTAATTTCCCTTTGCACACCCCTTAGGTTAAGTGAACCCAACATATTATATGTCTAATGGTGGATGCATAAGGTATGCGAGTCATCATCTCTCTTTCCTTAGGAGTCTTTCAGGATATAGACTTTTTGAAAGGGATACCATGACTCATAAGGAAAATACACTCTTGGATTCCTCCATGTTGAACCTCTTCGGCATCTTATCTATGTACATGGATTGAGATAATTCAATCATCCTTTTTGATCTATCTCTCTATATCTTCATCCCCAATATGTTGGATACTTTTCCCAAATCTTTCATGGAAAATTAAGTAGACAACCAAGCCTTTATTGATTGAAACATCCCTACATCATTCTCAATTAGTAGGATGTCATCAACATAAAACACAATAAATGTAATGTCATCAACATGAAACATACTCTATTTGTTACATGACTGTATCACCTATATATTTATGGGCTTTCATTCTTTATTTTCTCCACCTTGCTTCTTCTTCTTGTCAAACAAAAAGAAAAACTCACAACATAATTCTACTCTCATTGCATTTGCTATGTCCTAACATGAAACTTTGGAATTTCTTCCAATTGGAAGTACATAGGAGAAAGGTAGAATTTACATTCAGAGTAAAAAAAATAGTGAAAATACAAGATATGCAGACCTTATTTTTAATTAAAAACAAAGCAATAACAACTTTACATAGAACAACCATAATTGAATGTTATAAGCTCTATGATGATCCTCATTTATTTAATTTATACATCAGATACCATAAATTCAAAGCATATAAATTAGCCATGTAATTAACTTGTTGTTTTTCAAGTTTGGGAATAAATTCATAATTATTCAAAAAAAAAAAATACTTTTCCACATATTAAGAATTTAACAATTAATTTAAAGTTTAAAAATTTGATTTTTACACAAAACAACATGATGGGCAGCAGCCCACTGCTATTGCCTGATGTTGTGCGTGCAGTAGGCTTGCCCAACAACCTACTATTATCTGCAAATCACGTGCCCAACACCCATTGTATGTCAGGTGCTAGGCACCCAATGTTCTGCCCCAACCAGATGGTACATGGCGATAGGTTAGCAAGCCCATTATTTAGAATGTCGTAGTTAATGAAGGCTCAATTGTCTACTCAATTCTCCATAAAGGATTTGGTAGAAGCATCTTATATCTTTGGGATTAAAATTAATAGAGATAAATTCAAGAGAATGATCGGACTATCTTAATCCACGTACATAGACAAAATGCTAAATAGTTTTAGCATGGAAGAACCCTAAAGAGGATTCTTGACCATGAGGCATGGGATCTCTCTTTCAAAGTCTTTGTCCCCAAAGACTCTTGAGGAAAAACAAAGAATAATTCACATACCATAGCATCTACCATTGGAAGCATTATGTATGTTATTCTATTTACATGGCCTCATGTCGCATATGCTTTAAGTGTCACGAGCAATATCAGTCCAATCTAGGCAAAGAGTACTGGAAAGTTGTAAAGATAATCCTTAAGTACTTATGAAGAACTAAAGATGTGTTCTTGGTTTACATCAATGCAAAATTAAAGTTAGAAGGCTTCAGTGACTTTGGCTTTCAGTTTGATGCAGACAATTCAAAGCATGTGTTTAGATTCATATTCACCTTAAATAGGCAGTCACCTGAAAGAATTTCAAGCAAAAAATGACTGCGAATTCCACCATTGAGGTTAGATACATCATCTCTTGTGATTCAGCTAAAAAAGATATTTGGATACAGAACTTCATCTGAGGGTTGGGCATAGTACCATCCCTGTAGATCCAATACCTATCTATTGTGATAACGGAGCTATTGCACAAGCGAAAAATCTCATCCAAGATCCAAGCACATAATGAGGTAATACTACCTAAAGAGATCATTAGTAAATATGACGTCAAAGTGGACAGAGTTATCTCGACTTAAAATATAGCAAATCCACTCTTATTTCAATGAGTATGTAAAGAAAATCTTGAGAAGATGGGTTTTAGTTACATAGGCAATTACCTCTAGAGCAAGTGGAAGATTAGTGGAGTAGTGTACGATTAGCTAATTAGTTTGGCTAGCTTCTATACTCTTGCACAAATGATCTTATTCTAAAGTTCAATAACATAGTCAATTCTATATCTTTAATTATTTTTGTTAATTAGATAAAGTTCTTAGATTGTACATAGCTACGGGACATGGTCACGTATATGATAAAAATCATGGAATATACCTTCTTAGCTTTGATCTTAAAGTCGTTTTGAGTAGAGTGTTCATTAGAATAAAACATCGATAGGCCCAATAGACTCACACACATGATGTACACGTGAAAAAAGAAAATCTTAGTCCATACATATTAGCATAGTGATGCTATTACTTGTATGTTGGTGCTTGTTGGAGAACAAGCACACCGAACTGGCCTATTGGAAATTCTCAATTAGAAACATTGTTCATTGAATGAAAATTTTCAAGTTACAATACTACATTAACTAGTTCTTTAACTAAGGCACTATGGTAACCTTGTGCATAACATGTTGCACATTGACGTATTTAAAATCATAGGTTTAGGTTGGTGTAGCATCATCTATCTGGTATAGTAGGTGAATTTTCCAAATTTTTATAATCTTTGACCCAGAAGACCTTTGCCAAGGTAGGATGAATATTATATAGGAGTTTTCTAATGGTTTATTGAAGGTTCAATGCAACTTGAAATGAAATCATAATTATTAAGTGAAATTAAGGCTTCGACTAATAATCTATGTCTTACACTTAATCGGGAGACTAGTTAACAGAAGGACCGTATCTATATGGTATTCGTAATTGAAATAGGTTCGCTTGCTATTCCACCTAAGATTAGGTAGTCATGATGCACTGCTAAATGCTTCCCATGACATGTGAGACTCTTGGAATTAAGAAGTTGATTTCAATATGATTAATTAATTAAAATATTATTTTATTCATAAAGTTGCAATAGTAGCAAGCCTACTGCTAGTAGAATTATGAATGTAAGGGATCATACACAAATCGTGATAGTCCACTTCTAATCTAAAAGGTAATATAAGGAGTTGACTTAAGATAACTAATGAAAATTAATTAACTAGAGAAAGAATTAATTTAATTCATAAAATTAAATATTAATTGGATTTAATTAAGATTAAGAGCTCATGGAGAGTGAAATAATAAATTAATTAGAATTAATTAATTGGCTTAAATTAATTTATTGAGTTTCAATTAATTTAATTATTCAAATAATGTAATTATTTAATTAGGTCTAATTTGATTATATAGTCTTTATGAAATTTGTTAATTAACTGAATGGATCAATTAACTAAATTGAACTTGATTAATTGATGAATATCAATTAATGAGACTCTAATATTAATTAGAGTTCAAGCCAATGAAATAAAGTTCCATCTAGGAGTCTTGAGAGCAAGAGAAGGACTCCTAGTTTTAAATGGAAAAGAAGAAGATAAGAAAATAAGGCAGTGCCATATCCCCTCTCTAGTTTCTCCTCTCTCTTTTTCTCAAAAAAAAAAAAAAAAAAAAAACTTTATCACGAAAGAGGTGCCATATCTTTTTGACTCAATATAATTCTTCTATCATAAGTTAATTTAAGAATTATTGTTGCACTCCCAAATTTTAGATTAGAAACAAAGAGTACTAATTCCAAGCAAGGATAGGAGATTCGTGGACTTCTCCGAAGTGTGGATACGTATAGAGGCAAGATGATTGGATTCCTTATGACCTTGTTTCTAATCACAAGCTAATGATTTGAGTTATTTCCCACCATGCATCAACAGGAGTGCTTTGGGTATAACATTCACGAACTTTCATTTATTTAATTAAGTGGGTAATTTGCAAACCAATTATCATATCGATTCTTGGGATATGCATGTTTATATTTAATATGCATGTATTTAATTTTCAAAAATTTTCACTTCGTACCCATTCGGGGACATATAAACCCAAAAATACTCAAGGATTCGCGTGTTTTTCATCTCTACCCGACCCAACCTGGTAATGAGTTTGGATCGACTCGAGCTCCCAACCGTCGATGAAGCGGACCAATAGGACGTGTCAGTCAATCTGATCATGACATTTGGACCCTAGCTAGTACGGCCTACGAGAACCAATCAGTATAAATATCCGGTGCACAGGTCTCATAAAGTAATTTTTTTACATCATTCATTCAGTTCGCTTATCAGTTCCTTTTGACCTCAAGACCTGACTAATTTAAGCATCGGAGGGTTTTAGATGGGGGCCACCCCAGTAAGCCTAACGTGTCTCTTTCAGATCACCTTGACCCGAAATTAAGTACACTGATTTTACTTCTAAATCAAATACCTTAACACATCAAAGAAAATTTCTGCAAAAACCAACAAAACTCAAAAAAAAATAAAAATAATTATTATATTTATTTATTTATAGAAAATGAAACTGGCAATGGAGCAAATAATGCATACTAGATAGGAAAGGTATAAAACAAATGACTTAGCAAAAATTCTAAATAAAACAACAAAATTAAATTTAATGAAACGATAAAGAAATCACGAACAAAAGAGCAATATACAGGTGTGTGTATTTGTTAGTGTTTGTTTGTTGTGCACAAGTCTATGTTTTTCTCTCTGTTTTTAATACATGATTTAGAAAAACCTATTCCCTCACTGTTTTTCTCACATCAATATTTAAAAATTGAATAAAAATAATAAGGGGAAAAAGGAATGTTCTGATAATGATGATAATCAGAAGGAAAAGTACTAATATGATCTGCATAATATTAAACAAATAAATAAATAGTAAATCGCACGGGAGAACCTAAGAAAAGGGATGAAGTTGAGAAGTCCAAATGATGAGACAATCTAAAAAAAAAATAAAAAAAAATTGATGAAGCTTAATGACACCCCCAAACGTGAAATATACGTTGACTCTAATGCAACTTCTTCAGTGGTCTTAGTTGTTGACTCTAGGTGAGTAACTTGATCCATCATTGATGTATAGTTGACTAGTTCTGATGAGTCATCTGGTTCATCTTTGGTATAGTTGACTTCATAACAATGCTCTGGTCTATTTACCCAATTTGATCCACGCTGATTTCAAACTGCCAAATACTGAGTCTAGTAGTGTCTACTAATATAGTGTCTACAAATCCCTGTTGTTCCATATCACATTCAAAAGACCATCCCTACCTGCACACCCCAGAAACATAACTTACAAATAAAGATAGCTTACTGTATAAATAAAACAACACCTATCATATTACCATGTAAATGAATCAAATAAATAAAACCAAAAAATAAAAGAAAAAAGTAAAACCAAAAAATATTTGTTAATCAATCACTGAATAAATGAAGATACCCCTTATGTATGGGGGATGGGATAGTGTTTCTTTTTTTTTAATCTATATATTTTTAAAGTTATATATTACTAGAGGAAAAAAATAATGTTGTTGGTGATATAATCAATAATTATACAAATAAAGATAGCCAACCTACTGTAAATGAATGCATGAAAGTAGTAATCTCTTACTTAAAGATGGTGAAAAAAGATACTATTAGATAAAATGACATCGTATTAGATTACCATATAATTATCATATAAATGTATCAAACAAGTAAAACTAAAAAAATATTCAAATAAAACAAATACAGAAATATGTGTAAACCAATTACTGTACAGCTGAAGATTCCCTTATACATATGGAATGAGATGTTGTTTCTTGTTTTATTAATCTATTTTTTTTTTTTAGTTATATATTATTAGGGGAAAAAAAATAATGTTAGTGTCCTAATAAACCAACCATTGTTTAAATGAAGATAGATTGTTATTGTTGTTGTGTTATGTGGGTGTCATCCTATATATCCGGTACTGGATGCAATAGAAGGTTCAAAATATGGTTAACCCTAGAACACGATTCGTTTTTCTTTTTTATTTAATTAATGGTCCAACATTGTCTTTTTGAAGCTGATTATGAGGGTGGAGAATTGCAGGGGGGGTTCCTCTTGCTTTATAGAATATCGTAATGGAGATGGTTTTTCTTTAAAGGAGAAGAAGGAACTCCGAGAAAGTCAAATTGAAGCTCTCTATCAAAGCACCTGTTGGTGTGAAGTGCTGGGTTATTTATCTTATTTATTTCTATATAAATGTTCCTTATTATATACTATTTTTTGGTTATTAGAGGGAAGGAAAGAAATGATGGTACCGGTGGTAAACCAACTGCTATGCAATAAAGATAGCCTCTTATACATGGGATGGTGATTCGAGACAACCTAAAAATATACAAAACGACATCATTTTATAGCATTGTGATGACCGGTCCCATTTAAAGAAAAAAGGAAAAAATAATTGCTGAAAAAATTAAGAAATATCGTCAAGCAACTGTCAAGTCCATGACTTATTTTGATTGACATTATTTGTGCAAAAAAGGTAAGTTTGATTTATTGAGTCTTCTAATTAAAAAAAAATAGAATTTTCAAATTTAATAAGAGTTTTAATACAAATCTAACTCTTGTAATTTGTTTCTTTGTAGGACTAAGATTCTACATACTTACCATATTGGATAAATTTAATAAAGATAAGCCTATAGGATTTATGGGAATAAATTCTCAAGATATCTTCAAATAAATTTATACAAATTGTAGGAAAAATTTGATCTTGCACTTGCTTTATTTGGATGAATCAAGATTCAAGTAAGCTTCCATTTGCAACCAAATGATTTCGTACCAAAGATCAATGTCCAGATGTTACCTTCTCGATTTGAGGATCTCATAATGATGGACAACAAGACTGTAGCTGATTTCAATGCCAAACTTTGTCATATTGCAAATGAGGCCCATGCCTTGAGGAAAAATTATACGGACACAAAGCTGGTGAGAAAGGCGCTGAGGTCCTTGCTTGAAAGGTTTGCTCACAAAGTAAAATCCTTTGAAGAGGCCAAGGATGCAAACCGTAAATGCACGGCATCAAGTTTTAATACAATGTTGAGTTGAATATCGTATCCATAAAGATTGTAATCAAATCTTGCATTAAGTATCGTATTTCAAATAGTCTCAATTTTGTCTGGAAAATTGAGTGATGATTGGTAACAAAGTAGAGTAAGATAAAAAATAAAAAAATAAGTAGAGTTCTTAGAAGAAATACAACAACACCTTATAAACAAGAGATTCTAGAGGAATGACTGACATAATTATCACATATGTTCTTCCTTCAAAATATGTCAATTCAAGTATGCAACATATGTAAGTTAAGAACTCCTAACCTCATCAATTCCCTCTCTCAAGTGCCGAATTGACTATGAGTTCTAACATGAATTTTAATATATCTATAAAATTTCAAGAATGAAACTCTAGAAAAGTTAAATGAATTCTTCTTTAAAACTTCAAAGGTTTCATAAGTTTCTCAACTCTATGATTCCTAAGTTGTGTTATCCTTATGATCATATATAATCTTCCCTCTCTTAAGTATCAAATCTCATAGATCAAACAATCTCAATTAATGCCCAAATAATCAAGATGCAATACTAAATAAGATAACACAAATAAGATGAATAACTTAAACTAATATTGTTTGGAACTCAAAACATACGATCTAATAAAGTTACATCATCCTCTAGAAAGAAAAGTCTAGTTCATCATGGTGAATACAATTTCAAGAAATACATAAAAAAGATTATGGAAATTATTTAACAATTTTTGAAGTAAAAGGAATGGTTGAAAATCTCTGTCTCCAAGAATAGTTTGTCTTTAAGAATGGATTTTTTTCTCTCTTAAAATGGCTCATTATCTCCAAGAATTTCTCCTTCTCCCTAATAATCCCCTTGGAGGCATTTTGGGATCCTTAAAATCAGATTGGAGATGCACTAAAGAGGACAAAAATCCCATTTCGCCCTCTTTTTTCGCATCGTAGAGCCTCGGTGTTGACTGGTTAATGCCTAAGTACTACACATTCTGTCCAAAACCAGTCTCTGAAGCGCCTAGGCACTTTGCTACCTAAGATCAATTTCTACAATGCTTGTAACCTTTTTTCAACTAATTTTTTACCACGTTTTAAGCCAAACCAGATTTTGGTGTCTTCTTAAGAATTGTATTCCTATCTCTTAACTTTCAATATCTTCATGAATCAGATCAATATGACATCTGTGGAGAGAGTTGTGCCTAAAATACCAAAATGTGTTGTACTAAAAAGTTTCAGTTCAGTGCAAACTCTTGAACCCAATTTTTCTCATTGAAATTGAAATAAATGAATTTCACAGTAAACATAAAAGTTGTAGATCTATATCATAGATTTCTAATAGATCAAGAATAAGTCAATGTAATATTGAATCAAAAAGTTATGTTTGAAATACAAACACTGCCATTAGTAGCACCACAATACGAGTTCTTCAAAATTTCAACCAAGTCTTTGTTTCTTTCCATTTTCTTCTCATTTTGCTATTACCCCATAGATTTCAAATTAAATGATTAAAAAGTAATATAAACACTTGAAAACAAACCGAATGTTAATCAAAGACATATAAATTATTGGTATAAAACCAACTTATCAAAAAAACCCAAACTTGAATATTTGTTTGTCCTCAAGCATCAAACATTCAATAACAACCCCTCTGTTAATCAGATAACCAAAGTCAAGAAATATTTTTCTAACTTCTCATCTCAAAAGATTAGAAAAATATACCAAGTTTACACGCATATTGGTTTCACTTAACTTCATGATCTTATGTGTGTGTGTGTATAAATAGTAGTTTATCAACTTTCATTTATCATCCGGATAGGTTTATAAAGCAAACTGCTCGTATTTGATCCACTTTTGAAATGCTTACCAAACTCCATATGCTTGTTTTTCACACTAGTCTCTATGGAATAAGCTCCAACTTTTTTATCAATCCCTTTATTTTTCTTTATTGAACATCCCATTTTTATTCTTTTTGATCTAGGATTACCTCCAAACTTATTTCTTTTGTTGTATGCAATAGGGGTCTATTTATTTTAGGGAGTTCAAATCTCATACATTAATTCAAAATCTTCTCATTTTCATCATTTTTCAATCTTTTCTTCTATTTATTTATTTATTTATTTATATTTTTGTTAATACCACAATTCATTTAAGAATGATTATGTAAATGAGAAGAAAAAAGGTCGAAAATTGGAATTTTTCATAAAGCTCAATAATGTGTATAAGGTGTCCAAAGAATTGTTTCAATAGGCTCAAGAGGGGACATTAGAGAATTATTTCAAGTCTAGATTGGTTTCAGAGGCTCAAATGATCCAAAAATTGTCTAAACCATCTCCCTAATACTATGCCACCTAGGATTTTACCTCGACTAGTGACCAAATATGTTTTAGGGTTGGTGGATCATTAGGAAACAATTAGACCTTATAAACTATCTCTAAATAGTTAAATGTAACTCAACAAACTACTTAGTACATCAAAATTCACAAGACCACATAAAGTAAATAAAATCATTTTTTTAGGTTTAGACACGTAAACAAATGTACATATCTAATATTCACTTTTTTTTAAACATACACATAGTTCATCACTAAACTTGATAATCAACAAACTAAACAAATTAATAAATAAACTCAACAAGCTATAAACAAGCATTAAACTTCTCAAACAACAAGCAATTATCCTAAGCATTGTCCTCAATAATTGAGAGAATTGTAAACAAGAGTACTTTCCTGAAAATGGGTGGTGTTCAATCTTAAGTGGGAGGGGTGTCATCAGATAAAGATGATAAGTACGCAGGAAGGACTAGAGGTTTTCTTTCGGATTTAAAACCCTGTTGTACACGCATGCCACGACATGCTTTTTTTTTCTTTCTTTTTTTTTGAATTTTTAGTCTTTAACCTACAAAAATGAGTAAAATATTAAGAAACAATCATCATGATATGAAACAACACAAGAATAACAAGAAATAAAACAACACACATAAAAATAAGAAAAGAGAGCTCGGATTGCCTCCCAAGAAGCACTTTGTTTAAAGTCTTTAGCTAGATCAAAATCGAATACTTCAAGCTACTTCTCCAATTGGAAGATTAGACATCTTCCAAATTTCATTTCCGTAATAATATTTCAACCTTTGTTCATTGACATGAAATAATGTGACATCCTTATCTTTGAGCACAACCGCCCAAAATGAAAATGCTTCGTTAACAATGAAGGGACTGAACAATCTAGATTTCAATTTTTCTAGAAAAAATTTTAATCTAGAATTGAAAAGCAACACAAGTTGTCTGAGTTAAAATTCTCTTTTCAAGATCATTTTGTCATACCATTATTTTGTTATTTCTTTGTAAATTTTAGCATTTTCATAGGCATCAAGCCTAAATTCCTCTATTTCATTGAATTGCAATAATCTTTTTTCTCCAATTGCCTTTGTATCAAAATCTAATTATTACATAGCCCAATATACTCTATGTTCTAGCTCAACGGGAGGTGACAAGCTTTTCCAAAAACTAATCGATAAGGAGACATACCTATAGGAGTTTTATATGTTGTGCGGTATGCCCACAATGCATCATCAAGTTTATGTGCCCAATCTTTTTGATTAATTAGTCTAGGTGTGCCAAAATGAGTGAAAATGTGTTTATGCAAGAATTTAAGCACTATCTTGGTATCATTAGTAGGTGTGGTAATTGCTTCTATCAACTTGAAGACATAATCTACAGCAAGCAGAACGTATGATCGGCTATTTGATGGAGAAAATGGTCCCATGAAGTCAATCCCCCCAAACATCAAAGAGTTCAACTTTCATTATGCTAGTCAAAGGAAGCTCATGGCCTCTAGTAATTGTTCCAACCCTTTCACACTGATCACATGTCTGCACAAAAGCATAATAATCCTTAAACAAAGTTGGCCAATAAGAACTAGATTACAATACCTTAGAAGTAGTCCTTGTAGGTCCAAAATGACCACCACATGAGAATGAATGACAATGCTTTAGGTTGTGCTTGCTTGCAAAAGATTTTTAAAAAAAACTGCTCTAGAAATTTATTTTTTTGCGAGATGCAATTGTTTGTGAAATTTTTTGAAAAAATGCCCCAAAAGGTTCAATTTCAAATCTCTCCCTTTCTTAATCAATTTCCAAAAAATTTTCTAAAAAAAATCCCATCTAATACATTTCCTGCTTAGAAACTCATTTTTTTCTTAGTTTAAGAGTAAGGTAACTGCTGATGATTTAACAAGACATCATTGGATTGTCTTCTTTCTCCCCACCCATTTTCTTCCTAATTTCATTTCACCCTCTAAATATTGATGAAAAAATAACCCATTATCTGAACCCAAAAGATGAAAGGTAGAAAACAACATCTACTTTACATATTTTTGTAAGCTTATGATCGATTCTCTTCTCAAGCAACAGATGAAATGGGTTTGATGTATATTTATATTTGTTCTTCATATCGAGTTTTGATTGTTGGTTTCACATAGGTTATGAGAAATTTTGTGTGTATGTATGGATATACATTTGAAAGCGGGAAAAGTCTAGAGGTGAGCGGGCTAGATGGCAAGGCTTGGCTTTTTTTGTGGAATTGTGTGTTAAGATTTTCAAATAAGAAGAAGAAGAAAATAAGGGTCTGAGCGCAGGGGGGATTGGGTGGCGAGGGGGCTGGGTGGAGGTGGTGGGTTTGGGGATTTTTAAGGAATTGTGTGTCTAAGTGTTTGAAGGAGAAGGATAGGAGGGGCGGCGACTGTGGTAGTGGCGATGGTGGTGGGAAAGAAAGAAGAAGAAAGACAAGAACAAAGGAAAAAATTGGTAAAAGAAAATTACACAAAGAGATATAATTTATTTTTAATTTTAAAAATGAAATAAAAACTAATAATTAAGTGTAAACGAACTAAATGACTATTATAAACATGTTATGTATTTTTCATATAAATAGAAAATATTTATGAATATTATTTATCAAAATAAAAAATATTAATACTTTCAATTTTTACAAATAAATAAAAAGATTTATGGTTAAATTATTAGTTATTACAATAAATTTAAAAATAGATGGTATTATATAATTATTTCCTATTTAATACTAAATAAGTAGTAACAAAAAATAATTATATAATAATCTTTTTGAAATTAAAAAAAAAATAACAAAAAAATTCTTAAAAAAAAATCCACTTTTCAAACAACATTTCATAAATCTTACCATAAACGTTCTTACATCCAATCACCACTTCATCTAAAAAATATCACATCAGTTGTCATCATTATACGTTTATCTCATATCCAATCACACTCTCAAAACTCATTCTTCTTTTTTTAAAATATTTTTTTCTCACTATTCCCTCACAAAATAAAAAATGAATGGACCCAAAGGACAAGCAATCACACCCTTAGAATTTCATTTGTTTTCTCCATTAGAATGCATATCCGAATCACAAAATCTGAACACCTTTTGAAAAGCAAGGGATCATCCCATAAATATGATTTCACATCATGTAAGAATTTTTTCTTTTGATGATATGTGAGGCCCAAGGGCAGTAATCCACCTGCAAGATAATTTACAAAATCTGCATACCAAGGTAAATTATCTTTGCTTGACAAAATAACTCATATGGGAAAAATTCTTTAATTGGCCCTTCAAAGTTATCATTTTTCTACTCCAGCCTTGATAAGTGATCCACCACTACATTTTCACTTCCCTTCTTATCATTGATTTCAAGATCAATTCCTAAAGAAGGAGTATCCATCGGATTAGCTTTGGTTTTACATTCTTTTTAACAAAGATGTACCTAATAACAGCATGATCAGTATACACTATCATCTTAGTACCTACAAGATAAGCACGAAATTCATCAAATGCAAAAACGATAGCTAACAACTCTTTTTCAGTGGTGGTGTAAATTTATCAGGCATCATCAAGTGTTCGGCTTGCATAGTAAATGGCCTTGAAAATTTTATCTCTTCTATGTCCTAACACCGCTCTAATCGCATAATCACTAGCATCACACATAAACTCAAATAGTTGGGTCCAATCTGGTACCACCATAATAGAAGCTGAAATGAGAACCTTCTTGATGTGATTAAAGGCTTGTAGGCAATCAACATTAAAATCAAATGGGCTTATCTTTTTCCAAAAGGTTCACAAAGGTTTTATAACTTTCGAAAATCTTTAATGAATCTTGTCCCAAAAAATATAATAGGTATCATATTGATTGGTGGTGGAAGTTTTTCAATAGCAATAATTTTTTGCTCGATCTACCTCAAGTCCTTCGGAGGACACTCGATAACCTAAAACAATACCTTCTTTTACCATAAATTGGCATTTTTTCCCAATTTAAAACAAGATTAGCCTATTCACATCTCTGAAAAATAAGAGAAAGATTATGTAGACATATATCAAATAAGGAGCTAAATACAGAAAAATCATCCATAAAGATTTCAATTATGTTCTCTACCATATCATGAAAAATTATCATCATGCATCTTTGAAATGTTGTTAGGGCATTGCATAATCTAAATGACATTATTCGAAAAGCAAAAGTACCATAAGGGCATGTGAATGTTGTTTTCTTTTCGTCTTTGGGTGTTATGACAATTTGATTGTACTGTGAATAACCATCGAGAAAATAATAGTATTGATACCTTGCAAGTCGATCTAATATTTGATCAATAAATGAGAGGGAAAAATGGTTCTTACGAGTAACTTTGTTGAGTTTTCTACAATCAATACATACTCGTCAACCTATGACCGTCCTTATTGGTATAAGTTCATTGTTATCATTTTTAATTATGGTCATACCACCCTTTATTGGAACTACTTGAACCGAACTCACCCAAGAATTATCAAAAATTATATAAATAATTCCAGCATTCAACCATTTTAAGACTTAATTTCTTATAATCTCTTTCATTACAGGATTTAATCTACGTTGATGTTCAATAGATGGTTTGTAAGATTCTTCTATTAAGATTTTATGCATGACAATTGAAGGAAAAATACCTTTCAAATCAGAAATTGACCAACCAATAGCAAATTTATGCTCTCTTAAAATAAGAAACAACTTCTCAACCTCTAAATGAGATAGGGATGCTAAAATAATTACCACATAAGTGTTGTTAGCACATATAAATTCATACCGCGAATGCTCGGGAATACTTTCTCTGGTGATATTGTTTGTTCCTTGATTGTGATATCTCCTATTGCTTCTTTACATTTATCCTTCCTCAACTCCACCTCTCCTGATTCAAGAAAGAGCAAGTAATGCATTAAATCCTCATTATCAATATCATGGTTATTACCTGGAATGAACAATACATTGCTCTAAAGGTTTGGTAGGAATTGTTTTAAAAAAATGATCATGCAAGCAAGTTTTTAACATTTCAATCTCGTTACACGTATATAGTTCCTCTTGAAACTTCAATGCACGATAAATGTTAAACATCACTTCATCCTCATTAACTCTTAGAGTAAGAGTTAATTCACCGCATTACACATCAATCAAAGCATGCCCAGCAACAAAGAAAGAATTAAAGAAATTTCTTAGTCTTCATCCATATCTACCACCACAAAATCTACAAGAAATATGAATTTATCCACTTTTATCAATACATCTTCAACAACTCCTCTTAAATAGGTGAGAGACCTGTCCACCAATTGTAAGGTGATAGTAAATGGCTTGAATTCTTCAATTCTTAATTTTCTAAAAATAGAAAGTGACATCAAATTAATGATTGTTCCAAGATCACATAATACTTTATCAAATAAAGATCCTTCTATAGTACAAGAAATAGTAAAACTCACTAGATCCTTCAATTTTTTAGAAAGCTTTTTCTATAAAATAGTATTACACTCCTCTCTGAGATTCATAATTTTAAATTCCACCAATTGTCTTTTTCTTGACGTCACATCTTTCATGAACTTGGTATAGTTGGGCATTTGCTCAAGAGCATCTACAAAAGGAATGTTGGTATGAATTTTCTTAAAGATTTCTAGATATTTTGCAAATTGTGAATCAATCTTTTCCTTTTGAAATCTTTGTGGAAAAGGAATGGGAACATTAAATTTATGAGAATTTTTTTAGTTAGGAGTAGATTTTAACTTCTCATCCCTTGTTTGTTCATTTGATTGTCTTTCTTCTTCCTTTAGTTGTTCTTCCATAGGCCTTTGACTCAAAATGCTTGCCACTGGCTCATCAATGTTAGAACTTTTTATTTTCAGCCCCTTGATTTTTATTCTATTATGGAAGTATTGTACCTGCTGCCAATTCTCATAACCGTATTAAGGAGAGCTTCTTAGAAAATCCTTAAACCTCTTCCAAGCTTCATATAGTGGCTCAAAATCTTGTTAGCGGAATTGAGTTATCTCAGTCTTAAGTTGAAGTGTCTTGCATGGTGAAAAGTACTTAGCAAGAAATTTTTGTGTCAAGTCAATCTAACTCAGTATGCTATGTGGTGCAAGAAATTGTAACCATAGTCTAGCTTTGTCCTAGAGTGAGAATGGAAGTAAGCAAAGTCTAATGGCATCGTTGGGCACTCCATTTATTTTAATGGTGTCTTAAATCTTCAAAAACATGGAGAAGTGTGCATTAGGATCCTCCAACACAGTTTCTCTAAATTGATTATGTTGCACCATGCTAATGAGAGCTAGTTTAAGCTCAAAATTATTTGCATTGATCGGTTATCGAGCTATCCTGGAATAGTTTTGGTTCATGGTTAGTTGAAAATGTCCCGGATAGCTCGTTGTGGTGGTGGTTGTTGTAATAGAAGATTGGCGTTCACATTAGCATTGTTGATGTTATCCATCATGACTTGATTGTTAACTCTTTTTGCTGCTCTAATAGCTCGAAGAGTCCGCTCAATTTTTGAATTAAAATAACCTAAGTCAAGACTCCTAACCTTACACATACAAATATATATAATCCAATGCAAGGCAAGACAACATCAAAATATAGAAATAAATTAAAAACAATCTAAATTAAAATGAAGACTAAGTCATAAGAATATTAATGCAATTATGATAAAATAATACCCACCAACATCGCTAAAAACTTATTCGTTAAATTTTTTTGCAAATTGCAAGAGCACGGTGCTAAGTTTTAATACAATGTTGAGTTGAATTGAGTATCTATAAAGATTGTAATCAAAACATGCATCACTTACCATAATTCAAATAGTCAATCTAACTCAATATGCTACATGGTGCAAAAAATTATAACCATAGTCTAGCTTTGTCCTAGAATGAGAATGGAAGTAAGCAAAGTCTAATGGCATCGTTGGGCACTCCATTTATTTTAATGGTGTCACAAATCTTCAAAAATATGGCGAAGTGTGCATTAGGATCCTCCAACGCAGTTTCTCCAAATTGATTATGTTGCACCATGCTAATGAGAGCCAATTTAAGCTCAAAATTATTTGCATTGATTGGTTGTCGAGCTATCCTGCAATAGTTTTGGTTCATGGTTAGTTGAAAATGTCCCGGATAGCTCGTTGTGGTGGTGGTTTTTGTAATAGAAGATTGGCGTTCACATTACCATTGTTGATGTTATCCACCATGACTTGATTGTTAACTCTTTTTGCTGCTTTAATAGCTCGAAGAGTCCGCTTGATTTTTAAATTAAAATAACCTAAGTCAAGACCCCCGGCCTTATGCATACAAATATATATAATCCAATGCAAGGCAAGACAATATCAAAATATGAAAATAAAGTAAAAATAATCTAAATTAAAATAAAGACTAAGTCATAAGAATATTAATGCAATTATGATATAATAATACCCAACAATGTCACCAAAAACTTATTCGTTAAAATATTTTGCAAACTGCAAGTGCACGGAGCCAAGTTTTAATATAATGTTGAGTTGAGTTGAGTATCCACAAAGATTGTAATCAAAACATGCATCAATTAACGTAGTTCAAATAGTCCCATTTTATCTAGAAAATCAAGTGATGATTGATAACAAAGTAGAGTAAGATAAAAAAAATGCAAAGACAGGAATGGAGTTCTTAAAAGCAATACAACAATCACCTTATGAGCAAGGGATTCTAGAGGATTGACTCACTATGTTCTTCCTTCCACAACATGTCAATTCAAGTCAATAACACATGTAAGTTAAGAATTCCTATACTCATCAATTCCCTCTCTCGAGTGCCGAATTGACTATGAGTTCCAACATGTATTTCAATCTCTATAAAAATACATTGAATAAAACTTTAGAAAAAATCAATAAATTCTTCTTCAAAACTTCAAAGGTTTCATAAGTTTCTCAACTTTATGATTCCTAGGTTGTGTTATCCTTATAATCATATATAATTTTTTCTCTCTCGAGTATTGAATCTCATACATCAAATAATCTCAATTAGTGACTAAATAATCAGGATACAATACTAAACAAAATAACATAAATAAGATGGATAACTTGAACTAATATTGTTTAAGACTCAATACATAGGATCAAATAAGGTTATCATCCTTTAGAAGGAAAAGTCTAGTTCATCATGGATGAATACAACTTTAAGAAATATATAAGAAAGAGCATAGAAATTGTTCACCAATTTGTTAAGTGAAAAGAATGGTCAAAGCTCTCCTTATCTCCAACAATGGCTTGTCTCTAAGAATGACTCTTTTCTCTCTCTAAAAATGGCTCTTTCTCCCTAATAATCCCCTTGGAGGCTTTTTGGGATCATTAAAATCAAATGAGAAATGCTCTAAAGAGGGCAAAAATCATATTTTGCTCCTATTTTTCTACATGGCAGTGCCTAGGCGCTGACTGGAGAACACCTAGGTGCTATACATTCTGTCCCAACTAATCTCTGTAGCACCTAGGTGCTGCACTTGCTGCCCAAGATCAGTTTGTATAATAGTTATAGCCTTTTTCAATCGATTGTTCACCACTTTCGAGGCCAAACTGGCTTTTGGTATCTATATTAGAATTGTAGTCGTATCTCTTAGATTTTTATATCTTAATAAATACCTTAATATGGCATATCTGGTGAGAATTATGCCTAAGATACCAAGATATGTCATGCAAGAAAGTTTCAATCTAGTATTGACTTTTTAACCTAATTTTTCTCATTAAATTTAAAAGAACTGGATTTTATGATAAACATAAAAGTTGTAGATCAATCTCTTGGATTTTCAAGGGATTAAGAATCAAGTTAATATGATATTGGAATGAAAATTTATAATTGAAATGCAATCACTACTATCAGTAACACCACAATGTGGGTTCTTCAAAATTTCAACCAAGTTTTTGTTTCTTTCTATTTTTTTCTCATTTTGCTATTACCTACAAGATTTCAAACTAAATTCATAAAAATTAACATAAAATTTATAATATGGTTACATTTCTATACATGTTATCTAAGTGTGGTAAAAATTTGGGAGTGATTGGATATGCTTAAGGATGTCAAAGTTAGCATGCAACTAAATTGGACAATAGAAAATTATGAAAATGTGAATCTGTCCCATTTAATAACTTAGCATGTTTCAACCTAAACATATTGCTAATAATTTCTAACAATTAGGTACATGCTATAAGAGTGATAATACTTCAATTACATGATGTTTACATGTATCTAAGATGAGAAATTAAGGTATTTGAGGGACTATATTGGGTTCTAGTTTGTGAAAACTTGATTGTTACCTAGATAGCTTGGTGATTAAGAGTATGAGAATTTGTGTTTTCAACTTTCTAAATTGGGAATAATGCTTGATGTTGGGTAATTTACAGGCTATTTTATATCTAAGGTTGGATAGGAACACTAAACAAATCTAGACTAAGCCACCAACCAAGTGAAAGGTAAGTAAAGATTCATTTGGAACTACATTGCATAGACATAGTAAATGTGTTTTCTATATGTAATATCATAGATCATATGTGCATGACAGAGTGCACACATTACTGTCATACATGGGCATTAGCACGTGTATGCATTATATATGAGCATTGTGATAAATCTTGCATTGCATGACATGATTCTGAAAAAGAAAAATATTTTGTTGACCACTACTACTGTACCGAAGCATGTATAGATTTACATGGTTGTATGCATGGATTTGCAAGTTAGCATGTATGGATTTGCATACTTATAAGTATGCATGGATTTGCATGGTTATATCATTTTTGGCCATTAGATTATTATGGTATGCAGAGCTCTTTTTCGGTGCATGGGATAGTAGCATTGGTTAGGGGCCCAACTAAAAAATAATTTTGCGAGAAATATTTTGTTGCACAGAATTGCATTGTGGGCATAACATTTTGACATGCATGACTTGATATTATGGATTATTCTTTGACATGCATAATCTTTACTTGTTAAGCATTAGCTCTTATAGTTTAAATATTGTAGGAGAGCATGATGATGCTTGAAGCATCTTTTGCTGGCTGAGCAGCTATTGGAGCTTCTATAGGTATCTGAGGGAGTGTGTATAAGAATGATGACCTATTGGGCTATTTTGTTGGCCTGTTATATTCTGAGTTTGTTGTGTTATATTTTGAGATTGGTACTGTATTTTGATTTTAAAACTTTACTATAAACAAGTATGTAAATATTATGGTTGTTGTGCTTTTGTATAAATATTGACCCTGCTAGGATATATGTGAGGAAGTACTTTAAACAAGGTTGTGCATGTAAAAAGTGATTTATATTTTCTTATGGTTTTACACAAAAAAAAATATCACACATACACACAAGTTCTATCATGTCAAATTGTACTTTATATATAGTTGTTGAGTAGTAGGTATTACAGAGTGGTATTAGAACCTGATTTGAGGTCTTGTAGACTGTCCATGTACACGAACTTAGAACTTGCGAAGGGCAGCCACGCCAATAAATTTTACATTATCATATATTGCATCACATATTTCATGAATTATATTGGCCATATATTATCAAACTTGTATAAAACAGTGCTGCAAAATGTTGAGAACTCATGGTGAGAGCAGTGGTGGTTCCAGAGCGCAATGAAATGAGACACCTACCCCAATTAATGATTGAGATACCATGATTAATCGATTAACAAAGTTGACTGAATGACAGTTTGAACAGATTCAACAACTGATTCGACAAAGGGATGATGGTGAGCAACCGCGAGTGGAGGTAAACTAACAACGGGCGGAGTATATATATATATATATATATATGGTGGGAGAATGATTTAGGAGGCTGGATCCCCCAACATTTGAGGATGCTATTGATCTTACCATTGCAGAGGACTGGTTGAGGACCCTGGAAAACATGTTCCAGTACAGTAGGGTACCAGAAGAGGATAGGGTAATGTGTGCCACTTTCATGCTTCGCGGTAGTGCAGGCTATTGGTAGGACACAATCAGCAGGATAGAGGACATTACCACCATGAGCTGGGATAGATTCAAGGAGTTATTTCAAAATAAATATTTCATGGCCCCAATTTGCATGATGAAAATAAACGAATTTATACAACTGTGATAAGAAGCGATGACTATTAGGGAATATATTCGTAGATTTGAATGGCTGTTTAAGTTTGCTATGCACATGGTCAGCACTGAAGCACTGAAAGTAGAGAGATTTCTGGAGGGTTTGAGGCTAAAGTTGTACTGGGATGTGAATATGGTGGGTACTTGAGAGTTGACATTTTCACAGGTGGTTGAGAGGGCGCTAGTGGCAAAACAGGCTAAATTGAGAATCACTTGTGCATAAGAGGCTTGACAGTAGTTCAAATAATAGGGATAGAGATGGACTGCGAATCAAAAAATGTTGGTCTAAATGCCGAGGTCGGGATTTAAATTTCAAGGAGAACGAGACCAACAATAAAAAGATCAAAGTAAGAGGCCACGGGTCGAATGAGAAAAAGCACCGATGCTAGAATTTGTGTGTTAGAAATATGGTAATCGACATACTAGAGGTTGCTCTACAGATACTAGAATGTGCTTTCGATACAGAATGCCAGGACATATTGCTAAATTTTGCCCAAATAAATAAAATCACATCGGCCAAAGGAATATACCAGCCAAGGTGTTCACCATGATCAAGGCGGATGCAGAGGCAAATCCATCGGTGGTGATAGGTAAACTTTATATTTCTAGTGTTCCAACACTTATGTTATTTGATTTTGGAGCCATGCATTCATTTGCATCTACTGACTATATGAAGAGGCTGGATAGAATTCCAGATGTAGCATACATTAGTTATAGTGTAACAGTCCCCTCTAGAGATGCTAAACAAATCGATCAAATTTTGAGAGCTTGTGTTATACCTGTTGAAGGTAGAGAATTATTTGTTGATTTGATTATGTAGGATATAAACGATTACGATGTCATTTTGGATAGATTGGTTGTTAAAATATGGGGCTACTATCAACTATAAGCAAAAGACAGTAACATTTCAACTTTTTGGGAAAAAGTCTTTCACATTTACCAGCATTATGAAGAATTTGAAATTCCTTATGATTTTAGTAGTGAAGACATAACAATTATTAGATGTTGGTTGCAAAGGGTACTTGGTGAGTGTCATGAGCATTGAGGAACAACACCCACCAACTCTTAGTGAAATACCAGTGGTGCAGGAATATACTGAAGTATTCCCAAATAATCTTCTGGAATTGCCAGAGATCGTAAAATAGAGTTTGTTATCGACATACAACCAAGAACGTCTCCAATTTCTAAAACTCTCTACAGAATGGCTCCTTTGGAGTTGAAAGAATTGAAAGTACAATTGCAGGAGTTGTTGGACAAGGGATTCATCAGACCAAACTTTTCACCTTGGGGAGCGTCAATTTTGTTTGTACGTAAGAAGGATGGAACCATGAGATTATGCATCGATTATCGAGAGTTGAATAGGATCACAATTAAGAATAAGTATCCATTACCCAGAATCGATGATTTATTTAACCAGCTTTAGGGTGCCGCAATATTTTTAAAGATTGACTTACGCTCTGGGTACCATCAACTAAAAATAAAGGAAGATGATATCTCTAAGATGGCATTTAGTCCAAGATATGGGCATTATGAATTTTTGGTGATGCTATTTGGATTGACTATTGCTCCAGCAGCATTTATGGATCTGATGAATAGAGTGTTTAAGGAGTTTCTAGATAAATTTGTTATCGTGTTCATTAATGACATTCTAATTTACTCCAGAATTAAAGAAAAGCATACCGCATATTTGAGACAAGTACTGGAGGTCCTGAAAGTGAAACAATTATACGCCAAATTCAAGAAATGCAAGTTTTGGTTGAATCGTGTGGTATTCTTGGGACATGTTATATTAGGAGCAGGAATATCAATAGATCCAAGTAAAGTTGAAGCTATCAACAACTGGACGCAGCCTCCTAATTCTTCGGAGGTTCGCAGTTTTTTGGATTTAGCTAGATATTACCCAAGATTCATGGAGGGATTCTTCAAGATTGCTATGCTATTGACACAATTAACCAGAAAAGTGGTGATATTTAGATGGATGAATATGTGTGAGCAAAGTTTCTAGGAGCTGAAAAAGAGGTTGACTTCAACACCTATTCTCTTAATTCCATCAGGTACTGGAGGATTCATAATTTACAGTGACACGTCAAAGAATGGACTAGGATGTGTACTGATGTAGAATGGTAAAGTAATTGCGTATGCATCTAGGCAACTTAAAGAGTACAAAAAGAATTACCCCATGCACGACTTGAAACTTGTTGCTGTAGTATTTGCGCTTAAAATATGGAGGCACTATCTATATGGTGAATGGTGTAAGATCTATACAGATCACAAGAGCCTCAAATGCTTCTTCACGCAAAAAGAGTTGAATATGCAACAACGAAAATGGTTGGAACTAGTGAAAGATTATGATTGTGTGATCAATTACCACCCCGATAAAGCCAACATTATAGCTGATGCGCTGAGCCAAAAATCCACACAAAGTACAACAGCTATGGCTTTAATTTAGAAACTAGAATTGAATGAGTTGTAGAAAATGAATATAGAGATTTACAGATAGGAGTAATAGAGACAAAGTTGACAGCCCTGATGCTTCGGCCTACGCTAACTGATAGGATAAAACATGGGCAACAAGATGACGAATATCTCATCAAGATGAGAAAATATATTGCTGCAGGGAAGTCTCCTGAATTTGAGATGACTTAGAATGATATTTTTCAATTTAGAGGGTGGTTTTGTGTGCCACATGTTGATAACATTCAGGAAGACATTTTAAAAGAGGCACATTCAACCCCTTATTCAATACATCTAAGGGCTACCAAGATGTAAAGAGACTTGAAAATGCATTATTGTGGCCGGGTATGAAAAGGGACATCGCCCAGCATATGGAGCAATGTCTAACATGTCAATAGATAAAGGCCGAACATCAAAGACCCGCAAAGACTTTGCAACCTCTACTCATTCCAGAATAGAAATAGGAAAGAATCACCATGGATATTGGACATGATATAATGTGATTTAAGTGCCATATTACAAGTTTCATATGTGCATATGATTTTAGAAATGCAAACAAGATAATCATTTAAGAATCGGATGCCAATCGGTTTAGAGATCGAATGAACGATTAAGAAATTAGGATAGAATTTATCATCCAATTGTATGGAATTCAAATAGGATGTAAATTGATAAATCAATAATGTGAAACACTAGATTACAGCTGTATAAGATGTGTGTAGCATCATATTTGAACCAACACTTGACACCTCAAGCTTTCCTACCTCAAATTTTGCCATCTCAAGCTACCACCTCAACATTTCTTCATTTCTATCCTTGAACCATGACCAAAAACTATTTTTTGAGTTATTTCACCTTCCAAACCTCCATATTAAATTTTAGAAGTTTCTCTCAAATTCCCTCAAGTAAAGAAAAAAGTGAAGGAAGCAAAGGGAACTAAGGAGGAGCAAGTAAAAGCTTACTTTTTGTGCATAGGTGAGCTTAACTCATGCTTTTGATTTAAGTTCTTGAATTATTTGAGGGTTTATGATTTATAAAGCTTCTATTATTGTTTATAATCATGTTAGAATATTATTTATGGTCTTATAATTCACAAAATAAGAATATTTAGTTTCAAAATCACAATAGAAATCACTAGGGACATAATTGTATACTTTTTTACTTTTGTCTTTAAAGCTATATATATGTATAATAAATTGATTAAAACCTATATATTTCACCATATAAGTAGCATGTAATTAATGAATCACATCGGCTAAGTGAGTAGTGTGAAAATTAGGTATTACACTAGATTGGGTTCTAGTATGTGAAAGCTTGATTGTTACCTAGATAGCTTGGTGTTTAAAAGTATGAGATTTTGTGCTTTCAACTTGCCAAATTGGGAATAGTGCTTGATATTGGATAATATTACAGGCTATTTTACATCTCAAAGGTTGGAGAGAAACACTAAACAAATCTAGACTAAGCCACCAACCAAGTGAAAGGTAAGTAAAGATTCATTTGCAACTACAATGCATAGACATAGTAAATATATAATCTATATGTAATATCATAGATCATATGTGCATGGCAGAGGGCATGCATTACTATCATTCATGTCCATTGAGCATACATACATAGGCATTGGCACGTGCATGCATTATATGAGTATTGTGATAAATCTTGCATTGCACGATATGATTTTAAGAAAGAAAAATATTTTGCTGACCACTACTAGTGCACTGAAGCATGCACGGATTTGCATGGTTGTATGCATAGATTTGTAGGTTAGCGTGTATAGATTTTCATGCTTATAATTATGCATGGATTTTCATGCTTATATCATTATTGGTCACTGTATTATGGTAGTGTGCAGAGCTCTTTTTTGGTGCATGCGCTAGTAGCATTAGTCAAGGCTTAAGAAAAAAATAATTTTGAGAAAAATATTTTGATGCATGTAATTGCATTGTGGGCATAGCATTTTGAGATGCATGACTTGATATTATGGATTATTCTTTGACATGTATAATATTTACTTGCTAAGCATTAGCTTATACAATTTATGCATTATAGGTGAGTACAACGATACTTGAAGCATCTTTCGCTGGCTGAGTAGCTATTGGAGCTCCTGCAGGTGTCTGAGGGAGTGTGTACATAGATGATGACCCGTTGGGCTATTTTGTTGGCTTGTTATATTATAAGTCTGTTGTATTATATTTTGACACTAGTACTATATTTCACTTTCAAAACTTTACTATAAACAAGTATGTAAATATTGTGATCGTTGTGGGTGTTGTGCTTTTATAAAAATATTGATAATACTATATACAAGATATATGTGATGAACTATTTTAAACAAGGTTTTGTGTGTAAAAAGTGATTTATCTTTTCTTAAAGTGTTACACACAAAAAAATATCGCACGTACACACAAGTTCTATCATGCCAAATTATACTTTATATATAGTTGTTGATTAGTGAGTATTACACCATCTACACAAGAAAATGAGACATGAAAGCACATAGGCTATACACAAAAGTGAGAACACAAATATAAACAAATGCAATAGCTAAACAAAAGAGAGCTAGACATGCCTAAATCTAGAAATGAAACGCGCTTCAAAAACTAAAAAATTATTCAAAAATAAAGAAAACAAAGGCTTAAATTACCTCCCAAGAAGCGTTTGATTTGTAGTTATCGGCCTGACTTTATTACCTCTCTTTGGGAAAATGCAAGACATAATTTAAATATCTTACACTCATTACCTCCTCCCAAGCAGTGCTTGGATCAACACTAATCACCCCGTATCAAGGACTTTGAATTTCTCCTCATGGGTCTCTTCTTGTATGGTTGATCGTAATCTTGGTCTAGACTTGCCTAAAATTTTTGACTTCACTTGAAAATGCTTCTTAAAGGGTAATTTGGCATCAAAGTGTGCAAGGGCAGCCACCAAGCTTTCATCCTCCAACTTTCTTCCTTTTGAAATTTTCAATGGTGCTTCCAATTCTTTCCTCTATCTATATTCCTGCAATTGCTCAACAACAAAGAAATGAAAAACATCTAATTGATTGCACTTAGGCTTTTCAAACCAACAATTCAATTCTTAAAATTCATTCTCATTAACATGTATTTTACTTTTTCCATTTCCTTTTAAATTCACAATGCATACATCAACTTTCTCCTCATAATTAATTTGTTGAAAAATATCATTGGTCAACGGGTTAAGGGCATAAACTTTTCCACACAAGTTAGTTTCTACTGAACAATTGAAAGCTTTTGAAACATGAAAGGCCACTTGGTCATTCCCTATTCTAAGTATCAAATTTCCTAGTTGCACATCAATCAAAGCTCTACTCGCTACAAGGAAAGGTCTACCTAGAATGAGGGGCATACTAGCATCTTTCTTCATGTCTACCACAATTAAATCAACCGAGAAAATAAACTTATCTACCTTTACAAGTACATCCTCAAAAATACCTTTTGGATACTTAATGGATGATTGGCTAGTTGAAGTGACACCGTTGTTGGATTTGGCTTCCTAATCCAAGCTTTCTATAAACCGACAAAGGCATAAGATTAATACTTGCTCCTAAATCACATAAAGCATTAGGAAGTGTGGTTGAACCAATAGTGCAAGGGATAGAGAAACTCTCTGGGTCCTTAACCTTAAGAGGAAACTTATTTTGCACAATCACCGAGCACTTCTCGATTAAGTTGATAATCTCATCTCCACTAATTTTCTTTTGTTTGACAAAATTTCTTTCAAGAATTTAGCATAACTAGGCATTTGAAGTAAAGCATCAACAAATGGAATATTAATATGCAAATTTTTAAAGACTTCAAGAAATTTAGAAAATTGCACATCTAATTTTTGCTTTTTGAATGCCATAAATTAGAATTTTTAAAAAGTTTCTTTACTTGATTTTAATTCAAGAGGGGTTATTATTTTTAACCAAAACCTCATCAATTTTAATCTTAGTTTGTTAATATGTTTGTACTCAATTGATGGCAATAATATCATATGAAAATATTAAATAAACCCTATGCATGCATCTAATACATATATAACTTGGATGATCATGGGTCAATCCTATGTGATCCATTTAAGCCAAAAATAAATTTTGGTCAATCTAAGGGTAATAAAATAAAATTAAAACTAATTTATGTTACATGAATATATCTCATGCATTCATGGGCCTTCTCTTGATTCTCTTCTTCTTGTCCACCAAAAACAAAAAGAAAAACCTCACCATTATAAAGTACATATAAGGAAAGAACAAGAGCTTAAAAATAAATAAATCCAATCACATTGGTCATAAAGGCTCCATGATCATGCTATACATGTTTATAAACGCATCTCATGAATTTATAAAAGCATGTAAATTTACCAGTCATTTAAAATTATAATTTCATGGCTTGGGATAAAATCTCGATTCTTCAAGAAAAATCCATTTTTCATAAATTTAAAGTTAACTCTTTAATGAAAAATCAAAATTTTCAAATTTGCACGATGGGGCTGTCCAACAGCCCCCACACAAAGCAGCGTGTTGGCCACTGCACATAGGCAGCGCGTTGACGGCGCATGCACGCCCAATCTACATGCTTGCCGTGCAGATTAGCCCCCGTCGTGCTCTGCCCAATAGTCTTCGATCTTGGGTGCAGTGCTGCCAGCGGGCAGCAGCATGCACGTACATACTACTGGCGGCAGCTTGTGCCCTTAGCCATCGGCAGCTATTCTGAACAAAACGTTCATCGTTTTGGTGTCGAATTAACAATTTAACAAATTAAATAAACTGCAAAATTATTTTATCCCTACCAGAATACAATATTTTTAATCATAATTTAACAAATAAATTCATAGGCATAAATTGAAGTCCAATTGAAATTGCGTAAACCATGGCTCTAATACCATTGTTGGGTTAGCTTGATCACGACGTGTGCGTAGCAAAAAAATTAAAATTTTAAAACATTCATGCTATAACATTTACAACATCAACCCATATCCAATGCGATTTCATCGATTTCACAATTTTCAAATGTTTTACACATAAATAAAATATGCCTTCTACGCACTTCGGCTGATGTAGGGTTTGGAGCAATCAATTGCTAGCCCTTTCTGAATTCTGGTTCATGAGGGATCCAAGTGTCTCCCCTTTAAAAGGGATCCAAGTGTCGCCCCTCTAAAGTGGTCCACACTTTGAGAAAGAACAAGGAATTAGAATTTTGTTGGCACTTATGATTCCTTTAGTAACCCAGTTTTGGAGTGCGTTTTTGAAGAATATTAATTCTTAGTATCAAATGGTGATAAAAGAATCAATCTTTTGACAAAAGATAGCATTATTTTGTTTGTTATGTGAAAAAATATGGAGAATAGAAAACTTTTTTCTCTCTAAGACTAGGGGCTGAATTTTTTATGTGTAAATTATTGGGAATTTTCAGCCCATATTGTATTTATTTGGGGGCCAAAAACTGAGTCCTACTCTAGGACAATTTTTGGTCCCTTTGTTTTTTATGTTGGAGGATTTAGTTAATCTCTTAAGATCTCCTAAGACTCTCCAACTCCATCTCTTCTTTTCTTTCAAAGATATGAAGAGATAATTATTATCTAATTCAATTAAATAATTTTTAGGATGCTTCAATTCTTGGATCTCCATCCTTTTTCAAACAATCCTAGTGGGCCTCTACTATTGGGCCCCTTTGAATTGAACTTAGACTTAAAATTAAATCCCCTAAATATTTTATTTAATTGCTTTAGCCTAAATTCAATTAAATAATTCCATCTAGCCCACCAAATCAAATTAGGACCCTATTAAATAATTTAATTTAAATGAGTAAATTAATTTAACCAATAAATTAATTTGTGGCTTTTCAATTAATTGATCTAATCAATTAACTCGTCTACTACAAATTGGTTCCCTTAATCTTATTAGGTCTAATAAAATAATTCAATTACTTAATTGAATAATTAGTTCGACTCCTTGAATTAATTTAAGCCTAATTAATTAATCTCCAGTAATTAATGGGATCCAACTCCTTAAAATCAATTCTTAAGTTAGAAATATTCCATCCTAAATTGTGTGTGATCCTTTAGATTCACAACTAACCTAACAGTGGGCTTGCAATATTTGCAACTTATGAATAATAATTATTCTGATTAATTAATTCAATTAATTAATTCTCTTGGAATTAAATTTTTAATTCTAGGAACCTCACAAGTCATGGGAAACACCTAGGAAGTGTATCATGACTACCTAGTCTTAAGCGAAATAGTGAGTGAACCTATTTTAATTACGAGTACCATATACATAAAGTCCTTCCATTAACTAATCTCTTGATTGAATCTAGGGCATGAATTATTAGTCGAAACCCTAAATGACTCAATAACTATGATTATATTTCAAAATAACTCACGACGAATCCTAAGAAAACCCTGTCTAATCTTCATCATTCCTTGGCCAAGGACTTTTAAGTTATGAACTATGAAAACATAGGAGATTCACTTGTTCTACCAGACAAGTGATAGATCCTTTATTGATTACTCATTAACCCCCATCCATGTCATTGTAACATCCAATGTATCTCCTCAGTGATTGTCAGGCAATCAAAATATGCATCAAGATGAAATATGACATACACAAGGCTACTATGGTACCTCAAGTCTAAGGAATAATCGTGTACTATCTAACATGAAATTTTTTATTTTGACAAACAAAGTCTCCAACTCAGAATTTTCAGTGGGCTAGTTCAGTATACTTGTTCCCTAACATGCACCCACTTACATGCACTAGCGTCACTACGCCAATATCCATGGAGCGAGACATCCTCCTCATGCCAGCATGCATCGTATACGCGAGTCTAATAAGCTAATTGAAGTTTCTTTCAAAAAGTCCTCGACTCTAAAATAATTTAAGACCAAAGCCTTAGAGGCATGTTCTATGATCGCCATCAAATGTGTAACCATGCCCCGTAGCTAAATTTGGTTTAGGGACTTAATCTAATTAATAGATTTAATTAAAGAGAAATAAAATTTTCTATTTTATTATTATGATTTGAAAATATTTGTTTTACAAACATAAGAGTATAATAGATACCCAATCTAATTGGTGCGCCGGCCACTACTCTAATAACTTGGTGTTAGATTTTGCTTCCAATGAGTCTTTTCGGTTAATATGAGGTGTTCTAGAACTTGTTTGATTACTCTGAGGCAAAATCCAAGATAACTAGCAAACTTGAAAATGATTTAGGCCATCTTTGACTCGTTTGTGCCTTTCAATCCTACCATGATAACATCATGATCACTAGCTACCCCATTGGGCCTTTTGCAAAGAATGGAGATGCGATGCATATGAATGACCACCATTCAACTTCATTCTTGTAGCTCACTATACCTACTCTTTATAGTCTAAAAAACTATTGTTTGTCCCAAAGAGAGCTTAATGAGTGACATCTCTTGCACAATTTTATGTAGGGATCATGTGGAGATATTTTGGGCATACAAATGAATGTACTTAGGTTTATGAACTTGAAATGTCTGCAAAGAATCATGACAATCCATTGGGATAAAAGAAACAAGTTTGGGAGTTGTGAAAGCAAAAAATCTTTAAATGAAGTTTAGGATTCATGAAAGAAAAAGAAAGAAGAAGAATATAAGAAGAAAAAAATGAAAATGAAATAAATAAGAAGTAACCTAAAAAATTGAAAATAAAAAAGAAGAAGAAAGAACAAAAAAACATGAATCCCAAATGGAAAATGAAAAATGAAAAGAAGTGAAAAAGAGAAAAGAAAGGAGGGGAGTGAAATTTTATGTGCAACACATTATGCTCTCTTACTTTACTTTACACTTACCCTTTCTTTGTAGTCAATACTTAGGCCTTACATTACAAGCTAATTAAAGTCCTATTGATCTAATTGAGTGTCTACAATAGTGGAGAAGGTGTATGAAAAGCAAGCCTATGGAACACCTAAAACTTATTTGCTTAGATCAAGAAAGTTATTGGTTGTTTAATTCACACCGAAAATAGTTGCATGAAGCTTGAATTTGACAACATACACACGTTCAGAATTCATGATAAGATTGATGAAGTGCAAGTTTTGTAGTATTAGTTGATTAGCTTTATGACAAACCTTTAGAGTTGTGTGCAATATAAATTGTTAAGGCACTATGTTGGTTGATGAAGCTGAATTATTCAAGATCGAATTATGAGCTTATGTTCAGTTTGATTTATAACTTTGCTCGCCCTCAAGCAAATGATAAGTTTTAGGGGTAGTTGATAAGCTCACAATTTGATACAAATTTTATACCCTTAATACCATGATATTAATGTGTTTTGTTATGCATTTTAGTGATAATTGTAATTAGTTTTGATAAATTTGGATGTAGGGATAGTTTTGAAGATGGATGAAAAGAAGAAAATATTGAAAAAAGAGTAGCAGAGATGGCGCGTAGGCGCCAATTAAATGTTGGAGCCTAAGCTCCATTGCAAAGAGCCTAGGCACCTAAAACTAAATATATGGTGCCTAGGCATCATCTCATCGCACCTAGGCATCAAATACAGGGCCAAAACTGAAAGAATGGCGCTTAGGCTCCGTTGGAGAGTGCCTAGGTAATAAACTAAATACATAGTACCTAGGTGGCATTCCCCTCATGCCTAGGTACCAGTTGCATAACAAAAAAGATTTTGCACCAATTTTTGTGCAACAAGTGGCGGAAAATGTCGATTCGTGCAACTTTCTTGTTGCATATACAATAGACACACTCTATATATCACAATCCTTGTGAGATACTGATGACTGGATTTTATATCCATCAATTAAATACCTTTTGTCTAACTTTTTGTTTAGTTTTTGAGATTTTTGTGAGTTTTATTATCGCTTTTAGTATTTATTTTGTAGATTTGAGGATGAAAGAAGAATGTCACTTAAATGTAATAAAATCTACATTTATATTATATTTTTCAAAAAAAAAAAAAAATAAGGCGTGAACAGTAGCGACTAGGCGGTGGAGCTACTAGAAAATTATGACATTCCAGTAAGGTCAGCGCCTAGGCGTTGCTGGGCGAACAAGTAAGGGCAAAATTATTATTTTGCCCTATTTAGGGCATCTCCCATGTGGTTTTCAAGGATTCAAAAAGCCTCCAAGGATGGAAAAAATTAGATTTGTAGAGGGGAGAAAAGGAGAGAATATAAAAGAAGCCAAGAAATAAGAAGAGGAGAAGAAGAGAAGAAGAAGAAGAGGAGAATTCTTCCATAATTTGTGAAGAAGATATCAACAAGGGAAGAACTTCATCCTCTTTCTAGTTTCATTTCATTGTCCTCTTTCTTTCTTCCATTATGTGTATGAATATTGTTAATTTGTATTTCATTTTCATCATGAATTAATTTCTTTTTCTAGGGTTGTGATGTAATCTAATTATGATGTTTTGAATAATTGTATCAATTCAATTCTTGATTTAATTTTCAAATTGAGTTTTTTGCATTGTTCTTAATGCTTGCAATTACTTGGCCACTAATTGAATGATTTGCTAATCATATTGACCTGGGAGGTGATATATGTGTCTAGTTCTATGTGTAGAAAATCATAAATTGCATGTAAGATAGGAATACACTTACATGGTTTGTGTAGTCATGTTTGAGACTCCACAGAACCTAATGAAAACTTGATTGTTTTAATTTACATAGGAATATAGTGGGTTAGCAATTGATGATATTTTCATTAGACCTTGGGAGAGGCTAGTGAATAATTTAGGAATTCTCGACTATCACTTGGAAAATAAATTAAGATTGATGAGATGAATTATTCAGTTCGAACTAGTGACGATGAAATTATAACCCTAGGCTTTTTAAGTTAGTGAATTTTATCTTTAAATGCTTTTGATTATTAGTTTAGTTTAGTCGCATTTAGTTTCTAATCATAAAAATCCATTTTTGTTTATTCAAATAAAATTAGAGTTATCATAATTTCGGTACTTAATAATTCAACAATCCTCATGGGAATGATAATTTATTCATCACTTTATTACTTGTATACGATAACGTGCACTTGCGTTTATGAATTTTTGCAACAAGTTTTTATCGTCGTTGCTGGGGATTGTTTTATTTTGTTAATATCGATACCAAGTAACTTTGATTTTATTTTGAATTTTTCTTCTATATATATTTTTATCTTTTATCTTATTTTTATTTTTCTTTCATTGTTTGAGTGTACCCTTATTTATAATCGTAGGTATTTTTCTTGTGTGTGAGAAATGAGAAAAAAGTGGTAGACAAGATGGCAATATAATTCATACTATTGGCCAAATGAATATTACATGACAAATCAAGTTTCAACTCAGGCCTTTGGGATTAATCGAGAAGATGCCATTAATGCGTTAACTGCTCAAGTACGTGATTCATATGGTGGTTTTCAAGCAAGAACACAATACCAAGGGAGAAATTAATTTGCACCACCATACGTTGAGCATGCTCAATATGGGTGGAATTACAACCAGCTGCAAAATTATCCTTTCTCCAATACTTATCAAGGATGGCCAAATCATTCTAATGATTCATGGAGAAATGATGAGAATATGATGTAGCATACACCTAGTTACCCACCGTTAAAGATTAAGCAAAGCCTTGAAGAAGCATTAGCTCAATTCGAACGTACTATCAATTGAATCTTGTTACGAACTGAACTTAGTAATCCATCACCAGAGAGGATTTTTCTTGATGAAGCAATGGCTCGATTAGCAAACATTCAGAGCCAATTCATGTTGGAAGCTACAATTGTTGTCCAAAATCCATCATCACAACTTCAAAACTCGAACATCCAAAATTACGAGATAGATAACATATTTCCAACAAGACATCAAGATAATTTGCCTTACACAATTAAGGTAAATAGAAAGGGCGAAGAATATTGGGATGTTAGTTTGCTAAGTGATGAAGAGAGGGAAATTGTCTTATGGATAAAACAACTCATGAATGATGAACAAAAAGTATCGACACAAACACCTCTAGTGGACAATAGAGAACACCAAGAAAATGTTCAACCAAGCCCTTCTCAAGAGCCATCATGGGAAGTTTCTTATCATCTTTTACAAAATAGCAGACCTATGTCAAATACTGTGGAGGATACTACGGGGATCTCATTGCACAAGTATGAAGTGGAGGATTATGAATTGGGAGATTGCTCATTAAGTTATATGGTGGGAAATGAAGGTCTACTTGAGGATGTTGACAAATTTATTATCCATATAGATTTCATCATTCCCGAAATTGAAAAGAACAAAAACAACTCTTTCACACAAGGAGAAATATTTTTGGTCATCAGGCATGCACTCAACAATATGAAAGAGGCATTTGATCCCATGCCAGATTATGCTTGCTATGCTTATCTTTGGGGATCACCTACACTTCTAGAGCATATAAAGGCATGGCATGATAAACACTTATTTTTGGATCTTGGTTGAGCAAGGAAGAAGTCTGGCTAAAGACTATAAATCAAGCGCTTCTTGGGAGGCAACCTAAATGTTTTAAATTGTCTTTTATTTTTATTATTTAGTTGTTTAATGTTAATTTTATTATTTTATTTTATTTTTGTTTGTTTTCATTTCAGGATCCAACTCAAGTTTAGGGGAGGATTTGTAAAATAAGGAGTGATGTACCACCAACTAATAAATGCACATCCATTACTATTCTAGAAAAGGATGATGATCAAGTTGATGAGAACTAACACCATTCAGGGAAGTCTTCCATACCTTTATCTTGCTTTATTTAACATTAAGGATAATGTTAGTTCTAAGTTTGGGTGTGGATGTATGTGTTTCATTTGATTTTGTTTGTTTATAGCATTTGAAAATTGATGAATGTTGTGCTTATGTATGTGCTTGACTCTTGTGGCAATTTTTATCTTTATTGTAATCCTTTGACATATTGAGCACATAGCCTTGAACATTTGGATTTTCTGTTTACTTAGAAAATGTTTATGTGAACTCGATATTTTTTTTTGCAATCTCATATAATTCTAGAACTTGTTTGATTGTCACTCGAGGTGAAATACTAGGCTACATAACATTAGGGAAATGATTTAGACTATTTTTGAACCGTTTGAGCCTTTCAAGCCATCCTGTTTATGATGCATAATCCCTAGTATCCCCCGATTGAGTCTAATGAGTCATTTTCTTTGTCATCCTACAAATCAACCTCAACCAATATATTTCTTTTTATCTTATATATTACCCCACATTCAACTTATTGCTATTTTAGTAACATCATTTTGAGCATTGAAAGTGGTTTGAAAAAAAAATGGCAAAAGAGAGGTGGCGATTTGTACAAAACTCCAGAAAAAAAAAATATGTCAAGAAATATGAGAAAAGAGCGCAACACCCGTTGTTTATAAAAACAAATAAGTTTGGGGGTGTAGCACTTCAAAAAAAATGTGAAAAAAATAGGAGTTTAATGAATAAAGTGGTGTAACAAATGGAAAGAAGAAAGGTTCATGAAGCTGTGAGATGAAAATGTGGTGGTGCTCATCAACAAAGTTCTAGAATAGTTGTGTCCTATGAGTAATTTGAGCTACTATATTATATTTTATCCTACCATTACCTTAGCCACACATTACAAGTTTTCAAAATCCTAATGATCTTTGATGTTGTGTTAGTGTACATTAGTGGAGAGTGACATGAAAAACAAGCCTATGGAATTCTAAAACACATAAATAAGAGATCAATAAATTTGTTATGAGTTTTCATAAATCAATCCAAGTAGCAAAAAGTTAAGTGTAAGAGGCCACACACACACACTCAAAGGATTTAAAGATGGGTGAATTTGGCACTTGAGTTGAAATCATACATTTTAATGATATTTTGATATTTCCTTGAGTTATAAACTCACAACATTTTTTGAAACTCATTCGGTTAGTAGGTTGTGATCATCACTTGTTATTTTATTTGTTTTATTTCTTTCTTTTGCTCGAGTACTAGCAAAATATTAAGTTTGGGGGTATTTGATGAGTGGATTTTATATCCATCAATTAAGTATCATTTGTCTAACTTTTTGTTTAGTTTTTGAGATTTTTGTGAGTTTTATAATCGCTTTTAGTATTTATTTTGCAGATTTGAGGATGAAAGAAGAATGTCACTTAAATGTAATAAAATCTACATTTATATTACATTTTTCAAAAAAAAAAAAAATAAGGCGTGAACAGTAGCGACTAGGCGGTGGAGCTACTAGAAAATTATGACATTCCAGTAAGGTCAGCGCCTAGGCGCTGCTGGGCAGACAAGTAAGGGCAAAATTATTATTTTGCCCTATTTAGGGCATCTCCCATGTGGTTTTTCAAGGATTCAAAAAGCCTCCAAGGATGGAAAAAATCAGATTTGTAGAGGGGGAGAGAAGGAGAGAATAGAAAAGAAGCCAAGAAATAAGAAGAGAAGAAGAAGAGGAGAATTCTTCCATGATTTGTGAAGAAGACATCAACAAGGGAAGAACTTCATCCTCTCTTTCTTTCTTTCATTATGTGTATGAATGTTGTTAATTTGTATTTCATTTTCATCATGAATTAATTTCTTTTTCTAGAGTTGTGATGTAATCTAATTATGATATTTTGAATAATTGTATCAATTCAATTCTTGATTTAATTTTCAAATTGAGTTTTCTACATTGTTCTTAATGCTTTCAATTACTTGGCCACTAATTGAATGATTTGCTAATCATATTGACTTGGGAGGTGATATATGTGTCTAATTCTATGTGTAGAAAATTATAAATTATATGTAAAATAGGAATATACTTACATGGTTTGTGTACTCATGTTTGAGACTCCATAGAACCTAATAAATTCTTGATTGTTGTAATTCATATAGGAATATAGTGGGTTAGCAATTGATGATATTTTTATTAGACCTTGGAAGAGGCTAGTAGATAATTTAGGGATTCTCGACTATCACTTGGAAATAAATTGAGATTGATGAGATGAATTATTCAATTCGGACTAATGACAATGAAATCATAACCCTGGGTTTTTTAAGTTAGTGAATTTTATCTTTAAATGCTTTTGATTATTAGTTTAGTTTAGTCGCATTTAGTTTCTAATCATAAAAACCCATTTTTATTTATTCAAATAAAATTAGAGTTATCATAATTTCGGTACTTAATAATTCAACAATTCTCATGGGAACGATAATTTATTCATCACTTTATTACTTGTATACGATAACGTGTACTTGCGTTCACGAATTTTCGCAACAGATACTATGCATATTTCACACACACTCTCATATCACATTATAATACCCAAGCCTCACACTACTCACTTGGCTAATATGATTCATGCGCTACATGCTATTTATAATCTAATTTGCATTAACATCTACATGGCATCATAAATAGCATTCTTAATCATTATACCTCTAATGCTATCACTTGATGTTAGTGGTTGAGATCCTATAACCTAATTAAGTAATTCTATATTTAGATAAGAAAAAGAATAGATTGGTCAATATATTGGATATTCATAGGTTATATATTATAATTTTGGAAGTGTTAAAGGTGTTACTAGTAAGCTTATATGATTCGATTCAATTAGATCTAGCTGTTTTAAAAGTATACATCCATAAATTAACATACTTGGGATATTGGATATGATATAATATGATTTAAGTATCATATTATAAGGTCCATATGTGCATATGATTTTAGAAATGCAAACTAAACAATCATTTAAGAATTCGGTGTCAATCAATTTAGAAACCAAAGGAACGATTAAGAAATTAGGGCAAAAATTTATTATCCGATCGTATGGCAATTAAAATAGGTTTTAAATAGATAAATAAATATTGAGAAACACTATATCAGAGTTGTATAAGGTGTGAATAATATCAGATTTAAACCACCACTTGACACCTCAACCTTTGCCAACTTAAGCTACCACCTCAACCTTTTTTTTCATTTCTATCCTTGAACCACAACCAAAAACCATTCTCTGAGCTATTTCACCTCCAAAACCTCCATATGAAATTTTATAAGTTGCTCTCAAGTGATTCCAAGTAAAGAAAAATGTGAAGGAAGCAAAGGGAAGTAAAGAGGAGCAAGTAGAAGCTTAAATCTGTACATAATGAGCTTAACTCATGTTTTTTATTTAAGTTCTTGAATTGTCTTAGGGTTTATGATTTTTAAAACTTCTATTATGGTTTATAATAATTTTAGGATGTTATTTATGGTCTTATAATTCACAATGTAGGGATTTTTAGTTACAAAATTACAATAGAAATCACTAGGGACAGAAACTATATACTTGCTGGTTTTTATTTTTAAAGCTTTATATATGTATAATAAATTGATTAAAACCTATATATTTCACCATATATGTGTTTATATATGATTTTAGGTGATGTATGTAAGTTTTGAGAGGTTATAAATTGAAATATGGTTTGATATTTAAAGAGACACTCAAAACTGTCATGATAGAACTTACAGTTTTTGTGCTATGATAAGTGGGTTGGTTTTGGTGAGGTAAATCAGTGATTTTAGGCAATTATAAAATATGATTACATTTATATTCATGTTAACTAAGTGTAGTAAAAATTTGAGAGTGATTGGATATGCATAGGGATGTCAAAAATGATCATGCAACTAAATTGGACAGCAAGAAAATATGAAAATGTGAATCTGTCCCATTTTATAACTTACCATATTTCAACCTAGACATGTTGCTATTAAGTGGTAACAATTAGTGATAAGTGCATATTTTGACATATTTTTATATCAAATCCTTTATACTTTTCTTGCTTTATTCTTGTTAATATTCTTGTTTTATTAATGTTTTGCGTTAGGGAATAAATGGAAGCATGTTTTCAGACTTGTGCAGTTTTTGTAATTTGAGCATAACTTCATGATCAAAAGCTCTATAGACCTGAAACTTATTTCATTTGAAAGCCAAGAGATAGAGGTACAACTTTTATGTTGGAGACTCAGCCCAATTCAGTCTTGATGATAGCATAAAATTAGTCCAAGTAATTACACAAAATGGATCACCAAAATTCAGATCAGAGTTCAGCCCAGTATTGACTTATTTTACCAATTCGGTTATATATCTTGAGCCCAAATTTATTTTGGTTTGAAATTCAGATATGTTATACCCAAGAGGTAAATAAACAAGTTTGCTGAAGACAAGATGGTGTGAAAATGTGTCGAAATGGTAAAACCATAGGCTGCAAGTTGCTGCTGATGTTACAGGGCGGCTCTTGGACATGACTCGGTAATTTGACCATATCTCCTTCATCCGATCACCAAATTTGACAAAAGATATATGAAAATATATTAGCATTGAAATATCTACAATTTTTATTCTTTATGTATCTTCAAAATCTAGTTGTATCTGACCGAAAAATGTAATTCAATTCAGTGGATGAGAAATTTGTGTAACAACTTACCAACTCTTGGCAACTAGCATACCACTTGATTAACCCCTCCATTATTTGTTTGGCCTCTAGCTTACTCCAAGTACTATAAATAGGCCATGTATTCAGCTTGTAAGAGGGGGGGTAGAGGGTTTCTTTAGGCTAAGTTATCTAGTTTGTATTGTAAGTTTTCTAGTAGTAATAGAAATGCATTCTCTAGTTTCTCTTATAGTCTTTGTTACTTTTATTATGTCTTTCTAAATTTCATTTTGCTGAGGAAAAAGGGTGAATCTCTTGATGGAGGAAGAGAAATGTTTATAAGGGTAGAAATTGTCTAAGTATGTTGTATTATTATTATTATTTTTGATCTAAACCCTACTTATTTTTGTGGTGATTCTTGATTTATGTATCTCCAATGGCAAAACAAATACTTGGGTTCATTTAGCTTATTGTACAGTTTTACCCCACCGACTGCTAATGTGAAACCTTGATTTATTGTTGACGAAGGAGTATATAAATGCTTGATCCCATAAATAAGTGTTGGAGATAATTTGCAATAGTAAGACAATATCATGATTACCTTATTGCATGAGTTACTTGATAATATCTTCCCATTGGAACCTTCATTATGTATGGATTCCAATTGTGGCAATTAATAGAGGTAAAAAGAATAAATAACCATTTATCTATCCAAAACTCAAGAGTGGATCCCTAATCCTCAGTACTTTTATTACTTTGGTTTTTTCTTTAGCTACATCATACATTAATTGTTCATATATTTTTGATTCACATAAACTCCATCTTTTTATAAATATAAACTTGAATTCTTCAAACAACTTCCCTGTGGATCGACCTCGGACTCACGAGAAATTTATTACTTACTACAACTTGCACTTGGGTTTGCAACCTTAAAGTTGTAGCAAGTTTTTTGCGCCGTTGCCGGGGAAGGCAAGGTAAGTATTCAGGTTTGTTAATATTTTTCCTTTGTAAATATAGTTGGTTTATTTTCTTTATGGATATATGATTATATGGTATCGTAGTCATAATTCTCGACATTTAGTAAGAAATAATTCCGAAACTTTGTTTGGAAATATGTTTGAATCATCTCCACACACTTCCACCATGGCTGAAAATGAAAGTGTCCAGGATGAAAATGAGAATCAACAGGTGCGTACCATGCGTTATTACTTGCAACCTCCTCGAAATTCTTCTCCTTCTTGTTTCATTTTTCCTCTAAATGCAAATAATTTTCGATTCAAGTCAGGTATGATCCCTTTACTTCCTAATTTCTATGGTTTAGACTCTGAAAGTCCTTACTTGCATTTAAAAGAATTTGATGAAGTTTGTGCCACTTTTGATGATCAAACTTGCACAAATGAGATTGTTAAGCTCAAATTATTTCCTTTCTCTTTAAAAGATAAAGCAAAAAATTGGCTTCATTCTTTAAAACCTAGGTCAATTGGTACTTGGCAAGAAATGCAAGCTGAATTCTTGAAAAAATTCTTTCCAACTCATAAAACTAATGCTTTGAAAAGACAAATTCAAAATTTTTCTCAAAATTCGAATGAAGTTTTCTTTCAATGTTGGGAAAGATTTAAACATTTGTTGAATTCATGCCTACATTATGGTTTTGAAAAATGGCGCTTAATTAGTTTCTTTTATGAAGGTTTAACTCCTGAAATAAAACAATTTGTTGAAACAATGTGTAATGGTTAGTTTCTTGATAAGGAATCTGATGAAGCCCTAGAATACCTAGATCATTTGGCAGAAAACTCTCAATCATGGCATAGTGTTAATTCTTCCGAAGGTTCTATTAGATCTAATCTTGCTAATAGTAATAAAGGAAAATATTACCTTAGTCAAGAAGATGATCTAAATGCTAGACTTGCTAGTTTAACAAGAAAAGTTGAAGCCATGGAACTTAAGAAGTAAAGGAAATCAAATCTGTGCAAGAGGAAGAAGTTTGTAGCAATTGTGAACTTTTGGGGCACTCCACCAATGAATGTCCAAACCTTCCAGTACAAGCAAATTTTATGAACACATTCAAAAAGCCTTTCCATTCTCCATATTCTGAAACTTACAATCCACAATGGAGAAATCATCCCAATTTCAGTTGACGAGATGATAACCGTGCCCAACCACCGCATTCACAAAAACCACCAAACTTTCATTCTTATCCACCTCCACATACAAAATCCATTGAGGAGACTTTGCAAGCATTTATGCATGAACAAACAAACATCAATAATCAGACTTCACAAGCTATCAATGAGATCAGAAGCACACTTTTAACACTAACAACTTCTTTGCGTACTCATGAAAAAGGTAAATTTCCTGCTCACCTCAACCTAATCCTTCTACTCAGTGTCATGTTTCTTCTTCAGGTGAAAATGCAGTCAAGGAGGCTAATTCAGTTACAACTCTTTGGAATGGAAAAGTTGTTGACAAGACTATTCATTCCAAGGAGAAAGTTTCTAATCCACCTCTAGAAATGAAAAATGGAAATAGTCTTGACGATAAAGGTAAGTTTGAAGAAGGTAAGCGTGAAAATGAAGAAAAGAAAAATATTTACCTCCAGCACCCTTTCCTCAAAGATTGCAAGCAACTCAGAAATTGAACTCAAATGCTGAAATTTTTGAAATTTTTAAACAAGTCAAGATTAATATTCCATTATTGGATGCAATCAAGCAAGTTCCACCTTATGCCAAATTTTTGAAAGATTTGTGTACAATCAAAAGAAAACATCATGTACAAAAAAAGGCATTTTTAACTGAAAGTGTTAGTTCAATCATTCAACAATTCACTCCACCCAAGTATAAAGATCCAGGTTGTCCAACCATTTCATGTATCATAGGAAATACTAGAATAGAGCGTGCTTTGCTTAATCTTGGTGCTAGTGTAAATCTTCTACCTTTCTCAGTTTATGAACAGTTAGTTTGGGAGAACTTAAAACAACTTCTGTTGTACTCCAATTAGCTGACCGTTCGATTAAAGTTCCAAAGGGAATAGTAGAAGATGTGTTGGTACAAATTGATAAGTTTTACTTTCCAGTTGATTTCATTATTTTGGACACAGAGCCTGTTGCACAAACACATACACAAATTCTATCATTTTGGGTCGTCTTTTTCTTGCAACTTCAAATACTTTGATCAATTGTAGAAATGGTATTTTGAAGTTATCATTTGGAAATATGACTTTGGAACAAATGTGTTTAATGTTTGTATGCAACCTGCAGAAGATGTCGAAGTACATGAAGTGGATTCAATTGAGGAACTTGTTCATGAATACTTTACTACTACTAACTCTTCAGATTCTTTGGAGACTTGTTTTGAAAGTGAAAGTATTTATAAAAAGGAACACACTAATACTATCTCTGAATTTTTGCAGGTACAAGAAAATATTTTTGGAAGCCAAGGTTCGAAAAACTTTCATCATCAACAGTAAAATCTATTCCATCAAGTATTAAAGCTCCCGTGGTTGAATTGAAACCTTTGCTAGTTAATTTGAAATACTCTTTTGGGTGAGAATGAACTTTTCCAGTAATAATTTTTTCCAAACTCGATGCATATCAAGAAGGTAAGTTGATCGAAACTCTGAAAATGCATAAGAATGCTTTAGGATGGACCATTGCTGATATTAAAGGTATTAATCCTTTCATTTGCACACATAACATCTATCTAGAGAAATGCAATGAAGGCTAAATCCTAATATGAAAGAAGTAGTAAGAAATGAAGTCATTAAACTCTTAGATAATGGAATCATTTATTCTATTTCTGATAGCAAATGGGTAAGTCCGACTCAAGTTGTACCTAAGAAATCTGGAGTTACTGTAGTCAAGAATGAGAATGATGAATTAATTCCAACTAGGACTGTTACTGGTTGGCGAATGTGCATTGACTATAGAAAACTCAACTCAGTTACTAGAAAAGATCATTTTCCATTACCTTTCATGGATCAAATTTTAGAAAGAGTTGCAGGACACGAATTTTATTGCTTTTTAGATAGATATTCTGGATATAACCAAATTGCAATTGCACTTGAAGATCAAGAGAAAACAACTTTTACATGTCCTTTTGGTACTTTTGCATATCGAAGGATGCCTTTTAGATTATGTAATGCACCAGCTACATTCCAACGATGCATGCTTAGTATTTTTAGTGACATGGTTGAATGTTTTCTTGAAGTCTTCATGGATGATTTTTCTGTTTTTGGTAATTCATTTGATGATTGCTTATCTAATTTAGAAAAGGTTTTGATCAGGTGTGAAGAAAAGAATCTTGTGCTCAATGGGAGAAATGTCACTTTCATTGTAACAACTGGAAAGATGCCATCACATTGGAACTCTCAAGATAAAAAGAAGTTTTTGACTGAGGTTAAAAAATTTTATTGGGATGATCCATACCTATTCAAATATTGTTCGGGATCAAATCTTTCGAAGATGTGTGCCTGACAATGAGATAGGTAATATTGTCAAATTTTGTCATTCAGAAGCATGTGGTGGTCATTTTTCTGTAAAGAAAACTACTGCAAAAATCTTGCAATGTGGATTTTATTGGCCAACTCTTTTCAAAGATACTTACACTTTCTGCAAAAGTTGTGAAAATTGTCAAAAGTTAGGGTCCCTTTCAAAGAGAAATATGATGCCCCTACACCCTATCCTAGTAATTGAAATCCTTGACTATTGGGTATTGATTTTATGGGGCCATTTCCATTATCATTGGTTTTCTTTACATATTGGTTGCCATAGATTATGTTTTCAAAATGGATGAGGCAATTCCTTGTCGAAACAATGATCACAAAATAGTTGATAAAATTTTTGAAAGAAAATATTTTAATCGATTTGGAATTCCTAGATCTATTATCAGTGATGGGGGAAATATTTTTGTAAAAAGTTTTCAGAACTTTAATGAAGAAAATGGAATCATACATAAAGTTGTAACCCTTATCACCCTCAGACAAATGGACAAGTTGAACTTGCAAATAGGGAGATAAAATAAATTTTGGAGAAAACAGTTAACCCAAACCGTAAAGATTGGTCTCTTAGACTTACCGATACACTTTGGGCATATAGAACTGCTTTCAAAACATCATTAGGCATGTCTCCTTATAGGATAGTTTATGGAAAACCTTGTCATTTACCTGTTGAACTTGAACATAAAGCTTATTGGGCAATCAAAATGTTTAACTTCAACCTTGATGAACTTTCAAAATTGCGCAAATTGCAAATCAATGAACTTGAAGAACTGAGAAATGATGCATATGAGAATTCTAAAATTTATAAAGCAAGAATCAAAGATTTTCATGATAATAAAATTTCAAGAAAAATATTTGAGGTTGGTCAAAAGGTTTTGCTGTATAATTCTCGATTGCATTTGTTTCCTGGAAAATTGAGATCAAGGTGGAGTGGTCCTTTTGTTGTAAAAAAGTATATCCTTATGGGGCGATTGACATTGAGAATCCTAGAAATGGTAACATATTCAAAGTAAATGGACAAAGAGTTAAACCATTTCTAGAAAATCAATTTTCACAAGAGGAAATTCTTTTTTCTTTCTAACCCTTGTTATGATTAGTGTTGTATATATTTTTTTATCTGACATTATTTTTTTTTTTTTTTTTCTTCTCTTCTTCTTCTTTTATTTTTTATTTTTCTTTTCCGGTTAAATGGCGGATAACATTACTCCGTGGCTATAAAAGTCGGACTTGTCAGTTCCCAAACAACTGAAATCTTTGTACAAATTTTCTTTGTTTTTCTCATTCTCTTTTCTTGTTATTTTCAAAATGGGTGACATATTTCTAACTCTCAAAAAGCGATTTCCTTTTCTTCCTAAAAATGCAATTTTGAAAATTTATAAAATCAGGATTGAAAGATTGAGGATGCTTATGCACAAGGGCATTCCGGAGGACATACGATGGATAATTGAAGCAAAGGTAAGGGTAGGTAGTTTTCACATGAGTTTCAAGATTGCTTACTAGATACATGTCTGGTTTTGTTAAAAGCACATATTCAAAAAAACGAAGGGCGAAAAAAATGAAAGTTTGTCATATTTGTGCTAGATGGACTTGCAACACAAAGTGTCGTTCTTTAGGAATGGTCTCTAAAAATCGAGAAGATAAACTTAAATTCATTATGGATGGACTGAGTAAGGAGTCTTTAGATCACATTATATTGACTCTTGAGACGCATTCATGTGGATTGGTACAACGTGCAATTCTTGATTTATGGGATCGTTTTCGAAATGAATATAAGCTTTATAGTCTTGGGAATCTGACATTAAAAGACCCTGTTTGCCAGTTTATAAGAAAATTGGATGGGAAGCATATCCTCGACCCATAGAGGGCGTTTAAGCCGTTACTGGACGTAAAACCAGAGGAAGATGTGAGCCGCAATCACAACTACATGTACATACACGTGGTAGTAGGTAATTTTTAAATTTCGTATGTGTCCTTATTTTCAACCTTTTTGACAAAAGAAAAAGACATGCAATAAATGTATTCTCTGTTCACACCTCAATAAATATCACCGTACTCACTCTATTTTTGCACAACTTATTTTCAAAAAAAAAAAAAAAAAAATGGAAGTTTCTTCAACTCGCAAATTTAATTCCATTTGTGTTTTTTGTGGATCCAATCTAGGAAAAAATGGTGAGTTTATAGGGGCAGCCAATAATCTTGGTAGAACTTTAGCAGAAAGAAAAATTCATTTAGTGTATGGGGGAGGCAGTTTGGGGTTAATGGGGAGTGTTGCTTTCTGCTTATGTAGGAGGTGTCAAAGTTCTGGGAGTTATCCCAAAATGTTTAACAGTACAGAATATCACAGGTATGACCATTGGAGATGAGCTGAAAGTGTCGCACATTCAGGACAGAATGCCTAATATGTAAAACAATGCGGATGCATTCATCATTCTACCTGGTGGTTTTGGTACACTGGAGAATTATTCCAAATTGTCTCTTGGGCACAACTCAACATTCACCAAAAACCTATAGGTATTCTTAATGTTAATGGTTTTTATGATGGTTTGCTATCTTTTGTAGATCATGCTGCGAAAAAAGGTTCATTTCAATTTCTGCGAGAAGAATCATCATTTCTGCTCCAACACTGACCAGCTGATTGATCAACTTCTAGCATATGTGCCAAAACCTGATCCAGTCTTGGCCAATGTGGATTGGTCCAATAGGAACAATGGTCGAAAACGCAAATTGAAATTTGACTCTCAGTCTGTGATACTTATTGTTAATAATTTTATCTAATAGTATATGTTTTTTTTTGTTGTTTCAGCTTTATTAGCCGCATTTCAGATGATATCTTTCAAACTTTACTTTCCTATCTATTTTTAACATTGGGATAATGTCTCGATTAGGTTTGGGGGAGGATAATTGATATCATGACTTGTATATTCAATGTATGTTTTTTTTTTAGTATTTAAAAAAAAATCAAGCGTGTTTTTTTTGCTGGGTCCGTTGAAAGCATGAAAAAAAGGTGGCTGAGTAAAGGGTAATTGTAACACTCTTGAGACGCATCCCTTTTTTTGCATAATATGGCAGGTTTGTAAAGTTTTTAACAAGTGTTTGTGAATTACCAATATTTTTTTTGAGTCGTATAGGTTCTTCCAACTTCAATGATTAAAATTAAGCATGAATAATATGGTTTAATTGATGATGGGTGTTGTTTTGGACTTTGATGTTGTTATTTGGTTAATATATTTTTGCGATAATTATACTCAAATTTTATTTTGCACAAATAGTTATGTTATTTAGTGTGAAGACAATCATGTCAAAATATATAGTTCTTATGCCTTACTCTAATCATCACTTGAATCTTCAACATGTAGGGGTTGAGTATTAGAACTTTTACTTTTGGTCTGTCGAGGCGAACGACTGATAGTGCACCACTAGAAAAATGATTAAGGCATTAGGCTTTCTAGCACCATTGCCAAATCAGCTTGTTCCCTATATGATATTAAAGAAAACATCCCCCTAGTAAACCGCTTTGAGCCTTACAAGAATAAATATATATTTTTTTTTTGTAACCATATATTTTTACCTAGCCTAAATGCACTATTATCCAACCCTTGTTCTAAAAATGATTAGAGTTTAAGAGACATTCAATTGAAAGCTTGGACTTACAAAAGAAATTTAGGTTAGGATAGAAGAAAAGTGTGGGGGAGTTTCTCTATATAAAAAAAGAAAAAAAAAAGAAAAAGAAAAAGAAAAAACAATATAAAAAAAAAGTTGCAAAGTGCTACAAGTTGCAACTAAAAATGAAATGTTGTAAGATGAATAAGAGGGGTCCAATTCAATAACAATAGACTCCAGTATGAAATTTGTGGAGTTGGAGAATTTTTCATCGATAAATTTTATGTCTCTGATTCCATGAAGTTTTTAGAACCTTTGTTGCATCCTATCCTTTTATTTCTTAGCTACATCACCACCCTTTGGCCCCATTACAACCTTTGTTAAAGACCTTTTGATTTCGTGTGGTGCCTTCAGTGTAGTGGAGATTTGCACCAAAGGAAGAGCTTATGATGTTTAACTTTTCTGTTAGAGATTGGGTGATGGTTTTGTAAGGTTTTATGAGAATTCACTTATTTGAAACATGCATAGTTTCATCACTATTGACATTAATTGTCCACACACACACTTGAGTATGATTATTGTGGAAATGTATTGATTTTTGAATGACTAAGAGTTAAACTCAACACTTGTTTGATTTTATTTCCATATTACTTTGTTGCTTCATGAGAATAAAAGTTGGAAGATAGTTATTATAGGTGTTTGTAAGTATCACTGCTGGAAACCTTCACGAGACTATAACTCGTCCTCTATGGGCCACCTAGGGGTTTAAAGGCTTGTTGCATATGCTAAATGCAATCGTGATTTCTACGAAAGTGGATTAGTTTATGTTTGTTTTAAGCTTGCTCGAGGACAAGCAAAGGTTAAGTGTGGGGGAATTTGATAAGTGCATATTTTGACATATTTTTATATCAAATCCTTTATACTTTTCTTGCTTTATTCTTGTTAATATTCTTGTTTTATTAATGTTTTGCGTTAGGAAATAAATGGAAGCATGTTTTCAGACTTGTGCAGTTTTTGTAATTTGAGCATAACTTCATGATCAAAAGCTCTATGGACCTAAAACTTATTTCATTTGAAAGCCAAGAGATAGAGGTACAACTTTTATGTTGGAGGCTCAGCCCAATTCAGTCTTGATGATAGCAGAAAATTAGTCCAAGTAATTACACAAAATGGATCACCAAAATTCAGATCAGAGTTCAGCCCAGTATTGACTTATTTTACCAATTCGGTTATATATCTTGAGCCCAAATTTATTTTGGTTTGAAATTCAGATATGTTATACCCAAGAGGTAAATAAACAAGTTTGCTGAAGACAAGATGGTGTGAAAATGTGTCGAAATGGTAAAACCATAGGCTGCAAGTTGCTGCTGATGTTACAGGGGCTCTTTGGACATGACTCGGTAATTTGACCATATCTCCTTCATCCGATCACCAAATTTGACAAAAGATATATGAAATGTATTATCATTGAAATATCTACAATTTGTATTCTTTACGTATCTTCAAACTCTAGTTGTATCTGACCGAAAAGTATTCAATTCAGTGGATGAGAAATTTGTGTAACAACTTACCAACTCTTGGCAACTAGCATACCACTTGATTACCCCTCCATATTTGTTTGGCCTCTAGCTTACTCCAAGTACTATAAATAGGCCATGTATTCAGCTTGTAAGAGGGGGGGGTAGAGGGTTTCTTTAGGCTAAGTTATCTAGTTTGTATTGTAAGTTTTCTAGTAGTAATAGAAATGCATTCTCTAGTTTCTCTTATAGTCTTTGTTACTTTTATTATGTCTTTCTAAATTTCATTTTGCTGAGGAAAAAGGGTGAATCTCTTGATGGAGGAAGAGAAATATTTATAAGGGTAGAAATTGTTTAAGTATGTTGTATTATTATTATTATTTTTGATCTAAACCCTACTTATTTTTGTGGTGATTCTTGATTTATGTATCTCCAATGGCACAACAAATACTTGGGTTCATTTAGCTTATTGTACGGTTTTACCCACCGACTGCTAATGTGAAACCTTGATTTATTGTTGACGAAGGAGTATATAAATGCTTGATCCCATAAATAAGTGTTGGAGATAATTTGCAATAGTAATACAATATCATGATTACCTTTTGCATGAGTTACTTGATAATATCTTCCCATTGGAACCTTCATTATGTATGGATTCCAATTGTGGCAATTAATAGAGGTAAAAAGAATAAATAACCATTTATCTATCCAAAACTCAAGAGTGGATCCCTAATCCTCAGTACTTTTATTACTTCGGTTTTTCTTTAGCTACATCATACATTAATTGTTCATATTTTTGATTCACATAAACTCCATCTTTTTATAAATATAAACTTGAATTCTTCAAACAACTTCCCTGTGGATCGACCTCGACTCACGAGAAATTTATTACTTACTACAATTGCACTTGGATTTGCAACCTTAAAGTTGTAGCAATTAGGTACATGATATTAGAGTTATAATACTTCAATTATATAATGTATTTGAATTTTCACAATTTTTTTGTTATTTTCTAAAAATTCAAATAACGCCAGTAGATGATCATGTATGAATTGATTTGAATCTTGAGTGGTCATAAACTTCTATTTATTTTAGTGTGAACTTTGATTTGCTTGTTAAAGATTTTTAGTTAGCATTTCTAAACACTTGCATTTTGGGATTATATTGGGATAAGTAGCTGGGATTGTAACTTAAATATATAGATTCATGCCTTCCTGTAGAAAGTGATAAAGACAGTTTTCTTGATTACTTGATTTGGGAACTGAACATTAGAGTGCTCAAAATTATAACTTGATTTAAAATTAACTATTCAATAATCAATTAATGGTAGACAAAGAATAAGAGATAATTAGAGAGGTTAACGGAAACCGTAGCTCTAATTATAAATCATCCATGGAAGGTCAAACCATATGTAATGATTATATCGATGGATTACTTAGTGTTTATTAGAGTAAATTGTTCTATAATTATAAGAGTGCAGTTTTAGATTTTTAGGAGTAATCTTAGAAATAATAAATTCAATTAATTAATTAATTACAAAGTTTAATTAATTAATCAATTTCATTGGAGCTTTTAATTATAGGTTTACAGTCACCAATCCACTTTCATAAATAGAGTAATGGATTTAACACAACAAATTAAATTGCACTTATATTTGTAGAAAATAATTTCCTAGATTGTGTATTAATTATAAATATCAAGATTACTCGAATATATGATATTACTCTATGGTAACCAATATTAGAATAGGACTCCAACTTAGCACAAATATGGATGCAATAATACACAAGTGTGATAGGGATAGAGATAATCTTTTTTTTCTCTCTCCCATAAACTATAAGATATCACAATGAGACGTTCGTGAAATATTTTTAAACCGCAAGTGCACGGTGTCAAGTTTTAATACAACAGTAAGTTGAGTATCATATCAACAAGGATTGTAATAAAAAATTGCAGCAAGTATTGTAGTTCAAATAGTCCCAAATTTATCTAGAAAATCAAGTGATGATTGGTAAAAAAAATAGAATAAGATAAAAAATGCAAAGACAAGAGTGAAGTTTTTAAAAGTAATACAACAAACACCTTATGAACAAGAAATTCTAGAGAACTGACTCACTTAATTATCACTTATGTTCTTCTTTCCAAAACATACTAATTCAAGTTAACAACACATATAAGTTTAGAATTCCTAAGTTCATCAATCCCTTCTCTCGAGTGTCAAATTGATTATCAATTCTAATATGAATTTCAATATTTCTATAAAAACTCAAAAATAAAACTCTATAAAGGTTCAATGAATTCTTGTTCAAAACTTCAAAGGTTTCATAAGCTTCTCAACTATATGATTCGTAGGTTATGTTATCTTTATGATCATGTATAATCTTTTCTCTCTCGAGTATCGAATCTCATACATCAGATACTCTCAAGTAATGGCCAAATAATCAAGATACAATACTAAACAAGATAACACAAACAAGATGAATAACTTGAACTAATAATGTTTGGAATTTAAAACATAGGATCAAATAAGGTTACATCATCCTCTAGAAAGAAATGTTTAGTTTATCATATATGAAAATAACATCAAGAAATACATAAGAAAGAGCATGGAAATTGTTCACCAATTTGTGAAATGGAATAAATGGTTGAAGCTCTTCTTGTCTCCAAGAATGGCTCACTTTTCTCTCCAAGAATAACTCTCTGTTCAGTAGTAAGTTGTCACTGTCCAGCAGCCTACTTCTATCCAAAAACAACTCCTCATGTCCAACATGCATTTGGAGGCTCTTTGGGGTCCTTCAAATCAGATGAGAGAAGCCCTAAATTGGGGAAAAAACCTATTTTGCTCCTTTAATCCACGTGGCAACACATAGGCGCTGACTGGACAGCCTGGTACAACAAGGCACTAAACTTTCTGTCTTCAACATCTACAGCCTCTTTAAACCTATTTTTGACCACTTTCTAGTCCAAAATGGAATTTTGTATCTTCATACTAATTGTATCTCTATATCTTAGATTTCCATAGGAACTTGAATAAACTAAATATGACATATGTGGAGATAGTTATACTTGAAATACCATGATATGTCATAGGAAAAATATTCAGCCCAGTGTTGACTCTTGAACTTAGTTTTTCTCAATGAGATCGATAGAATTGAATTTTGTGTAAACATAGAAGTTATATATATATATCTTGTCTTTCTATTAGTTCAAGAATCAAGTCAAAATTATATTTGAGCAAAGAGTTATGATAGAAATACGAAAACTGCCAGCAATAACACCACAATTCAGATTCTTCAACATTTCAACCAAGCTTTTGGTTTCGTTCCATTTTCTTCTCTTTTTGTCATTACCTACAAAATTTAAAACTAAATGCATAAAAAGTAGAAAAAAACACTTGAAAACAAACCAAATGTTAATCAAAAGATATATGAATTGTTAGTATAAAACTAACTTATCAAATACCCCCAAACTTGAAGATTTGCTTGTCCTCAAGCATCAAAAATGAAATTCTCAATTACAACCCCTCTATGAATTAGGTAACCAAAGTTGAGAAAGTTTTTTTTTTCTTTTCACATCTGATCTCAAAAGATTAGAAAAATATACCAAGTTTATATATTAACATGCATATTGGTTTCATGTAACTTCATGGTCTTGTGTGTGTGAGTGTGAAAGTAGTAGTTTATCAAATTCATTTATCATTCAGATAGGTTTATAATGCTAACTACTCATATTTAATCTACTTTTGAAGTGCTTACCAAACTCCATAGACTTCTTTTTCACACTAGTCTCCACTAATATAGGTAGATCATAGCATCAAATATCAAAAGGATTGCCAAAACTTGTATTGTGAGGCTTAGGTAATGGTGGGAATATGTGAAAAATTGTAGCTAAAATTTACTCATTTAACACAATCATACTAAAACCCTTATGAATGAACACCAACTTTTTCATCAATCCCTTCATTTTTCTTTATTGAACATCCCATTCTTCTTCTTTTTTATCTTAGATTACCCCCAAACTTTACATTTTACTCACCCTCGAGGAAAACTTAAAATCAAACAATCATAGTCTCATACTTTGGTCATGAATTACTAAACTTGATCAACCAATTCAATGCCTCATCAATTTTTATTGCACATGAATCTAAAGGTTAGTCACAAACTAGTCAAATGACACTACAAAACTTGTGATTCATTAATCTAGTCATTAATTTAAAACATGTGTGTATGAAGTGTCAAGTTCAAGTTTCATGCATGCGTTTTAGGTATGAATTTCATAACCAATGATTCTCATGATCTAAGCAAAAGAGTTCTAGGTGTTCCATATGCTTGCTTTTCATACAAATTCTCCACTAATATAGACACTTGCAAACTTAGATCAAAAGGACTTCAATAAGCTTGTAACATATGGCCTAGGTATTGGCTTACAAAAAAATGTAGGGATAAACAAACTAGTTGTCCCACTAAGAGCGGAATCACAACCTACTATGGAGAATTTTTGGGGCGACCTTTGCCTAGGTTGAGGCAATCAACATGGCCTTCTAGATTGACTGTGGCAAGATGGCTCCACTTGGCCTTCATGGGGCAGCAAATTTACTAGGTCGAGCCTTCAACCTAGTTTAGTGGTTTAAGGCTCGACCATAGCTTAGTGGTTTTCTTTTTTTTTTCTTTCTTCTTTTTCTTTTTTCGCTGCAAATTGAATTGAACTCCATCATGTTGTCTCAATGAATTTAAGAAGACTTTATCTACTCAATCTTTTTCGCTTTTAAAGTTCCTCATGGTATAACATATGGTCTCTTTGATTAAGGATGCTTGTCTAGCAAGACATTGCTTCACTTATATATTCATCCAAGGTGAGTGAATGATTTTTGTCAGCACGGTTCTTTCTTCTCATGTGAGGGAAAGGCATTGAGAGTATTGACTGATCTCGACATAGTAGTAGCGCTAGGGGTTGAAGGTATTCATCAAAATAGCTACTCTAGTCAAGCGTGTAGTTGAGCTATAGGCTAATATTTTCATATCCGAACAGGTGACCAATGTTGATCTCGGTTCAACCACTGGTCTGATTAGTCTAATAAAAATTGATTAGTTTTGTTCAGTTAGATCGCATTTTGAATTTTTGGCACCCAAACAAACTAGACTGGATCGATCACTGATTCATGGTTAGGCTGGTCGAGCTGGCTATTTGGTGTAATTTTAAAAATATTGCTATACACCTTGATTATTGCAATACTTATTTGATACGCGAGGACTTGATTTTGTGTCATGAGTATTAATTTGTTCTCATCCTATCAGATTGTCCTCCTTGTTTTGGTCAAATGGTTAGAGACCCTCCTAAGGATTATATCACCATTTACTTAGCATATTCCTCTTGTGGGTTCACCATTATTTCACACTCTTTCCTCATAGACATAACTCATAGATTTAGGCTTTGTGTTAGCCAATTTACCTTGAACTCTTGCACATTCTTTGATGGTTTTTGTTTCTTTAGTGGCTTTTTGACACAGTTAGCATTTAGCATTACTTGCGTTTATCATTCTGTGAAGGCATCCTTGACGCACTTAGCATATGTTATTACTCTATTTCTCGCTCGTATCTAAAGTTGTATTTTTTTTTTGCTGCTATAGGAAAGAAAATTGATTTTACAACCCTTCGTTCTTATAAATTTTCATAGTTGACTTCAGACCCTTCTCAACCTCCTATGAGAGAAATGCTCCGGCCAATAAAACTGATAGGAGTGGCAGTAGGCCACCTTCTCCCCCCATGTAGGTGGTAACTATAGGTCATCTTTCTATGACCCCTTCAACGATGATAGTAGTCGGTTAGTAAAGGTTCTAGACGCATGCATAGTTAGTGTTAAGGAGAAAGTTGTCGTAGTATCCCAATCCTCTCTCGCACTTGAGAACATTGCGATAAAGCATGCCATCACTATCTGATAAAGGAGTATAGGTGTGTTACTAAGGACATTTTCATGCTCATTGAGCCATAGATCCCGAAGTTAGGCATCGATGGTGTTGTTACAGAGAATAAGCTTATGGCGCAGGAAGGAGATTGTAGCACTCACTACTCAACAACTATATATAAAGTATAATTTGACATGATAGAACTTGTGTGTATGTGCGATATTTTTTTTTTGTGTAACACTTTAAGAAAAGATAAATCACTTTTTACACACACAACCTTGTTTAAAATACTTCCTCACATATGTCCTATATACAATATGATCAATATTTATATAAAAGCACAACACCCACAACGACCATAATATTTACATACTTGTTTACAGTAAAGTTTTAAAAGTGAAATATAGTACCAGTCTCAAAATATAATACCACAGACTCATAATACAACAAGCCAAAAAAATAGCTGAACAAGTCGTCATCCATGTACACACTCCCTTGACACCTGCAGGAGCTCCAATAGCCGCCTAGCCAGCAAAAGATACTTCAAGCATCATCGTGCTCATCTACAACGCATAAACTATATGAGTTAACGCTCAGCAAGTAAAAAATATGCATGTTAAAGAATAATCCACAATATCCAGTCATGCATCTCAAAATACTATGCCCACAATACAATTCCTTGCATCAAAATATTTCTCTCAAAATTATTTCTTTCTTGGGCCCCTGACCAATGCTACTATTCCATGCATCAGAAAAGAGCTCTGCACGTTGTCATAATCTAATGGTCAATAATGATATAAGCATGCAAATCCATGCATACTCATAAGCATGCAAATCCATATATGCTTCGATGCACTAATAGTGGTCAGCAAAATATTTTTCTTTCTCAGAATCATGTTGTGCAGTGCAAGATTTATCACAATGCTCGTATATGATACATGCATGTGCCAATACCCATGTATGTATGCTCAAAGGGCATGAATGAAAGTAATGCATGCCCTCTGCCATGCACATATAATCTATGATATTATAAATAAATCATACATTTACTGTGTCTATGCATTGTAGTTGCAAATGAATATTTACTTACTTTTTACTTGGTTGGTGGCTTACTTTAGATTTGTTTAGTATTACTCTCCAACCTCAAATGTAAAATAGTCTGTAATATTACCCAACATCAAGCATCATTCCCAATTTGGCAAGTTGAAAGCACAAAATCTCGTACTCAGACCTTAAACACCAAGCTATTTAGGTAACGATCAAATTTTCACAAACTAGAATCCAATATAGTCCCTCAAATACCTTAATTCCTCATCTTAGATACATGTAAACATGATGTAATTGAAGTATTATCACTCTAATATCATGTACCTAATTGTTATAACTCAATAGTAACATGTTTAGGTTGAAACATGCCAAGTTATCAAATGGGACAGATTCATATTTTCATATTTTCCTATTATCCAATTTAGTTGCATGCTAAATTTAACATCCTCTCACCTCTACAAACTTACCTACATCCCCTAAACTCATATATAAACACATATATGGTGAAATATATAGGTTTTAATTAAGTTATTATACATATATAGCTTTAAAGACAAAAATCAGCAAGTATACAGTTTCGGTCCCTAGTGATTTCTATTATGATTTTGCAACTAAAAATCCTTCTTTTGTGAATTATAAGACCATAAATAACATCCTAACATGATTATAAACAATAATAGAATCTTTATAAATCATAAACCCTCAAATAATTCAAGAATTAAAATCAAAACATGAGTTAAGCTCACCTATGCACAATTTCAAGTTTCTACTTGCTCCTCCCTTGCTTTCCTTTACTTCCTTCACTCTTTTCTTTACTTGGAAACAATTGAGAGTAACTACTAAAATTCAATATGGAGGTATGGAAGATGAAATAGCTCAGAAATGATTTTTTTGGTCGTGGTGTAATGATAAAAATAAAGAAAGGTTGAGATGGTAGTTTGAGATGGCAAAGCTTGAGGTGTCAATTGGTGGTTCAAATCTGATGTTACACACACCTTATACAGTTGTAATCTAGTGTTTCTCATTATTTATTTATCTATTTAGAACCTATATTAATTTTCGTATGATCGGATAATAAATTCTACCATAATTTCTTAACCATTTATTCAATCTCTAAACTGATTGGCATCCGATTTTTAAATAATTGTCTTGTTTGCATTTCTAAAATCATAAGTACATATGGACCTTATAATATGACACTTAAATCACATTATATCATGGCCAATATCCCAAGTATGTTAATTTACAAATATATACTTTTCAAATAACTTTGTCAAATCAAATTAAACCGTATAAACTTACTAGTGACACCATTAACACTTCTAAAAATTATAATGTGTAACCTATTAATATTCATCATATTGATACCTAATTTTCTTCTTATCCCAATATATAATTGACCATTTAAGTTAGGGGATTCGATAATCAATACCGTGCAAGAGCTTCAAAATTAAATTTAATGATTAAGAACGCTGTATAAAATAAAATGAATTATACAATGTCAATATAAATGCAAATAGCATGCAATTAACATGTAATGCATGAATCATATTTGACCAAGTGAGAAGTGAGAGGCTCGGGTATCACGTCCTTCCCTCCTTATAAAAATTTTGTCCTCGAAATTTCACTTAGCGAAAGAGTTCAGGATACTTAGTTCTCATTTCATCATCTCTTTCCTAAGTGGCCCTTCTACGGATTGGTTTCTCCATAATACTTTAACCAATGGAATCTGTTTATTTCTTAGCGATTTCACTTCCCGTAACAAAATCTGTACAAGCTTTTCTTTATAGTTCAAATCTGTCTTTAATTCCACTGATTCATTCTTCAAAATGAGAGAGGGATTAGCAATATATTTTCTTAGCGTAGACACATGAAATATATTGTGTATTTGGGACATAGATGCCGGCAGATCTAGTCTGTAAGCAATATCACCAATTCTTTCAATCACAAAGAATGGATCAATATATCTGGGACTCAATTTTCCTTTCTTCCCAACCGCGTGATGCCCTTCATTGGTGCTACTTTTAAAAACACCTGATCTCCTACAACAAACTCCTGTGCCTTTCTTCGGTGATCTGCATAACTTTTTTGTCGATTTTGGCCAATTGACATTCTTTGTTGAATTTATGTCACGGCTTCTGTCATCTCTCAAATCATATCTGGGCCCAAAAGTTTTTTCTCACCAACTTCATCCCAGTGTATCGAAGATCTACACTTTTTGCCATACAATACTTCATATGTAGCCATTTCAATGCTAGTCTGATAGTTTTTGTTGTACGAAAACTCCACCAAAGATAGGAATTTACTACACTGACCTTGGAAGTCTATTACACAGGCTCTGAGCATATTCTCCAACATCTGTATTGTTCATTCAAATTGCCCATCTATTTAAGGATGATATGTTGTATTGAATGATAACTGTGTTCCCAAAGCTTTGTGTAAACTTCTCCAAAAAAGCAGACAAAAATCTCGAATCTTTATAAAAAACTATAAACAATGGCACACTATGAAGTTTGATAATCTCCTAAACGTATAATTGGGTATAGTGATCCATGGAATATGTAGAACATATGGGAATAAAATAAGCAGACTTGGTCAATCTGTCAACGATAACCCAAATAGCATTATGACCCTTAGTAGTTTTCGGCAAACCAGTTATGAAATCCATGGTGATCCTTTCCCATTTCCATTCTAGAATGAGTAGAGGTTGCAAAGTCCCTACGGGTCTTTGATGTTTGACCTTTATCTGCTGACATGTTAGACTCCACATGCTGGGTGATGTCTTTTTTCATACCCGACCACCAATAATACATTTTTAAGTCTGTATACATCTTCGTAGCCCCTGGATGTACCGAATAAGGGGTTGAATGTATCTCTTTTAAAATATCTTTCCGAATGTTATCAATATTTAGCACACAAAACCACTTTCTAAATTATAAAATATCATTTTGAGTCATCTCAAATTCAGGAGACTTCCCTACAGCAACATCTTTTCTCATCTTGATGAGATATTCGTCATCTTGCTGCCCCTTTTTAATCCTATCAATTAGCGTAGGCTGAAGCATCAGGGTTGCCAACTTTGCCTCTATTATTTCTATCTGTAAAGTCTCTATATTTAATTTCTACAACTCATTTAGTTCTGATTTTTTAATTAAAGCCATAACTATTGTACTTTGTGTGGATTTTTGGCTCAATACATCAGCTACAATGTTGGCTTTACCAAGGTGGTAATTGATCACACAATCATAATCTTTTACTAATTCCAACCATCTCCGCTACTGCATATTCAACTCTTTCTGCGTGAAGAAGTATTTGAGGCTCTTGTGATCTGTATAGATCTCGCACCATTCACCATATAGATAGTATCTCTATATTTTAAGTGCAAATACGATAGCAACAAGTTCCAAGTCGTACGTGGGGTAATTTTTTTCATACTCTTTAAGGTGCCTGGATGCATATGCAATTACATTACTATTCTGCATCAATACACATCCTAATCCATTCTTCAACACGTTACTGTAAATTATGAATCTTCCAGTAACTGATGAAATTGAGAAAATAGGTGTTGAAGTCAACCTCTTTTTCAGATCCTGGAAACTTCGCTCACACATATCCATTCATCTAAACATCATCCTTTTCCTGGTTAATTGTGTCAATGGCATAGCAATTTTGGAGAATCCCTCCATGAATCTCCTGTAATATCTAGCTAAACCCAGAAAACTACGCACATTTGAAGGATTAGTAGGCTGCGTCCAGTTGTTGATAGCTTCAACTTTACTTGGATCTACTGATATTCCCGCTCCTCATATAACATGTCTTAGGAATACCACACTATCCAACCAGAACTCACATTTCTTGAATTTGGCATATAACAACTTCACTTTCAGGACCTCCAGTGCTTGTCTCAAGTGTGCGCCATGCACTTTTTTAGTTCTGGAGTAAACTAAAATGTCATCGATAAACATGATAAGAAACTCCTTAAAGACTATGTTCATCAGATCCATAAGATCCATGAATGTTGATGGATCATTAGTCAATCCAAACAGCATCACCAAAAATTCATAGTGCCTATATCTTGTACTAAATATCGTCTTGGGGATATCCTCTTCTTTTATTTTCAGTTGATGGTACCCAGAGCATAAGTCAATCTTTAAAAATATTACGGCACCGTAAAGCTGGTCAAAGAAATCATCGATTATGGGTAATGGATATTTATTCTTAATTGTAACCCTGTTCAACTCTCGATAATTGATGCACAGTCTTATGTGCCATCCTTCTTACGTACAAATCAAATCGGTGCTCCCCAAGCTGAAAAGCTCAGTCTGATGAATCCCGTGTCCAATAACTTCTGCAATTGTATTTTTAATTCTTTCAACTCCAAGGGAGCCATTCTATAGGGAATTTTAGAAATTGGAGACATTCCTAGTTGTATGTCGATAACAAACTCTATTTCACGATCTGGTGGTAATCCCGAAAGATTATCTAGGAATACTTTAGTATATTCTCACACCACTGATATTTCACTAAGAGTTGGTGGGTGTTGTTCCTCAATACTCGTGACACTCACTAAGTATCCTTCACAACCAGCATTGACTAATCGTTGTGCTTTCACTACTAAAATCACAAAGAATCTGAAATTCTTCACAATGCTGCCAAATGTGAAAGACTCTTTCCTAGAAAGTTGAAATATCACTGTCTTTTCCTTATAGTCAATAGTAGCCTCGTACTTTGACAGCCAATCCATGCCCAAAATGATATTGTAATCGTTCATATCCAGCATAATCAGATCAGCATATAATTCTCTACCTTCAACAGGTATAGCACAAGCTCTCAAAATTGATTAGTTTGTCTAGCATCTCTAGAGATGATTGTTACACCATAACTAATTTTTGCTATATCTGGTATTCTATCTAGCCTCTTCACATAATCAATGGATACAAATGAATGCGTGGCTCCAAAATCAAATAACATAAGTGTTGGAACACTAGAAATATAAAGCTTACCTATCACCACCGATGAATTTGCCTCTGCATCCGCCCTAGTCATGGTGAATACCCTGGGTGGTGCATTCCTTTAACCGGTGTGATTTTATTTACTTTGGCAAAATTTAGCAATATGTCCCAGCATTCTGCATCGAAAGTACGTCCTGATATTTGTAGAGCAACCTCTAGTATGTTGATTACCACATTTCTGACACACAGCTTCTGGCATCAATGCTTTTCCTTATTCGACCTCGTGGCCTCTTACTTCGACCTTCTTATTATTAGCCTTGTTCTCCTTGAAATTTAAATCCCAACCTCTATATTTGGACCGGCCTTTTTTACCCCATAGTCTATCTCTGTCCCTGTTGTCTGAACTACTGTCAAGCCTCCTGTGCATAAGCGATTCTTAATTCAGCCTGTTTTGCCTACATATGCAAATGTCACCCCTTGAGTACCCACCATATTCACATCCCGGTACATCTCCGGCCTCAAACCCTCCAAAAAAATTTCTACTTTCAGTGCTTCAATGTTAACCATATGTGTAGCAAACCTGGACAGCTATTTAAATCTAGAATATATTCCCCAACAATAATCGCTCCTTGTCATATTTGTATAAATTTGTTCATCTTCATCATGCGAACTGGGGCCGTAAAATATTTGTTTTGGAATAACTCCTTGAATCTGTTTCAACTCATGGGGGTAATGTCCTCTATACTGTTGATCGTGTCCCATAAATGGCCTGCACTACCACGAAGCATAAAAGTAGATTGGAACATGTTTTCTAGTGTCCTCAACCAGTCTTTTACAATGGTAGGATCAATAGCATCCTCAAATGTTGGGGGATCCAGCCTCCTAAATCGTTCTCCTACCATATATATATATATATATATATTCCACCCGCTGTTGGTTTACCTCCACCTACGGTTGCTCACTATCATCCCTTTGCTGAATTAGCTGCTGAATCTATTTGAACTATCATTCAATCAACTCTGTTAATCGATTAATCATGGTATCTTGATCATTACTCGGGGTGGATGTCTCATCTCTTTGTGCTCTGACACAACCACTACTATGTAATGCAATATATGATAATGTAAAACTTACTAGCATGGTTGCGCTCTGAAAGTTCTAAATTCGTGTACATGGACAGTCTACAAGACCTCAAATCGAGCTCTGATACCACTCTGTAACACCCACTACTCAACAACTATATATAAAGTATAATTTGACATGATAGAACTTGTGTGTACGTGCGATATTTTTATTTTTTTTGTAATACTTTAAAAAAAGATAAATCACTTTTTACATGCACAACTCTATTTAAAATATTTCCTCATATATGTCCTGTATATAACAGGATCAATATTTATATAAAAGCACAATACCCACAATAACCACAATATTTACATACTTGTTTATAGTAAAGTTTTAAAAACAAAATATAGTATCAGTCTAAAAATATAATACATCAGACTCAGAATGCAACAAGCCAACAAAATAGCCCAACAGGTCGTCATCCATGTACATACTCCCTCGGATACCTACAGGAGCTCTAACAGCCGCCTAGCCAACAAAAGTTGCTTTAAGCATCATCATGCTTACCTACAATGCATAAACTATATGATTTAATGCTCTGTAAGTAAAGATTATTCATGTCAAAGAATAATCCACAATATTCAATCATGCATCTCAAAATGCTATACCAACAATGCAATTCCATGCATCAAAATATTTCTCTCAAAATCATTTCTTTCTTGGGCCCCTGACTAACATACTATCCCATGCACCGAAAAAAAGCTATGCCCATGACCATAATCCCATGGCCAATAATGATATAAATATGCAAATCCATACATACTCATAAGCTAAGTTATCAAATGAGACAGATTCACATTTTCATATTTTCCTGTTGTCCAATTTAATTGCATGCTAACTTTGACTTCCTTAAGTATATCCAATTTAGTTACCACACTTAGATAACATATAGAGAAATGTAACCATATTATAGAATTGACTAAAATTACTAATTTACCTCAACAAAACCAGCCCACGTATCACAGTACAAAAACTGTAAGTTCTATCATAATAGTTTTGAGTATCTCTTAAATATCAAACCAGATTTTAATTTCTCACCTCTCCAAACTTACCTACATCCCCTAAACTTATATATAAACACATATATGGTGAAATATATAGGTTTTAATCAAGTTTTTATACATATATAACTTTAAAGGAAAAAATTAGCAAGTATACAGTTTCTATCCTATCCCTAGTGATTTCTATTGTGATTTTACAACTAAAAATCCTTCTTTTGTAAATTATAAGACCATAAATAATATCCTAACATGATTATAAATAATAATAGAAGCTTTATAAATCATAAACCCTCAAATAATTCAAGAATTGAAATCTAAACATGAGTTAAGCTCACCTATGCACAATATTAAGTTTCTACTTGCTCATCCCTTGCTTTTCCTTTACTTCCTTCACTCTTTTCTTTACTTGGAAACAATTGAGAGTAACTTCTAAAATTCAATATGGAGATTTGGAAGGTGAAATAGCTCAGAAATGAGTTTTTTGGTCGTGGTTTAATGATAGAAATGAAGAAAGGTTGAGGTGGTAGCTTGAGATGGCAAAGCTTGAAGTGTCAAGTGGTGGTTCAAATCTGATATTACATGCACTTTATACAATTGTAATATAATGTTTCTCATTATTGATTTATCTATTTATAATATATTTTAAGTTTCGTATGATCGGATAATAAATTCTACCCTAATTTCTTCGTTTATTCGATCTCTAAATCGATTGGCATCCGATTCTTAAATGATTATCTTGTTTGCATTTCTAAAATCATATGCACATATGGACCTTATAATATGACACTTAAATCATATTATATCATGTCCAATATCCTAAGTATGTTAATTTACAAATATATACTTTTGAAATAACTTGATCAAATCAAATTAAACTGTATAAACTTACTAGTGACACCTTTAACACTTTTAAAAATTATAACATATAACCTAGTAATATTAATCATATTGATACCTAATTTTCTTCTATCCCAATATAGAATTGACCATTTAGGTTGGGGATTCGATAATCAATACCGTGCGAGAGCTTTAAAATTAAGTTTAATGATTAAGAACACCATATAAAATAAAATTAATTATACAATGTCAATATAAATACAAATAACACGCAATTAACATGTAATACATTAATCATATTTGGTCAGGTGAGTAGTGAGAGGCTCGGGTATCACAGAGATATCCCAAATGCCATGGTTAACGAGGCAACCCCCTAAAGCCAGGCATTGAGTAGATATGCAACCTACATAATAGACTTAGAATGCTTTGTTATTAGTTTTCATGTTATAATTGTTCATAGACTTGTCCTAGTTGAGTTTTTAGACTTAGACTCTTTTTGCTTATAGCGCCTTTGTTTATACATTTGCTCACTTTTGGATATATCATGCTTTATGCATTTGGATTTATGTTCTTGTTGACGCAATGTTCATTATGCTTTTTTGCTTTATCAAGCTTGTGGTTAAGGAAGTCAGTATGACTTCCCTAGTATTTGATTAAGGAAGTCGGTATGACTTAACCGTATGTCATCTCAAGGGGATTCTTATTGACTACCCAGAGGCTAAGCATATGTTAATCTCAAGGGGCATTGGGATATCTCGAGACATATTTTACCTTTGACCTCAAGGGAAGTAATGTTAGCCAGACTTATTAGTAACCTCAAAGAACGCTCATCGAATGGGGCGAATAGTGTTGGCCTCCATCCTTACTTACTCTCTAACTTGGAAGATTATGGGCAGCCTTGTGGTTGGGCAATCTAGCCATCTTTGCTCTATATGTCTACACTTGGAAACAAGCCTTTTTTCTTAGGAAAGTTGGGGGGCTTTCATCGATAGATAGCTTAGAGTTAGTTTTAATCCTCATTGGCTTAATTATGGCATGTGGTTCTAGCTCGATAGCCCTAAGCTCCTTGATGACCTCTCACCTCTTGTCATCGATCTTACTCTTTCGATTCCCTGGTCATTCTTCTATCATGTGTCCATCCTCTAAGGAGTACATGATTGTATACTTACCTTTATCAGGAACGGGCTTGTCATACCCTTGATGTCTTAGCTGCTCTTCGCTCCTGCGCAAAGTGTTGGCGTAGTACTCCTTAACCATTTTCTTATCTCCACTAATATCTCGCTTCTTTCGATGTGGGGAATAGCCTCATGTGGTATGTAGAGGCCATGGTGTGGAAAAGGTCAAGCTTGGCCTCTCTAGTATCATGTTGTACACAGAGGAAGCCTTGACTATGAAGAACCTCACCATCTTTAATTGCTCTCATAGGGTATGACCCCAAGGGTAGTAGGAGAGAGATCTGATGCCACTGAAACTCATAAAGAAAGGAGGGTTGACCTTGCTCAATTAAGCATTATCTATCTTAAGTTGTGCAAATGTGTTATAAAAGATGATGTCCGTGGAGCTTTCATTATCTACCAAGATTTTCTTGACCCAAAAATTAAACACTGTGGCCGATATGACCAAGGCATCGTTATGTGCCTCTCTCATCTTATCTAAGTCTAAGCACTGAAGGAGATATTTTTCTTTGGGCTTTGTAGATGGAACTCTTGTTTTGTATGGCCTTGATCTCGCGGGGCCTCCAGAGATGATCGATCATGTGATCTCGGGGTATCAGAAGGCTTTTCGTCATGGTGATCGTCTTTAGACCTCTCAACAAAATCTATCAAATATCCATTCTCGATTATTTTCTCGATCTTATTCCTCAAATAGTGGCACTCTTCTATTGTATGACCTTGATCTCGATGGAAGCGGCAGTACTTGTCGGACTTCATACACTTTATATTCTCCCTCACCTGCTTAGGTGGTTGAATCAATCTCTTGTTGCTCGACAACCACCAATATCTTTGACAGCCTAGCATTGATGGGGGCTGAAATGAGTATAGTCAAATGGAGGTAATTCTTTCTTCATTCTCTCAATTCTCTCTCGTCTCTTCCTTCTTCATGCTCTTAACTCTTTATTCTTTCTTCTACTTCCTATTTCCAGAAGCACTCACCCCGACTGTCTTCTCAATTTGAATGTACTCTTTGCTCGAGTTAGGAGTTCCTCCAGCAAAATGGGGAGGGGGTCTCCAATGATAGACTCCTTCAACTTCCATGGTGAAGGTTTTGCTGCATAATGCTAGCTAGTAGCTCGTGATTCACATGGGGAACCTTGTGAACCACCTCCACAAAGCATTGCACGTACTCACGAAGTAGCTCCCAACCCTTCTGGGCGACCTTGAACAAATAGGTTGTGGTCTTGGGATACTTACAATTTATGAGAAAATGATGCAAAATACTCTGTGTAAACTACTCGAGGATGGTGAGGCTGCTAGCGGGCAGTTGGTTAAACCAAGTCAACGCGCACTTGGAGAGGGTAGTTCGGAAAATCTTGTAAAAAGCAATGTCGCTCAAGTAATACATGTTCGCCTTGGTATAAAACTTGTCTAGGTGTCCTTGGGGAGTCACCGGATCCATCGTAATCCATGAGGTTAGCGACCTTGACTCCTGCTGGCAGGGATTTAACTAACATGGCAGGGGAGAATAAATTGCGCTTGGGCGACACTACAACGAGTGGGAGGCAGTTTTTTGTCCATGTAGGCCAATAATTCCTTGCGTCTAAGGTGAAGAAACAAGTAATAACAAATCTAAATTCTCTACTGGAAGTTTGGAAGAATCAAGTTTAGTATGAATATCAAAAGCAATAGGAAAATGACCAGAATACTCTGTTGTGGTGCCGGATGATCGATTAGAATAACCTAGCCAATTGTTGATAATTGTGAAACTATTGGAAAAAAATAGGATGTGCTGGTAATTAGAGAATTGAGAAAGCTGAAATCAACCATTTTGTTATTTATTATTTGTAATGCTGATAGAGGTTATTTATTGTAACTTTAATGATAAGAGATAAATTTTCAGCAATTTAATTTATTGTAACTTTGATAATGAAACAAATTTTAATGGTCTGAGATATCATAATTATTGCAGGCAAGAGCAAGGTGAAATGCTAAGAACAGGAAAAATAAAAAACATATGGGACGGGCAGGGCACCTTTTCCTGTGAACTGTTGAGATATCCATTGTGAAAATGACCCAAGGTTTTGTAGGAAAATTCGATTTTTTCTTATTTGTTGATCTAGTATATTGCATAACCAATTCAAAGTAGAGTGGGCTACCTTATCCTACTAAATCAGGTTATGGTTGGAATCCCGTTCCATAGGGCAAGGGAGGAATGCAAATTAGGTGACAACTAACTTATGTGTAAGAGTGTAGAGTGAATTATAAAAATTATTCTTAAGGTTTGAATTATTTATAAAAAAATTATTTAAATTAATAAATTATAAATACTCCATTGATATTTTTCTTTTCTTTTTATAAACTGCACATATTAGGGAGGGTATTTGTATAACAAAAATAAATTTTAAGAAGTATTTTTAATTTTAAAAAATAATAGAATTTTCTTATAATTAGACTAGATTTTAAGAGTAGTTTTTATAATTTACCCAACTTTATAAATTTATTCATGTCTACTCTAAATCTTTAGATATCACTTGGAATCTAACAAAGCTCGAGGGGCTAAAATTTTTTATAGTATTCAAAAAACTCTAAATCCATATTGAAGAGCCAAAGTAGAGAAAATGATAAAAATACCTAAAATCAACCTCTATAGGCTAATAATACATAAAAATGTTTAGTGTCCTAAGGGGGACTAGAAATGGTGATGATGGACGGAAATGCTCAAAAACACCTTTTTGGGGTGTTAAGAATGATTGATTTTTTTAAGGATGGTGCCGCGAATAGAGGGCGCCATGCCATGGCCCATCATGCTGGTCCCTCATTTTTTGTCTTTTTTTCTTATGGTGCTTTTAATTAGATGTAGTAATGCTTGAATTATTTTCTATGTTCTCAATAATCACAATAGTTAGATGAGGGTTTACAGTGGTCTACATTTCATGTAATTATTGGAATTTGGGAAAACCTAGTAGAACGGGTGATGGATTTAATGGAATTTGGGGAAACCTAATAGAATGGGTGCAACAGATCCATTTAGTGGGATACAAGCCTTGGTTAGAATTTTGGAGGCAAGGGTTGATGGATTTGGGGAGTAAATTTTGAGGGTAATTAGGATATTTCACCGTTGCAAAATCAACTTATTACAAGGACAAAAGTAGAGAGGCTAGAATTGGGTTGCAACTAAAGGATAAAGAAAGAGAAAAAGACTAAAATGGTGTTTGGCTAACTTATTTAATATATCTTATAAGCTCACATCTTATAAGATATTTTTATCTTTTATATGATATTAGATTTTATTTTAAAAAAATATGTTATTAAAGTGTTTGGATAAAATAAGCTCATAAAACTTTTAAAATATTAGTAATGATAATTTTGTAATTAAAACTGTCAAAATTAAAAGATTTTGTTAAAATAAAATATTATTTTCAAAATAAATTAGGGTTGAAGTACTTTTTTAGGAGTTTTAACCTCTCAAAGAATTTATTTATTTTTATCTTATAATCTCTTTTTAAAAAAATACTAAATACTTTTTGACAACTTATAAACTTTTAAATAATTTATAAGATATTTTGAAGAGTTTATAAGTTCAACCAACCATCCTCTAAAATGAATATAAAATGCTTGTTCAGACTTACTATTAAAATAGGATCACTTGATTTAACAAGATCTAATATCTTAAATCAACAATCAATGGATAATGGGTATGCTATGTTGATATTAAGCTACTCAAACTCATCTTATTTATTAGTAAGAGGGTGTTTGGTTAAACTTATTTAAGAGATCTTATAAGTTCTTACATCTTATAAGATGTTTTTGTAACTTATAAAATGTTAGATTTTATTTTAAAAATAAGTTGTTAAAGTGTTTGAATAAAATAAGATCATAAAATTTTTAAAATATTAGTAGTAATAATTTTGTATAAAAGTTATCAAAATTAAAAAAAATTATTAAAATAACATCTTATTTTGAAAATAAATTAGGGTTGACGTATTCTTTTTAATAGGTTATAAGTTCTAAAAAACCTTTTTTTCAATTTTATAAATTCTTTCAAAAAAAATTTACCAAATATTTTTAAAAAATTTAAATAGCTTATAAAATATTTTGAAAAACTTATCTAACTCAACCGAACATTTTCTAAGTTTGGATGGGAGTGAAGGTCTAGGTACAAATTTCTAATTATTAAAGATGTGGGTATGGTGGAGATTTTGTGAATCCGGTACAATAATGCCCCACCCATTTACATGTCTATTTTCCTTGAAATCAATCTTTTGAGTTATTTGTAATAAGTAGGAAAAAAACTCTATTTTGTTGGCCTGAAAGACTTGCCAAAAATCAAATAAAAATCCAAATTGCCAATAGTCAACCGTCAGCTCAATACCGAGTCTACATAAATTCCAGGGAAACCTTGATTACGTGTCCACATATGATTTGCTGGTGGTAACAAAGCAAATTCATGCCAACGGACGCCAAAACTTTTCTCAAATCCACCTCAGAAATCGCATTTCATGTCCACTTCTTTAACCATATATGCGTATGTATATTCGCTTTCGTCGATACACCCAATTAAACAAGCTTCACTGCCCTATAATCGCCCTGAGGGCAACAGCTGACGAATCAATGGCTACGATTGCAGTAGATGACGTCATCCCCGATGGTACCCTGGCCTACTTCGACGAACAGGATCAACTACAGAGCGTGTCCATTCACTCCCTCGCCGCCGGTAAGAAGGTCATCCTTTTCGCCGTTCCCGGTGCCTTCACCCCGACCTGCAGGTAATACTCTCCGCCATCCATTGATCCACGCCCGCTACATTTTTCCTTTTTTTCTCAAATTTTAAATGATTTTTGTGTGTGTGTGTGTATGTGCAGCATGAAACACGTGCCTGGGTTCATTGAGAAGGCAGATGAATTGAAGTCAAAGGGCGTAGATGAAATCTTGTGTATCAGTGGTATGGCTGCTCTTCAATATTGATAATTCAAGGGCAATTCTGTAGAATGTGAAGAAAGAAATATGCAAAATTGTGTTCATTTTTTTTTTCTGGAAAACGTGAAAGAAATTTCCATTTTCTGCTTCTGTTAATTATTTATTTTGTTTGTGGATTTATATAATAGTTATTGGTTATAAGAAATGCTATTACATGGACCTTTTTTTCGTGTAAATTAATAAATATATTGGTCGATTGGTAACTATGAGGCTAGCTTGGGTATAATCAATTCAGAGTTAAATTGTTCTGGCTTATTGTTGGAGCTGAATTTTATGTATTGATAATAGGTTTCCTCTGTGAAGAGCCCATTACGTTTATTGATGTTTGACCAGCATTTTTGTGTTGTAAGGAATTTATCTTGGATTTTTTTTGTTGTTGAAGATTCTGCATATTAATCAAACATAGAGGAATTGTGAGAGACTTGTTCCAGTATCATTTACTAATATTCAATTGTTCTCTAACATGTTGTGAGCATCTGCAAATTGTAATTCAAATTTAATTTGGTACTTAGATGTTTTATACTCAATTAATGATTGACTGCTCTTGGTCAAATTAGATTAACATATCTGTGTGTGCACGTGCCCGACAATTTAAGAAATGTTTATTTTGTACGTTATTTATGCTTCTTGAGAAAGATTGCACTATAATCGCAGATGTTGGTATATTCTTGCATGCTTAGAACTTTATTCAAGACCTGACCATGTATCGGATTCTGATTTTTGTAGTGAATGATCCATTTGTGATGAAGGCATGGGCAAAGACTTACCCTGACAACAAGCATGTCAAGTTTTTGGCTGATGGCTCTGCAACTTACACTAAGGCACTTGGCCTTGAAATTGATCTCTTCGACAAGGGGCTTGGCATTCGGTCTAGAAGGTTTGCCCTGTTGGTTGAGGATCTGAAGGTTAAAGCTGCTAATATTGAGTCTGGTGGGGAATTCACTGTCTCCAGCGCGGAAGATATCCTCAAGGCTCTTTAGTTGCTCCAACCCCAGGGTATAAGTAGTGCTTGATTCTGTCTCTTGAATTTTATGGTTTCTTTGAAGGGAAAAAAATTGCTTGACATCCTTCTATGGTTCCTTCCACTGTGATGTTGGTTTCAGTTGATAGAAATAAAAGTTCTGTTGTATATTAGTTCTTATAATGTTACTTTTTCTTGAGTTGCTGCATTGTGGTGGGATCAGTGCAATTTAAACAGTTAAAAGTATGCAGTTTTGGTAAAGTTTTATTTAATCTGTATCTATATAAATCATGATTTTGTTAGGCTATTCTAGTGCACTGCAACTCTAAACATGCAGACATGTGAAGAGCATTCGCTAGCCCCGCCTGAAGATTGGATTTCTGTTACAAAGACATGCCAATAGATGGATTTTCTGGTTGAACTCAACATAGGTTTTTTTTACTGTCTAAAATATAGAGTAAATCTAGAGATGGCGGCCAAATTGGAGAGTCGACGTCAAGAAAAATGGTCAAGAAAAATGGACCCGTGTTGTTCCTCCTCAATTGAGGATCTCTAATTTTGGATCCAAAATCCAATGGGTCCAATACACATGGACCATTAACCCACTAAAAATAATTTAAATATTTTTATTATTACATAATTATTTATTTTTTATTTTATAGCTATAGTTGTTTTTATTCTTTCTTAATTTGTAATGGTGATAATAATATTAATTTATAGGAGAGAATAATTAAATTATATGTACTATTTTTGATCTTTTATAGAGCATGTCTACATGTGATTTCTTCAATTTTATTATATTTTATTCATAATGCATGTTTGTATTGGGTTTTATATAAGTAAATTATAATGTTTTTGAATTGAAATTAAAATCTGAAAATAATTATAGAATAATTTTTAAATTGGTCTAATGATGTTGCAATGTGTAGTCATTCAATTCAGAATTAATAAGATTAAATTAGTTAGTTAAAATATATTTTCTTTCAAAAAATAACTTGTTCGGAGCAAGTCTATTAAGATCTGTTACTTGCCCCAAAATCGTTCGAGTTTATAAAATTAAAATTTGTACCTGTCCTGAGATAAGTTTAGTCGGGTTTGGACTCATCTTGAATGGGGCGAGATTATTACGGGTTCGAGTTTGAATTCATTCCATTGCCATCTGTAAATAAATCTAAGGTGGCAATGTGAGTTAACCATGAATTTGTCAATATTTTGAATTTTATGTTCTAATTTGATATTTTATGTTGTATTTTTTTTTATAAATACACATTAAGTATAAATGATTTGCAATAAATATATATTTAAAAAAATATTTTGTAAATATGAAATTAAATACTAACTTTGAACTGAGGATCTCGATAACCATTCAAATATTTGAGTAGTATGATGCACAAGATGGCACCAGGTGGAAGTTACTCCCTCCATCTCAAACGTATAGTTTTTATTTACACGAAATTTCAAATGAAAATTGGAAGAGTGAAATTTACTGTTCTTATTTTTTTAAATGGGAGGATATTTCTTCAAAAATAAAATTTTTATTTTAGGAAATATATCTAATCTTTGGACATTCCAAAATTGAAATAGGAGAGAAGGATATTGCATATATGTGTGTGTGTGTGTATTGATGTATACATGAGTAATAATCATAAATTTTTCTAGGTTAGTGTCCAGTTTTTAACATTGGAAAACCAAATTATTTAATTTTTTTAACGAATTTATTTTAGGGTAAACCTCACTTGACCTCTTCTATTCTTACTGAGTATCACTTTATTTCCTTATATTCTTAATTGTCTCATTTTACCACTTTATACTCTCATTCTACCTCACTTTATTTCATTATACTCTCATTATCTAACTTTACCCCATTGTACTATAAAAAAAATAATAAAATTACCCTTACCAATTATTTGTAGTAAATTACTTTAAATTTTTTTAAAATTAATAGATTTATATTTATGTTCTAATAATTTTTTCAATTTGATTATTTAATACCTGACATTAAATTTATTTAAGATTTTTTATTGTACTTAAATTTTAATAGTTAATTTTTAATTTAACATAGTTCCTATTAAATTAGTATATAGTAGAATATTTTTTATTAGCTTATACACTTTATTTATAAATTTTCTACTCAATATAAATTCACAAAATATATAAAATATTTTTAAATAATATCTTACTAAATACATAAAACATTAGTAATAAATTTTTTATTATTAATAGAATTATCATAAGTTCATATAAATTATGTTAAATTAAAAAATAATCATTATAATCAAGTAATAGTAATAAAATTAATTAGTAAAATAATTATAATTTTTTAAATAGAACATAATATCTAATAAATTATGATAATTTGACTATTTATATTTTATTTAATAGTATTAAATTATATCTAAAAATATTTTTTTTAATTTAACATTGTTTTTATGAAAATTTAATAATTTTACTAATAATGACAAATTTATTACTAATATTTTATGTATTTAACAAAATACTTTTTAGAAATATGTTACATATATTTATTATATTTATGATAAGTAGAAAATTTATAAGTAAAATGTATTAATTAATAAAAAATATTATATGATATAAAAATTTAATAGGAACTATAATTATAAAAAATAGCTATTAAACTTTAAGAAAAATAAAATTTAAAATGAATTTAATGTTAAGTTTATTAATTAAGTTAAAAAATATATTAGAATATAAATACAAATCTATTAGTTTTAGAACTTTTTAAAGTAATTTTACTATAAATAATTGATAAGGGTAATTTGGTTAATTTTTTTAAAGTACAAGAAGGATAAAGTGAGATAAAATAAGAGTATAGTGGAATAAAGTAGATAAAATAAGAGTACTAGGGGATAAAGTGAGACAATTAAAAATATAAATGGGTAAAGTGATACTTAATTAAAGTAAAGAAGGGTAAAATAAAATTTACCCTTCTATTTTATTATCCATTTTGTCATCTCATTTTGAATGGATAATGAGTCTCTAAAAGTTGATATATATATATATATATATACACACATGTTATATGCACATTGTTATTGTTCTCGACTCTAAGCATTGATATTGTTTTGCTTAGTTTCATTTTATTTTTTTAATAACCGGGAGTTTAGAGGTCCCAAGAAGTATTTTACTCATTTTCGTAGAGATATGAAGAACATAGATATAAATAGAAGTTTCTAAAGTATTCTACAATAATGTAGAAGCTTCTAGATAATTTTAGAACATAGCCCTATAAAATGAATGTGTGTGGAAGTATGAGGACATATATTTTGTATAGATAGAAATAAGGGATTGTTTGCAAACACTTATTTTAAGTGATTGTTAACTTTTGGTTGAAAAAAATAATTTTAAGTGTTTTTAAATATCAACTTTTGATTCTCTTTCTACATAATTCAATCTGAATCTAAAACTAGGGGAGGGGTACTTTTAGATTTCTGATTTTGCAATTTTTTTTATTTTTTATATATGTAAAAGTTCTTTTGAACATTTTTGCCCTAAAAATATATTTATATTCCAAAATGCCCTTACATTATAAAGATATATCAATATCACTAAATGTACAATATGTAATATATATTTATATATAAATATTTGTATGCATATATTTACAAATGTTAATATATTATATTCATAAATATTTGTATGGATATATAAATATATTTATATATACTTATAAAAATATATCTATATTTATATTTATATATTTCTGAATATATAAATAGATTTATATGTATTAACAAATATTTGCATGACTATATATTTTTATATGTATATATGTTTTATATATAAATGTATTTATGAATATTTGAATGAATATATAAATACATATATATAATTATATATTACAATATTTGTGGAATATATTATAAATAATTTATATATTTATGAATATTTTAATATATTTATATATTCGAATATATACATACACATATATATTTATAAATATCTATATATGTATTTTTATAGATTTATTTATTTGTTAATATGTAAATATAAACATATGTATTTTTATAAATTTATATATTTGTGAATATACAAATATATTTTTAAATAATTGTTCAAAAATATAAATACATATATATATTTATAATGATCTATATATGTATTATTACATTTATATATTTGTGAATATATAATTATATTTATATATTATAAAAATTTGTATGATATTTTTATATTTTTATATATTTTTGAATATATAAATATATCTCTATATTATAAATATTTGTACGAATATATATACATATATATTTATAAATATATATGTATTTTAATATGTTCATATGTTTCTAAATATATATGTACTTAAAAATAATTACAAATATATTTTTATATGTATTTTTATATTCATATATTTCTGAATATATATGCACTTATATATATTTGTAAATATTTGCATGAATAAATAAATATATTTATAAATACATATATATATATATATTTATATATTTATAATTATTTGCACAAATAAATAAGTACATATATATTTATAAATATATATGTATTTTAATATGTTCATATGTTTCTAAATATATATGTACTTAAAAATAATTACAAATATATTTTTATATGTATTTTTATATTCATATATTTCTGAATATATATGCACTTATATATATTTGTAAATATTTGCATGAATAAATAAATATATTTATAAATACATATATATATATATATATTTATATATTTATAATTATTTGCACAAATAAATAAGTACATATATATTTATAAATATATATATATATATATATATATGCTTTTATTTTTATATACTTATATTTTTTGTGAATTCATAATTATATTTATGTACAATTATAAATAATTGTACAAATATGCATATATTTTATATATTTATATATTTGTGAATATATGAATATATTTATATAAATATTTATTGTTTATATATCTATATATATAGATACATACACAAATTACTATTTCAAAATAGAAGTGCAATTTAGGCTTTCACATACAAATAAAAGTACTTTTACAACTTATTTACCAAATACTTTCTTTTAACTTATTTACCTTTCCAGTAACACTTTGCAAACACAATCAACTTTTATTCTCAATTAATTTATACTTTTGCTACAATAAATCACATTCTCTAAAAGCATAAATTTTTCCAAACAGTCCTTAAGCCTTGTCAAATGCTTTATTGCAGAGTTGAGCTACTTCTTTCCCCATTATTATTTCAAATGAAAAAGAATTATTGAGGTGTTTTCATGTTCATTTCTTTCGGCTATTTGAGATAAAGTTTTCAATTATATTTTGTGAAAATGGATTACCAGATGGTTTTTATGGATTTCTCTTCTGGGAGATAGGTCGATGCTCTTTTTAATTTCATTTAATACATTCTAATACAAATTTGATACTTTCAATACATACTCTCTCAAATTCCATTTAATACATTTTTAGACGATTGACAACTCTTAAATTATTGCATTCAATGGATTAGATCCTCTTCTATCAGCCAATACATATTTGATCCTTTTCATTATGCACTTTTTCCAATTTCATTCAAAACATATTTAGATAATTGACAAATTTAAATTATTACATCTAATGAATGGGATCCTCTTCCTTTATTATACTACTATGATAATTATTGCATCCAAGCATCCAATACCAATGAGGTCGTACCAAGTATTAAATTTAAGGCTTCAAAACTCTACAGCTAAAAGGTTTTGAATTTGAAGTAGTTGATTATATACTATTGGTGGGTATTGATTGTAATTGATTCGTAATTAGTTATTGATAATAGATTGAGATACTAAAAAGATTATTGGATACAATGTATTAGATCCTCGTCCTTTAACCTAGAGCAGATCTTTAATTCGTAAATATAGATTTTGGACCTATGAATAGGGATATTTTTTAAACTCAGACGAAAAAAACAAAGTGAATTAGATAAAAAGAAAAACAACTTGGGCAAAAAAATAAGTGGTTTGGACAAAGAGAAATAAAGTGGCTTTTACGAATTTTTTTGTCGATAACCTCAAATCAATCAATCGAATATTAGTTAATACATATCCAAATGAGGAGGAAAAAACGTCTATACTCATCTGTAAAATTTATTTTGTACATGCGGGATTCTATTATTCTCTCATGCTCATTCTGTATTTTCTACTTGATAGTAGATGCAATGCAAATAATAAGAAGAGTTTATATAAGTTATTAAAGTTCCATACTTGTTATTAATAAAATAAGAAGATAGTTAACTCTCAAATATCTTAAATGCTTTCAATGAAGGATCGCACCAGGACGGATTTGTAATGTATATTTATATTAGGCCTTATATAAGTTAATTATAATATTTTTGAATTGAAACTGAAATCTGAAAATAATTTTGAAATAATTTTTGAATTGATCTAATAATATTGAAACATATATAGTAACTCAATTTCAAAATTATTTCCCCAGCTCCTCTCGTCAAGTTTATAAAATTAAAATCCATACTCACCCCAAAACTCATTTAATTGAGTTTAAGCCTGCTCTGAACGAAACAGATTCATAATGGGTCCAACTTTAAAACTGCTTCATTGATATCTCTATGGTGTCCATTAATTCCCTAAATTCTTCTCCCAAGTTACAAACATGCATAGTTTTATCATTAGGGTCAAGATGGAATAATCAATTCTAAACAAGATTTTTCTTGGGCAATTTTGATGACTAAATTACGGTCCTCACTGTTATCTTATTTATCAAAGGCTCTGCAGGAGGCTTTTGGCAAGTTACTTTGTTCGAGGATTGAATAAAAGATGAGGATCATTTCAACAAAAATACAACTTTACCAATTTGGTAATAACCCCAACTGACTTAATTCGTAAGACAATCACAAAAGTTGCCAAGCAAATTTGGAGCAACTTGCTTCTTGTCGTACAAGATTATGGGGTTCAGCGTGGAAACCAGGATGAGAATTTTGGGGTCTAAGTAGTCGTTGCAAATCTCAAAGTCCGTGTCCTTGTAAAAGAGATGTAGATTATTTTTTTAATTTTTTAATTATTTGAGTTATAGAAAAATATAATTGCTGCCAAGTAGAATGGTTATCATTCAGCAACAAATTTATCAATGCACTGTGTGATGAGTCAATTGATGTGGTCGTTTTTATACTCTTATAAAAATAATTTTTTTTATAATAAAATCAATCATTGACAATCTTCGCCTTAAATTTCTACATTATTAGAATTAGAATTAGATAAAGTCTTTATGCCATACATATTTATGAGTCATTGTCGCACATAAGGTTGCAACCATAAAATATGTTTTTATGGGTTTGATCTTAAAAATGTTCCAAGTCGAGAACTCATTGAGATTAGACATCGATGAGTCCAATAAGACTTACGTATACGATACAGACTCGTAAGGAGGATGCCTCATTCTATGAATATCAGTGTTGTGATACTAATGCATGTATGCAGATAGTTGTTAGAGAATAAGTATACGAACAAGTCCGCCTGAAAATTTTCAATTGAAATTGTGCACGACATGATACACTTTGATTTATTTTAAATTTGCATAATCACAAGGGGAATATTTTGGATATATCATCTTCGTGTGTAGAGGTTAATGAGTGACTAATAAATGATTCATCACCTATTTAGATGAATAGATGCATATCCTATGTTTTATATGGTTCTTGACTTCCAACTCCTTGGCCAAGGTTGGATGAAAGTTAGAAAAGAGGTTCTTGACTTCCAAGTCCTTGGCCAAAGTTGGATAAAAGTTATAAAAGGAATTTCTAATTCTATTGTGGAGTTATGTAACTATGATATTTTTTTTTAAAATACTAACTGCTTCCCCAACTTTTCTTTAAGTAACTATTTTTTTTTAAAGGAAGAGTTTGGTATGATTGGTTTCCCAACTTTCCTCTAAGTAACTCGAATCTATAACCAATTACCTTATCTCGTTTTCTAGGTACCTAGGATTTTTTTATTTTTTTATTTTTTTATTTTTCAAGTAAAGAGTAGGATACTGACTGGTTTCTCAACTTTCTTTCAAGTGAATTCGAACCCTTAACCTTGTTCATAAGAGGTGATGTTAGGTACCGTCACTCCTAATGAGTGTTGGTTGGTGGGTAACTAGGATTTTTTTTTTTTTTTAATAAATTCGTGAGTGTATAAGTGGGGAGTTTGACAAGGACCTCCTACTAGTTTATTAATAAAAATGTGAAGTGGAATTTAACTATCTGAAAGCAGCTCCCTTACAATCAAAAAGTCTAAAAAAATGTAGAGAAACCAAAAGGAGTACTACTCTCTTACATCTTAATACAAATGGAAACATGGCAACCTAAGTCTATCCACATTAATGAATCCCACTAGATCTTTTGTAGTTAAATATCAATGGAGGTCCAGCCTCCAGAAGTCCCATTGATGCAAGCAAAATTAGCAAGGAAGTCCGCTACCTGATTACTTCTCTGTATATATGTGTGTTGAAAGAATTTCCATGAAGTCCATGAAGAGAAATTTTTTGGCAAGTTGATGTTGAAGGCTCCAATGTCCGTGTGCCCTTGTCTTGATCAATTGAAGGATGAATTATGAATCAATCTCAACCCAAACTCTCATATTCCCTTCTCAAAACATCTCGCAAGACCAGAAGCCACAGCCTGCAACTCCACATAAGTATTGGTATTGCTACCTAGAAAATCATAGAACGCAAAAATCAAATGCCCCGTAGAATTTTGAAGGAGCCCGCCAGCACCAACAAGGTCTGGATTCCCTTTTGCTGCCCCATATGTGGTTAATTTGAACCAACCTGAGTCTGGGAATTGCCATCGCACCTGCTTAACACTCAATCGAAGAACTTTAGGGATTGTGAAGTGCCGCTGTTCTGCTATACGTAGGTCACCTTTCCAAAAATATATTCCAAGAAGATTAGCCTTCTGTGTAGAAAAAATATGATCCATAATTCTGGAAATTATCCGTTGATAACGAAAAGGAACTCCTCTATGTTTCTTATCATTTCTTGAGCACCAAATATACCATAAGCTGAGGATAGGTATAATGAAGATGACTGGAAAAGAAAGACGAATGACGCAAATGTTGAATAAATAATCAAATGTTATGAGCAATAGGTACATTGGTACGAAAAAATATAACCAAAGTGATGCCAAACCATTTGAGCTTGCGGACCTTGTATAAAAAGATGTGTGAAGGTTTTAGCCACTTCATTACAATAAAAACATCTCAGACAGAAATTGAAATTGTCGCAGTTGCATGAATTCATCAATTAGAATCCACCAATTAAGTAGTCACCAAAGGAACATAGACATTGTTGGGTTAAGGATTTATTCCAAATGGCAGCGATCAAATGTTGTTTAGGCCGAGGAGTTCTTATGCATTCACAGGCTGATTTCATGGAGAAACGATCATGTGATGTAAGTTTCCAAATAGGGGTGTCCTCAAAAGAAGTAAGGACGAAAGTTTGGACAATGTCATCCACCATAAAGTCAGGCAATAACTCCTTAAGCATGTTAGTATTCCAAGATCCCTGATTCCAAAATTGATTAACCTGAAGCAAATTATGTTCAGAAGGGATCAGCTGATGTAGTGGCTTGCTAGCATACCAATGGTTGAACCAGAAAGAACAATTTCCCTTCCCACAGCCTCCAATAAATATTATTATCTGTATCCTGTCGTATTCGACATAATCATTTCCAAATCATGGAGTGATTGGGTTTGTAAGGAGCCAAGCAAGGAAGGTCCATAGAGCTATACATCCATCTCATATATTTAGCCCACAACGAGCTAGAAGTTCTAAATCGCCACCACAATTTCATTGAGAAAGCTTGAACTACATCTTTCAACTTTCGGATACCAAGTCCTCCTTTAAAAGGAAATGAGCACTTTGACCATGAAGACCAAGGTATTTTTGGATGACCATCCAAGCTGTCCGAGACAAAACGAGCCAATAATTTTTTAATTCGATTAATAACAAATTTAGGAGCTGAAAGAACCTGGAAAATATACAATGGCATGGAGCCAAGATCACTTTGAATTAATTCCATCCTTCCTCCATGTAATAATTGAGCTTTCTCCCAACTACCAATTTGATCACGAATCTTAGATATAATATCATCATATAAATCTCCTTTTTTTTCGACCCTTATATAAGGGACCACCTAAGTAGGTAATAGGAAGCTTCTTGATAGAAAAACCTGTGATAGACTTGAGCAAGCCTAACCTCATAGAAGATATCTGCTTACTAGCAACCAAGGAACTTTTTCCCACAGTAATTAATTGTCCTGACATTTGTTCGTAGTTGTGCAGAAAAACCATCAACAATCTCAAACCCTCTGAGGAAGCCTTAGTACTAAACCATCTTTACTCTTATTATTTAAGCAATGAGTAAGCTCCTATGCAAGTAAAATATTGTCGCTAATTAGTCTTCCTTGTACAAAACCACTCTGGGATGGGGACATAAGCTTAGGTAAACAATCTGGAGTTTGTTGCACAGAAGTTTTGAGAAAATCTTATTAGTGACATTACACAGACTTATCGGATGAAAATCAGCCGATTTCTGAGGATTATCAGTCTTTGGAATCAAGACTATTGTCGTAATTGTAAAACTACACGGCATAGGCACTCCCTCGAAAAGTTCCATGCAAGTATCATATGAATCATATCCAACTATATACCAACAATGCTAGAAGAAAAGGGAAGAGAAGCCGTCTGGTTCAGCCACACTCTCTCGATCAATATACAAAACGGCCACCTTAAGTTCCTTAAAAGTCAGTAAGCTGCATAAGTGTTGAGCATCCTCAGCAGTCACAAAGGAAGGTGAGCAATCAAAGCTTGCTTATGTGAAAGAAGACTCATCTCTCGTTAGCAAATTTTCAAAGAAAGCAGCCACGGAATTCTTCAGAGCTTCTGGCTATGTGATTATATTACCACCATCCTCTACCGCATGAATACACGATTTGAATTTTTTTTTCTTTAACAATAGAATGAAAGAAAGAAGAGTTTCTTTGTCCTCTTTCAACCACCGACAGACAGTCTTTTGTTTCCAATACATCTCTTCAATCGACAATGCTCGAGAAAGCAATGCTTGAGAGTGATTAAGAGCAATGAGATTATCATTTGAAGGATCTTAATCAAAATTACATTTGCAGATAAATTAAATTTATGGCTAATTAAATGATGACACATGTAAAATAATATATTAAATATCAATTCTATATTTTCTATTTATATTTTGAAAATTTAATTGAATTTAATTCCTAAAGTAAATAGTAGATTAATTGATATTTAACATATATTTTTGGCCAATCAAATATCGCCACAAGTCAAATCTTAATTATTGGCAATCAAGATTGTATCTTGCAAATTATGAAAATAAATACCAATATTTGATAATTTAAATCTCATCTTGTGATTAAAGTAATTAATGTCAATCAAATCGTGAATGACCAATCAAATTGCGTCACTTCATCAAATATTTATGGCAATAACTCCTATCCTATAAGTATTAATAGAATTCATCTCCAAGAAGTTAAAAATAAGTTGTGAAGAAAAGTTCAAGTAAGAAAGCTGTTGCAGGACATTATCTCAACTTAAGGTGATAAAGTTTAAAAAGATTTACAGTGTTCAAGATGAAAGTCAATGCGTTAAGGTGTTCATCAAGAAGTCTAACTCAAGTAATAAAATTTAATTTGAGATTAAGTTGTTAAACCCTTGAATTATCATTATCGAAAATCAAATCCACCTCGAAAGAGATCAAATGATCAATTCTATCAAGAAGTTCCCAAATTCACAAAGTCAATATTCTTGAAGTTGTAATATTTAATTTGAAATCAAGTTGTCAAATCTTTGGATTAATGTTATTGAATGATGAAATCAAATTTGAAAGAGATAAATCAGCGACTCCACCTCTAAAATTTTAAATTCCAAAAGGATATTATTATTGAGAAGAAGAATCAAAGAACCTATAGAGCTTGTAACCATTTTATTCTTTTAATTCATTAAAATTCAATTTGCATGATTTTTCTTTTTTTGTTAATTTTTGTAGACAATAAAATTTGTGTTACAAGTTTCTAGCATGCTTGGTGGGATAATCTTTACCTCTCATTTCTTCTCTTCATCAAAAATTTTGAAGTATCACGATGGTTGCTCGCAAGATTGCAGTGGTGAAAGTTGCTACTTTAAATTCTTCAAATGCTATAAGTAAAAGTCTTGGTGTCATCACAAGAAGTATGTCCAAAAGATTGCAAGCATCTTGTGAGATGACTCATTTGCTCGAAATTATTGAGAAGGATTTACCATATCTTGCCAACACCAATGAAGATGATGGAGACCAGAAGGATGAATCTACATCATCCACTCTTTACTTAGCATCAAGTTACTCATTTACTTCGAACATGGCGCCCATCATGGTGATAAATGCTACAACTCTGGAGGAGCAAATTGCAAATTTAACAAAGGCCATTGAGGGGCTCACGAAGCATGTTCAAGAACAAGAGTCTCAGATTTCAAAGCTGATGAACAAAGTGGACAATGCTAATACTAGCAGCGTAATTGGCAAACAAGTTGAAACTCATGACAAAGCTGACATGTCCATAAAGCAACAACTAAGTGAAAGAGAGAAGTCTTCTAAAGAGTTGCAAGTTTTATCCAATGGTTTGATTCCTATTGATCAACTAAAGGAATGAATCATTAAGACCATTAAATATAAGTGTGACGGAAGTTCCAAATGATTGATAATTTGAGGATGCCAATTGGTTACCAACCCTTAAAATTTCAACAATTCGATGGCAATAACAACTCAAAGCAACACATGGCTCATTTCATTGAGATATGCAATAATGCTAGAATATGTGGAGACTACCTAGTCAAATAATTTATCCGATCACTGAAGGAAAATGCATTTGATTAGTACATTGATTTAGAGACAAACTCAATTAACAGTTGAGAATAGTTGGAACAAGAGTTTCTTAATTAATTCTATAGCAACTGTCGAACAATCAACATGATTGAACTCATAAATTCAGGCCAATGGAAAGAAGAGCCTGCCATCAACTACATTAATTGCTGGAGAAATCTAAGCCTTAACTGTAAATATTAATTATATGAGGCTTTGACTATTGAGATGTGTATTCAAGGAATGTATTGGGGCGTTAGATATATTTTTCAAGGAATCTAACCTAAGACGTTGAAGAATTGGCTACTTGAGCTTATGATATGGAGTTGAGTATGGCTACAAGTGAAGGTGGGGGAAATCAATGATCCAAAATACTATAAATATAATCGTTTGGAGGGACATCCAATTCCTGATTGTTTCATATTCAAAGATAAAGTCATACAGTTGGCTCGTCAAGAGAAGATCACACTTGAGGAAGATAATACGACTGCCAATCTTATTATTATCATATTTGGATCAATGGTGGTCGAAGACTTGATCATGGCAATGACATTACATGTAACATGACAAGTGAACAAAATATTTCCTTCAGTGAAGTCTGTCTAGGATGAGAGTTCATACTCTCACTGATGATTATGTCTCAGCAATATCCTTCATTGATAAGGGACTTACTTCTTGGTTCCAAACCCCATAATAGACCATTATTTGTAACTAGCTTGTGTACAATGAAAGAGTTCAAAGTTTCTATAGATGAACTTGCAAATAGCCGCTTGATGATTTAAGGTTTCAACTAAGGGGGGCAAAGGGCTCTCAGAATCATAAGGTTTAAGTTGTTGATAGATGATACGGTCTCAACTGCGCTATTTCATGCCACAGATGCTAAAACATTATATAACATGCTTCTTGGTCATCCTTGGCTAGATGAAAATGGAGTAGTTCTTTCTACTTGGCACTAGTGCTTCAAGTATTGTCGAGAGGGCGTGGCGAAAAAAATACTTGGTGATGATAAACCTTTCACTGAGGTTGAGTCATATTTTGCTGATGCTAAGTACTATCTTGAAGATGCAAAGTCGACAAAGACCGAAGAAAGCCCATTTCATGAGCAATCAAACTAACAAGATGATCAAGTTGATGGAGATAAAAAAAGATACCTTGCTAGTTCACTATGTTGAAGATCACTCAAAAGATGAATCGTCTCTTACTAGAACTGAGTCATTAAAAGAGTTAGTATTACCATTGACCAAACCTGATGCAAGGAAGCCATCTCCTCAACCACTTAAAGGGTTTGTTCTACTAATTTAAGGACATGAGAAAGAACACGGATAATGTTTAGAACTCCAAGCTGCAAAATACTTTGATCCAATAGCCTACACACTTGTTGTTAAAGTTGGATATAACCCACAAAAATATTCTGCTATGGGAAAACTCCCTCTTGATGCTGAACAAGTGCATGAACTTAATGCTACCCAAAGAACGTTGAAAGAAAAAGGGTATGCTATTCAAAGTACTCGAGCGGGCCTTGGGTTTGCCCCATGAAATCTTATCCGTATTGCTATCAAAATTAGTAGCAACAATCATATGACTCAGGAAGAGTTTTTGTCAACAAATGATACCTTTGATGAAAACGAAAAAAAGATACAATGAACATATGTCTTTAATAGACTTGGCCCATCTAGAAAGTTGAGGCATAAAAGTACCAATAATCAAAGATTGGGTATCTACAAAATGTCAAGGTATTTAAAGAAGGTTGATGGGCCACGAGCCACTCAAGAACTTCAAAGTCTGATTCCATCCTATTGTTAGAGTAGTACCCGGTGCGCCAATTAGATTAAACATCTTTGATACTCTTGTATTTGTAAAAATAATCTTTTTCAAATCATATTAATAAAATAGGTAAATTTCTTTATCTTTAATTGCATTTTGTAATTAGATAAAGTCCTAAAACCAAACTTAGCTATGTGGCTTGGTCACGCATATGATGGTGATCATGGAATATACCTCTATAGCTTTGGTCTTAATTTAGTTTTAAGTCAAGGGCTTTTTGAGATGGGATATCAAATAACCCAATAGATTCATGCATACGATGCATGCTCGCATGAGGAAAATATCCCGCTCCATGAACATTTATGTAGTGACGCTAGTGCATGTATACGGGTACTTGTTTAGGAACAAGTACATTGAACAGGACCACATGAAATTCTTAATTAGAAACTTATTTATTGAAATAAGAATTTTCATGTTACGATAATACATGATTAGTCCTTAGACTTGAGGCATCATGGTAGCCTTGTACATGTTGTGTTCCATTTTAATGCATCTTGTGATTGCCTGGCAATCAGAAAAAGGGTATGTTGGATGTTGCATTGATATGTATAGAGGTTAATGAGTGGCCAATAAAGGATCCGTCACTTGTCTGGCAGAACAAGTAAATCTTCTATGTTTTCATAGTTCATGACTCAGAAGTCCTAAGCCAAAGCAGGATGAATGTTAGACAGGATTTTCTAACGATTTCTCTTGAGTCATTGAAACTTGAAATGAAATCATAGTTATTGAGCAATTAGGGTTTCGACTATCAATCCATACCCTAAACTCAATTGGGAGATTAGTTGATGTAAGGACCTTACGTGTATGATACTCATAATTGAAATAGGTCCACTCGCTATTTTACCTAAGTCTAGGTAGTCATGATACACTTGGTAGGTGTTTCCCATGACTAGTGAGGTTTTTGAAATTAAGGAGTTAATTTCAAGTGGATGAATTAATTGGATTAATTAATCAAAATAATTATTATCATTCAAAAGTTACAAATATTGCAAGCCCACTGTTAGCTTAGTTGTGAACCTAAAGAGTTACACATAATTTGAAATAGAACATTTCTAACTTGAGAATTAGTTCAAGGAGTTAGATCCAATTAATTAATGAAAATTATTTAATTAAAGCGTGAATATTATCATCCAATTAATTAAAGCGTGAAGATTATTTTCATGATTTGAGAAAAGTCTTTGAACGCCTCAGAAGATATCAACCCAAGATAAATCCATTGAAATGTGCATTTAATGTCAAGTCTGAAAAGTTCCTTGGGTTATTATTCATTATCAAGGGATTAAAATCGAGCAAGCAAAGATTGATGCGATTCTAAAGATGCCTGAACCTTGAGACATTCATGAACTCAAAAGTTTGCAAGTAAAATTAGTATATCTTTGAAGGTTCATTTCAAATCTGGTTGGTCAATACTAGCCATTTAGTCCTCTCATGAAGCAAGATGTCCTATTTGATTTGGATGAGTTTTGTAGAAACATTTCAAAAGTTTAGAGGCCTACTTGATGAAGCCTCCTGTGTTGATTGTTGATGAGTGGATTTTATACCCATTAATTGAGTACCATTTACTTAACTTTTTGATTAGTTTTTGAGTGTTTTTGTTAACTTTTATGCATTTAGTTTGAAATATTATAGGTAATAGCAAAATGAGGAGAAAATGGAAATAAACATAAAACTTGGTTTAAATTTTGATTAATCCGCTTTTTGATACTATTGAGGGCAGTGTTCGTATTTCAATCATACTTTTTTGCTCCAAAATCATTTTAACTTGTTTCTTGAATCATTGGAAATCCAAGAGATTTATCTATAACATTTATGTTTACCATGAAATCCAGTTCTTTCTATTTCAATGAGAAAAATCGGGTTAAATAGTCTACACTTGACTGAACATTTTAGGTATGACACATCTTGGTATTTCAAGGATACATCTTTGCAAAGATTTCATATTGAGTTGATTCAAGTTCCTATCGAATACCAAGACATAAAGCTACAATTCATATGAAGACACCAAAAACTAATTTATCCTAGAAATAGGTGAAAAATCAGTTGAAATAGACTACAAGCGCAGTAGAAACTCATCTTGGACAGCAAGAGCAGCGCCTAGGCGCTGCAATCACTGTCCAGGACAGAATGTGTAGCGCCTAGGCACTGCAAATTGGCACCTAGGCACTGCCAACCGGGCAAGTAAGGACAAATTGGTATTTTATGCCCTCTTTAGGGCATCTTCCATCAAATTTAAGTATTCCAAAAGCCTCCATTTCAGATTTTTAGAGAGGGAGAGAGGGAGAGAAGGGAAAACAAGCCAAGAAAGAAGAAGGAAGAAGAAAAAGAAGAGGAGAGAATTCTTCCAAGAGTTGAGAAGAAGACATCTACAAGGGGAAGAAACTCATGCTACTTTCAAGTTTTATTTTATTTTTCTATTTCTCTCATTAATTATGTTTATGAATATTGTTAGGTTGTCTTTCATTTTTATCATTATGAACTAATTTATTTTTTTAGGGTTGTGATGTAATCTAATTAGGATGTATTGAATATTTTTATCAAGTCAATTTTTGATTTATCTATCAAGTTGAGTTCTCTACATTATTCTTAATGCTTTCAATTATTTGGCCACTAATTGAATGATTTGCTAATTATATTGACTCATGAGGTGATATATGTGTCTAGTTCTATGTGTAGAAAATCATAAATTGCATGTGAGATAGGAATATACTTATATGATTTGTGTAGTCATGTTTGAGACTCCATAGAACCTAATGAATTGTTGATTATTGTAATTCACATAGGAATATAGTGGGTTAGTAATTGATGATATTTTCATTAGACCTTGGAGAGGCTAGTGGATAAATTAGGGATTCTCGACTATCACTTGGGAAATAAATTGAGATTGATGCGATAAATTATTCAATTTGGATTAATGACGATAAAATCATAACCCTAGGCTTTTTAGTTATTGAATTTTATCTTTAAGTGCTTTTTATTATTAATTTAGTTTAGTTGAATTTAGTTTATAACAAAAAACATAAAAATTCATTTATTCAAATAAAATTTGAGTTAACACAATTTTGGTACTTAATAATTCAACAATCTTCATGAGAACGATAATTGATTCATCACTTTATTACTTGTATACGATAACGTGCACTTGTATTCACGAATTTTCACAACAAGTTTTTGGCTCCGTTGCCGGGGATTGTTTTGTTTTGTTAATATCGACACCAAGTATCTCTGATTTTAATTTGAATTTTTCTTGTATATATATATTTATCTTTTTTCTCTTATTTATCTTTCTTTCATTGTTTGAGTGTGCCCTTTTTATAATCGTAGGTATTTTCTTGTGTGTGATAAATGAGCAAAAAGTGGTAGACAAGATAATATATAATTGATACTATTGGCCAAATGAATATTACATGACAAATCAAGCTTCAACTCAGGCCTTTGAGATTAATCGAGAAGATGCTATTAATGCGTTGACTGCTCAAGTACGTGAGTCATATGGTGCTTTTCAAGAAAGAACACAATACCAAGGGAGAAATCAATTTGCACCACCATACATCGAGCATGCTCAATATGGGTGGAATTACAACCAGCTGCAAAATTGTCCTTTCTCCAATATTTATCAAGGATGGTCAAATCATTCTAATGCTTCATGGAGAAATGATGAGAATATGATGTGACATGCACCTAGTTACCCACCATTAGAGAACAAGCGAAGCCTTGAGGAAGCTCTAGCTCAATTCGAACGTACTACCGACCAAATCTTATTGCAAACTCAACCTAGTAATCCATCACAACAAATTTTGCCTTACACAACTGAGGAAAATGAAGAGGGCGAAGAACATTGTGATGATAATTTACTAAGTGAGGAAGAGATTGAAACCATCTTGTGGATTGAAAAATTGATGAAGGATAAACAAGATATATCAACACAAATGCCTCTAATGGAGAAAAGAGAAGAATATTGAGATGTTAATTTGCTAAGTGATGAAGAGAGGGAATCTGTCTTGTGGATAAAATAACTGATGAAGGATGAACAAGAGGTATCAACACAAACACCTCTAGTGGAGAATAGAGAAGACCAATGAAAATGTTCAACCAAACCCTTCTTAAGAGCTATTACGGGAAGTTTCTTATCCTCATCTTTTACAAAATAACAGGCATATGTCAAATGTTGTGGAGGATGATACGGGCATCTCATTGCACAAGTATGAAGTGGAGGATTATGAATTGAGAGATTTCTCATTAAACCATTATATGGTAGGAAATGAAGGTCTACTTGAGGATGTTTACAAATCTATTATCCATATAGATTTCATCATCCCCGAAATTGAAAAGGACAAAAACATCTCTTTCACATAAGGAGAAATATTTTTGGTCATCGGGCATGCACTCATCAATGTACAAGAGACACTTGATCCCATGCCGGATTATGCTCAATATGCTTATCTTTGGGGATCACATATACTTCTGGAGCATACAAAGGCATGGCATGAGAAACACTTATTCTTGGACCCCGGTTGAGCAAAGAATAAGTCCGGCTGAAGACTATAAATCAAGCGCTTTTTGGAGACAACCCAAGTGTTTTAAATTATCTTTTATTTTTATTATTTAGTTGTTTAATGTTAATTTTGTTATTTTAGTATGATGAATTTTATTTGATTTTGTTTGTTTTTATTTCAGATCCAACTCAAGTTTGGGGAAGGATTTGTAAAATAAGGAGTGATGTACCACCAACTAATGAATGCACATCCATCACTATTCTAGAAGAGGATGATGATCAAGTTGATGAGAACTAACACCATTCAGGGAAGTTTTCTATGCCTTATCTTGCTTTATTTAACATTGAGGACAATGTTAGTTCTATGTTTGGGGGTGGATGTATGTGTTTCATTTGATTTTGTTTGTTTATAGCTTATGGAAATTGATGAATGTTGTGCTTATGTATGTGCTTGACTCTTGTGGCAATTTTTATCTTTCTTGTAATCCTTTGACATATTGAGCAATAGTCTTGAACATTTGAATTTTCTGTTTACTTAGAAAAAGTTTATATGAACTCAATATTTTATTTGCGATCTCATATAATTCTAGAACTTGTTTGATTGTTACTCGAGGCGAAATCCTAGGCTACATAACATTAGGGAAGTGATTTAGGATATTTTTGGACCGTTTGAGCCTTTCAAGCCACCCTGTTTATGATGTATAATCCCTAGTGTCCCCCGATTGAGTCTAATGAGCCATTTTCTTTGTCACCCTACAAATCAGCCTCAATCAATGTATTTCTTTTTATCTTATATATTACCCCACACTCAACTCATTGCTATTCTAGTAATATCATTTTGAGCATTGAAAGTGGTTTGAAAAAAAAAATGGCAAACCAAAAAAAAATATGTCAAGAAATATGAGAAAAGAGTGCAACACCGTTGTTTATAAAAACAAATAAGTTGGGGGTGTAGCACTTAAAAAAATGTGAAAAAAGAGAGTTTAACGAATAAAGTGGTATAACAAATCAAAAGAAGAAAGGTTCATGAAGTTGTGAGACGAAAATATGGTGGTGCTCATCAACAAGGTTCTAGAATAGTTGTGTGCTATGAGTAATTTGAGCAACTATATTATCTTTTATCCTACCATTACCTTAGCCACACATTACAAGCTTTCAAAGTTCTAATGATCCTTGATGTTGTGTTAGTCTATATTAGTGGAGAGTGACATGAAAAACAAGCCTATGGAATACTAAAACACATAATTAAGAGATCAATAATTTTTTTGTGAGTTTGCATAAACCAATCTGAGTAGCAAAAAGTTAAGTTTAAGAGGCCACACACACACACACTCAAAGGATTTAAAGATGGGTGAATTTGACACTTGAGTTGAAATTGTGCATTTTGATGATATTTTGAGATTTTCTTGAGTTATAAACTCACAATATTTTTTGAAACTCATTTGGTTAGTAGGTTTAATTATCACTTGTTATTTTACTTGTTTTATTTCTTTTTTTTTGCTCGAGAACTAGCAAAATATTAAGTTTGGGGGTATTTGATGAGTGGATTTTACACCCATTAATTGAGTACCATTTGCTTAACTTTTTGATTAGTTTTTTATGTTTTTGTTAACTTTTATGCATTTAGTTTGAAATATTGTAGGTAATAGCAAAATGAGGAGAAAATGGAAATAAACATAAAACTTGGTTTAAAGTTTGATTAATCCGCTTTTTAGTGTTATTGAGGGCAGTGTTTGTATTTCAATCATAACTTTTTTCTCCAATATCCTTTTAACTTGTTTCTTGAATAATTGGAAATCCAAGATATTTATATATAACATTTATGTTTACCATGAAATCCAATTTTTTCTATTTCAATGAGAAAAATTGGGTTGAATAGTTTACACTTGACTGAACATTTCAGGTATGACATATCTTGGTATTTTAGACATAAATCTTTGCACAGATTTCATATTGAGTTTATTCAAGTTCCTTTCGAAAGCCAAGACATAAAGATACAATTCATATGAAGACACCAAAAGCCAATTTAGCCTATAAATGGGTGAAAAATCAGTTGAAAGAGGCTATAAACGCAGCAGAAACTCATATTGGACAGCAAAAGCAGCGCCTAGGTGCTACAATCACTGTCCAAGACAGAATGTGCAGCACCTAGGCACTGCAAATTAGTGCCTAGGCACTGCCAACCGGTCAAGTAAGGGCAAATTGGTATTTTATGCCCTCTTTAGGGCATCTTCCATCAAATTTAAGTATTCCAAAAGCCTCCATTTCAGATTTTTAGAGAGGAAAGAGGGAGAGAAGGGAAAACAAGCCAAGAAAGAAGAAGGAAGAAGAAGAAGATGAGAGAATTCTTCCAAGAGTTGAGAAGAAGACATCTACAAGGGGAAGAAACTCATCCTACTTTCAAGTTTTATTTTATTTTCCTATTTCTCTCATTAATTATGTTTATGAATATTGTTAGGTTGTCTTTCATTTTTATTATTATGAACTAATTTATTTTTCTAGGGTTGTGATGTAATCTAATTAGGATGTATTGAATATTTTTATCAAGTCAATTTTTGATTTATCTATCAAGTTGAGTTCTCTACATTATTCTTAATGCTTTCAATTATTTGGCCACTAATTGAATGATTTGCTAATCATATTGACCCAGGAGGTGATATATGTGTCTAGTTCTATGTGTAGAAAACCATAAATTGCATGTGAGATAAGAATATACTTACATGATTTGTGAAGTCATGTTTGAGACTCCATAGAACCTAATGAATTGTTGATTGTTGTAATTCACATAGGAATATAGTGGATTAGCAATTAATGATATTTTCATTAGACCTTGGGAGAGGCTAGTGGATAAATTAGGGATTCTCGACTATCACTTGGGAAATAAATTGAGATTGATGCGATAAATTATTCAACTCGGATTAATGACGATGAAATCATAACCCTAAGCTTTTTAGTTATTGAATTTTATCTTTAAGTACTTTTGATTATTAATTTAGTTTAGTTGAATTTAGTTTATAAACAAAAACATAAAAAATCATTTACTCAAATAAAATTATAGTTAACATAATTTCGGTACTTAATAATTCAACAATCCTTATGGGAACGATAATTGATTCATCACTTTATTACTTGTATACGATAATGTGCACTTGCCTTTACAATTTTTCACAACAATTGTACCAGTACCTGGATGCCAATTGATACTCTATATTATTGCTCAAGATCGTTCTATTGGAGCTTTACTAGTGTAAGAGAATCATAGAAAAGAGAGCACCCTGTACTATTTGATTGGAATGATGACGCCAAATGAGTTGAACTACTCACCAATCGAAAAGATATGCTTGGCCTCATCCTTGCAATCTAGAAGTTGAAGTACTATTTTCAGGCTTATATTATCTATTCATCTTGTCTCAAAAGCAAATCCACTTAAGTATGGCATGACAAGGCCATTTTTTTATAGACTTGAAAGATGGTATCTTTAGTTGCAACAATTTTAGATCGTGTGTTCCTCAAATAGTTGTGAGAGGACAAGTTTTGGTGGATTTTGTGTGCCAACCATCCTATCCCTGTTAAGTGGGAGCTGTCTGATGACCTACCAGATGAAGATATTTTTGAAATTGAAGTTACTTCTCATTGGAAGATGTATTTTGATGAAGCTTCTCATAGAGGAGGATCGGGTGTTGGAGTTATATTCATTATATTTGATGGAGAAATGTTGCCATACTGTTTTACCTTATCACAAAATTGTTCCAACAATATTGTTGAACATCAAGCTCTTATCTTTGGACTGGAAATGACGCCTAACATAAAGCAATTGCATCTTGAGGTGTATGGAGATTCTAAATTAGTAGTCAATAGTTATTTGGATTGTATGAAGTCAAGAAACTTGGGCTACTTTCAAATTTCAATTAAGCTAAAAGGCTTATTGTAAGGCTTGGAGGTGTAGTAATTGAACATGTGCCAAGGAAAAATAATAAGCAAGCTGACGATTTAGCAAATCTCACTTCTACACTCGCCATGCCTAAAGATGAAGCTCGTATACCAATATGCAGAAGTTGGGTTGTATCACCAATCTTTGAGGATGAGAGTTATGATGAAGAAGAAGAAAACCAAACTGTTGAAGTGTTTGAAATTGAGAAGGAAGATTGATGTCAACCACTTGTGGATTATTTGAAGTATGATAAGCTACCCGATGACCCATGTCAAATAGTTGATATTCGACGTCATGCGGCTCGCTTTATTTATTACAAGGGCATACTTTATAAATGATCATTTGATGGAGTCTTTTTCAGATGTTTTGGTGATGATGAAGCCATCCAAGCTATGGAAGAAACCCATTGGTGTTTATCAATAGGGCCCAAAGTTATGCTTTAGAATAAAAAATGGATTACTATTAGTAGACAATGGTAAAATATTGCATGGATTACTCACAAAGATGTCAAACTTGTCAATTTCATGCAAATCTTATTCACAAACCTCGCGAGCCATGGGTTTGAGTATCCTAGGTTGGTGCTTGGGGGGTGATTGTTGAAATAGTCAGTACCATCCTTTGATTCGGGATAACGTAATTGGCCAATAACTAACTGCCCTAACCTATGGCGATAATGAGAGCATAGCCACCTCATACCAATCATTGGCTTAATACGATACTTTGTGCTGCCAATAATATAATTAAATTAAATTATACCTCTATGATACTTTGTGTTGCCAATAATATAATTAAATAAAATTGCACATCTACTATTAAGCTTTTGACCCACTGGTAGTAGCTTTCAAATTATCTCTACTAGGATCAAGAATTAAGACGAGCAATACAACCCCCAAACTTTCGTGTAATTCAACTTTGATTTTTTTTCCCACACCAAAGTTCATAAAGCGCACTTTCATAAGATTTTGAAGGTATTCTATTAAGAATATGAAAGGCAAACAAAAATGCTTACCCCAAAAAGTGGTAAGAATATTAGCAAGGGCTAACATTGACCTAACTATGATCGAGTAAATTCCTATTACGCCTTTCAGCAACTCCATTTTATTCTGAGGTACAGGACATGCTAAGCATATGAATAATACCACTCTCTTCACAAAACTAAGAAAGCAATTCATATTGGTAGTCTTTTCCACGATCTGAATGAAAGTTTAATGCTTTTTCGGTGATATTCTCTACTTCTATGATAAAACTCTTTGAAACTTCTAATGCGTCACTTTTTTTAGGCAAAAGATGTAGCTTTTTGTTTATCGAATAATCAATTTAATAAAGTAGAAATAATCAATACGAGTTTGCACACTGATAGGGCCGCCAGTATTGCAATGAACAATGTCAAGAATATTCCTACTTCTTTCAAACTTGGATGGAAATGTTAACTTAATTATTTTCCCAAACAAGCAACTCTCACAAGTAGGAAAATTATTTACCTCAAGATTATGTAATAAGCCTTCTTTAATCAGCTTACTAATTTTATCTTTTTCAATATGAGCAAAGCGAAGATGCCAAATATAAAATTCATTGGATAGAAAAGTAAAAAAATTATAACTTCACAAGCCACATTTCAATTCAACTTGATTTGATAAATTCCAAAATCTCTAAAAACTTTAAAATAATTTCATCATTCTTGTACATAACAGACTTTCAGTTTCCGAAATTAAATGTAAAACCTAAATTCTCCAAACAAGAAACATATAACAATTTCTTCTCATTAATGGGGCATATAAACAATCTTCAAAGTCAAAAAGTTTATTGTCAAGTAGTTTCAACAAAGAGTACCTACTTCTTCTATTTATACCTTGTCATCATTACCTTTATAGATAAAACTCTTCTTAGTCTCAATTTGTCTTATTTACTTGATCACTTAAGAATTTTTATTTTAGAGCATTGTTTGACGAACCAATTAAATTTGTTATAATTGTATTGTTGTAATAAATGATTTTATTCAATTAATATATGCTAATAGTCATTCACTTCGATTTATTGTCAAGAATTAAAAATATATATATATATATATTAGATATGTCCACAAAGCCAATCTTAAACTCATCACATAAGTATTTGACACTTATAATCATAATATTTTAATTTATACTCAATTTTATAGACTTATCATGAAAAATTAAAATTTTCAAGTGGTCCATAAATTGGCTAAAATAGGCACAAGTGTCCTAATACTCTCACTGAGTAAATAATATCTCAAAATAACTTTCTAAAATTCTCATAAAAAATTCAGATTTTTCTCACTTAAAAAATATTTTTCTATAATTTTTATAAAATTTTATAAATTAAAATTCAAGAAAAATATTTTTATCAACTAAAAAATTAATTTTAATTTACAAAAAATAGTAAATCAAATTTTGAGCGTAATGGTATTTTTGTGGCCAAAACGGCCACTGGAAACATCATGCACATGCTCAAACGTGCGGAAGGTGGGGTTAAGGGCTTGTTTTGCTTGGGGGCGACACGTGTAGTCTTCTTAGATTTTTTGGCAAATTTTTTTTGGCTACTCCTCCATATCTGAGTCTCCCAAACTCAATAGTGGTGTCTGTTTTCAATTTAGAACAGGACAAAAAATATTATTAATCGCCTTCTCTATTTTTCTAGAATTATACAAAAATTTCAAATTCGACTGAAACTTTGAGAAGCCATATTTCACTCATTCTACGGTAGATTTTCAAGCATAATATATGGTTGGAAAGCCCTAATGAGTAGAATCTAACCATTAAATTTTATGCAACAAAACATAACATATAGAGACTGATATTCAAATGAAATTTTGGATAATGTATGAATTTTCTCAATATACACAAAATAAATTATCATAAAACTTTACAAATTATTTCTATCATGTATAAGCATGCTTCTTAAAAAAATCACGGCATAATATGAAGTATATCATGATTTGACATTAAAGAACCACAAAATATTCATAACGAGTTTCATGATTAATGGCATGAAATGATACATTTTAACACTTGAAACAGAGCCAAATAACATTAGAAATTCAACCATTATAGCTCTGATATCAATGACAAAAATTAAATATAATTTATGTGAGGTAAGTTCAAAAAAACTTATCAAATTCAGACCTTTTGCCTGGATTGAATCATTGATATTTTTACCTTATGTTATGGCTCACTTTCGTCCAAAGCCAATCACAATAGCCCTCTTTCTTTTTTTATTATTTTCTCTTACAATTTTTTTTCTGTTATGTTCTAGAGGGTTTGATCATTTTCTGCATATGTTAAAGTGAGAGTAACATGGGATTGGTGTGAAGTTAATAACGTGTTGTGGGATGATTGTCTGCTATAAGAACAAAATTTAATTTCAAACTACTTGAGTCGGATCAGCCCTCATGGGCAACTTGTTAACCCAATTAATATTTCTTACGAAAATAACTGATAGTCCCTAAATTATACATAGCTATGAGGAATGCTTGCATATATAATGGCGATCATGACATATGCTTATATAATTCTGGTCTTAAATTATTCCAATTTTGAATCACTAAGATAGGGCATTAGTGATTGAGTTAAACGCGCACACAAAATACATACTGGAAAGGAAAATATCTCATTTTATAAATATTGGTGTAGAAATACTAGTACATATATGTAGTTGTTTGTTGGAGAAAGTTAATTAAACTACCCCACTAAGAAATTTCCATTTGGAAATTAATATTTTTTGAATAGTAATTTTTTATTTTACAATAGTACAAGACCAGTTCTTATACTATGGTAATCTTTATATAAATTATTGCAATTTGATTTATTCTCAGATTACATTGATAATCGCAAAAAGGATATTTTGGTTGCAATTTAATTGTATATGAAAGTTTGTGATGTCAACAAAGGATCCATCACCTATATAGATGAATGGAAGAATCTTATATAATTTTTTACAGTATTTTTTTCGAAAGTTCTTGGCCAAGATGGGATGTAATCAGAAAATAATTTTCTAATTTCATCAATTAAGTCAAGATATTAGGAATTGATAAGTAGTTATTAGGTTATTTGACTTTCAACTATTAATCAACCCTTGAACGTAGATATAAATTAATTAAAGGCTCATTTAATTAATTTAATTATGCTTCACTTAATACTAATAAGGTCAAAATTAATTAAATTAATCCAATTTCTTGGACTAATTGAAACTCAATAAATTTAATTAATTCCATTAAATTAGTATAATTAATCCAACTTTTACATTAATTTCTTCTTACGTGTCAAATGAACTTGTTCAACTTGTGTGTTACTTTTTAAGTTCATAATTAAGCTAGTAATAACTCATAACTTATGTGATTTAATTACATAATTAAAATTATCTTCATTGATTAATCCTTTTAAAATTAAATTCTTAATTATAAGAACCTATCAATCATGATTAACATCTAACAATATGCTATGGAGACGTAAATAAAGATGAAGTCTTTTTCAATTACGAATACAATGCAAGTAAAATTCTTCGATGAATTAATTTTCTAATTAGGAGTAGGGCATATAGACTTGGTTTAATTAATCAAGACCCTGTTGAATTAGACATGAGATGTCAGAATTCAATGTAACTGAGTATAAGATAGTAGTATTATTTTTTCCTCCCACAAGGAAGAAAACTACCTTAGAAAAGACTCCCAAATGGAATGTGAGTGCTTTAATGGACTGCCGATGAGCATAAATATCCTCATGCTGGCCGATTTTAAGCGCAATTACATTTTAACACAATTCATTGCGCTAAAAAAAGTCAGCCCTTTCTCCATCTCACTCTCTTCTTTTTTGCTTTAGTGCTCTTAATTCTAGTCTATGGAATTGAAGAACGCAAGAAAAAAATATCCATACACAAAGGTTGTTTTATTGCTTCTCTAATACACAAATTCTTTAGTTAGGGATCTCCGAAAAAGAAATTATTAGAATAATTTTGATCTTGTGTGGCCATCTAAAATGCAAATCAACTTTAAAAGAGATTCGTTTGAAGCTCTAAAGTAAAAAAAGTTCAAACACCCGTACAAGGTGTTAATTAGATTCTTCTAGGCAAGCACTCGTGGATCACAAATCGATTCACATGAACTATTCACTTCTTTAGCAAAAGCCCATAAGAGGAGCTTGCACGCCCATGCACCCCCAAGAAAAGCTCGTGTGCCAACACGCCCTAAGAGGAGCTTGTGTATAGACATACTATGTAGACTAAAAGATAGCTTAAAACAATAGGAAGTTGTTGATCCCAGCATCAACAAAGGAAGGCAAAAGATGATCTACCACATTCATAGAGTGTACATGGCAGAACCAGTGCCTAAGATAAAGAAGAAAGAAGTTGAAATGCTTAGTAATTTTGAGATGATGCCAGTTGATCCTCCCAAGGTGGCCAACTTAGCAGCCTACCAACCTGATATAAACTTGATGAAGTTAATGAATCTAAGAAGGAGAACCCATGACATGATGACAATCACGAAGGTGAGAGCACCATAAATTCACCACCTAGATTAGAAAAGCCTACCATGTACTTAGAAGATGGCTAGTGTTAAGATTTTTTGCCAGTAGGGTAGAGTCCATTTACTTCGAAGTTTGCCCGTCCAAAAGTCGTAGCAAACACAAAGACCTAGCGAATATGGATAGACACCCAAAGATTTGGTGAGTGCGTCCAAGCATCACAAAGACATAGCTAATACATTTAGGCACCTAAAAAGACATGAACCATGTGGAGATAACTCCACATTAATCGACATTGACAAAACTCATGTAAGTGGTGGCCACGCACTTCCCCAGGCTAACCTACAAGTCCCATAAGTGGCAGCCACATACACTCCCTGGCCTAAAGCAATAATAAATTGAGTGGAGCCGTATCCTCATAAAGCAACATGGCATAAAATGACAAACTAAAATGGAATAACCTCCCTATAAAGTGACAACCAACATATCCGCTGACTCAGCTGGACATCAAAAAGAAAAAGTAATACCCTCGCTCTCGAACTTACCAGACTCCGATAATGATGATGACCTTGAGGACCTAATGTCCTTACCTGACATAATTAACTTAGTCCCATTATTGGGTAAAGAGTGAATGGCCTCTATGGTCTCAGACAAAAAAATTATCTAAGTTATCAACATGGTGACACAAAATAAGCCCTAACTAGATGAAGCAATCAAACATGAAGGGGACATGGAGATGATAACAGGTGACAACAATGCACACGCACCTGCGACGACATCGCATGCGCACCACGCTCGACCTGCGTACATATACTATGCTCTAATTGCTAGCACACTACACTCGACCTGGAGGCACGACCTGCTGAGACTATATATGTGCTCGACCTAATGTATCCCTCATGTGCGATCAACATAAACTGTCATCCATAATGATATTAGTAATTTGACCTGAAGCCAATGGAGGCACCCCTACACTGCCGCCCTCGACCTCTATGGTGCCATTCTAACCTCTACCTACATGACTCAGGACTCTCATACCATGACTAAGTGTTGTCCCAATGTGTTCAACATAATGTCCAAATGAAGAAAAAACAAAGCAAGAGTGAGACAAATAGACAAGCCAAAGTCTGAGTATCTCAAAAGCCTCCACACTCAAAACTAAGATGATCCCGATAGATGGGCTACTCCCGAGTACGATGATGATGGCTACCCCCCAACTCCAAACTCTACTAGAATCCAAGAGACATGAATCACTAAGTCTAGGCTTATACTCAAATTGATGATCAACAAGGACCACAAAGCCAAGCTAATGGTTCAATCTAAATCCTTGTTGATCCCCCCGTGGTGTCCTCGCCTATAGCATCGACACAATAAGACATCGATGACGGTGACCTCTTAATGTCGCTCTTTGTCTTTCTTAGAGGTTGTATACGAAGTCTAAGTTACACAGTAGAAATGACTCCAAGAAGCTGATCCTTGAGGCCACAAAAACTATAGTTGGCCGCACAAGGGAAAATTTGCTAAGTCCCTCCATGAGAGCAGGGACCATGATAGGGAGAAAATTTTCCATGTCCTTCCAAGAGTGCAAGAAGCACGCTTGACTTGCTCAAGCTGAAGCGGCCCAACATACTCAAACTTAACACGATGGAATCACTCCATCCCCTATCACTCTAATGAAGGTTAATTCTTTAGCCTACGAGTGCCCTCTGTTCGATGAAATAGCTTAAAGGTAAAAGAACTCCCACTCTTTTTTGACCCAATACATAGCTAAAAAAAGTGGGACGATAACCACTTCAAAGCCCTATGAGAATAGTAGGTCGAGACAACCCTGAGTACTAACACCTCGACCTTTGAAGTATGTCGAGAAAATTAGAATCCTAAGGTAATGCCTCGACCTGAAGCTAGACTAATCCAATTGCCTCAATCTAAAGCCAAACAGATAGAGTCTTGATGTAAATAATCTGGTAATGAAGTTCACCAAGGACAAAAGGACTAGCAGGATACGCGAATTAAAAAGTGGAGCTTATGGTCTAAATTGTTAAAAAAATACATATACACCAATTCGGTTGACAGGTGAAAGTTTCCACATGGTGTTACTAATTTCTTGATTTCCATTACGATGCATGATTGGAATTAGAAAAGCAATAAAATGAAGGAGGGATTTTGGCTATTTATCAATTCTTGGCATGAAGATGGGTGGGGGTGGGGGGGCATAAAGCCTCAATCTTAAACTAGCTTTGGCTATGACGGAGGTTGCAACACATGACAAATCGTCGAGGTTATTAACAAGAGTCAAGTCATGAGATTAAACTACTTCCTTAAAGTTGTTGACAAGAGTTGAATCGAGTTAAAAGAATGAGCTAGGTTACATTCAGTCCAAACCCAACAAATATTGGCTAAGGAAACTCACCTCGATAAATAACCTGCTTACTTTCGACCAACCCTCCCTACATAAGACTTTTCTAAGAGTAGGGGGCTTATGTTGTGCCATGGTCCACGAGCCCAATAGGCTAAGCCTATGGGATTATAGAACTACTTTCAAAACATCATTAAGCATGTCTCCTTATAGGATAGTTTATAAAAAACCTTGTCATTTACCTATCGAACTTGAACATAAAGCTTATTGGGCAATCAAAATGTTTAACTTTAATCTTGATGAAGCCTCAAAATTGCGTAAATTGCAAATCAATGAACTTCAAGAACTGAGAAATGATGCATATGAGAATTCTAAAATTTATAAAGCAAGAATTAAAGATTTTCATGATAATAAAACTTCAAGAAAAAAATTTGAAGTTGGTGAAAAGGTTTTGCTTTATAATTCTCGATTGCATTTGCTTCCTAGAAAATTGAGATCAAGGTGGAGTGGTCCTTTTGTTGTAAAAAAAGTATATCCTTATGGGGTGATTGACATTGAGAATCCTAGAAATGGTAACATATTCAAAGTAAATGGACAAAGAGTTAAACCATTTCTTGAAAATCAATTTTCACAAGAGGAAATTCTTTTTCTTTCTAACCTTTGTTATGATTAGTGTTGTATATATATACTCATTTTATTTGAATTTATTTGTTTTGAAAGTTTTTTTTACTTTTTTTTTCTAGTTAAGTAGCGGATAACGGTACTCCGTGGCTATTATCAGTTTCCCAAACAACTGAAATTTTTGTACAAATTTTCTCTACTTTTCTCATTCTCTTTTCTTGTTCTTTTGAAAATGGGTGACATTTTTATAAATTTTCTCTTCTTTTCTCATTGTCTTTTCTTGTTCTTTTCAAAATGGGTGATATTTTTCTAACTCTCAACAAGCGATTTCCTTTTCTTCCTAAAAATGTAATTTTGAAAATTTATAAAATCAGGATTGAAAGATTGAGGATGCTTATGCACAAGGGCATCCCGGAGGACATACGATGGATAATTGAAGCAAAGGTAAGAGCATGTGAGTTTTCACATGAGTTTCCATATTTGCTTACTAGATACATGTCTAGTTTTGGTAAACGTACATATTCAAAAAAATGAAGGGCGAAAAAAATGAAAGTTTGTCACAATTGTGCTAGATGGACTTGCAACACAAAGTGTCGATCTTTAGGAATGGTCTCTAAAAATAGAGAGGATAAACTTAAATTCATTATGGATGGACTGAGTAAAGAGTCTTTAGATCACATTATATTGACTCTTGAGATGCATTCATGTAGATTGGTACAACGTGCAATTCTTAATTTATGGGATCATTTTCGAAATGAATATGGCCTTTATAGTCTTGGGAATCTAACATTAAAAGACCCTGTTTGCCAGTTTATAAGAAAATTGGATGGGAATCATATCTTGGACCCATAGAGGGCGTTTAAGCCGTTACTGGACATAAAACCAGAGGAAGATGTGAGTCATAATCACAACTACATGTACATTTATGTGTAAGTAGGTAATTTTTAAATTTTATGTGTGTCCTTATTTTCAATCTTTTTGACAAAAGAAAAAGACATGCAATAAATGCATTCCCTATTCACACCTCAATAAATATCACCATACTCACTCTATTTTTGCACAACTTATTTTCAAAATAAAAAAATAAATATAAAAATGGAAGTTTCTTCAATTCGCAAATTCAATTGCATGTGTTTTTTGTAGATCCAATCTAGGAAAGAATAGTGAGTTTATAGGGGCAGCCAATAACCTTGGTAGAACTTTAGCAGAAAGAAAAATTCATTTAGTGTATAGGGGATGCAGTTTAAGGTTAATGGAGAGTGTTGCTATTTCTGCTTATGTAGGAGGAATCAAAGTTCTGGAAGTTATCCCAAAATCTTTAACAGTACAGAATATCACAGGTATGACCAATGGAGATGAGCTAAAAGTGTCACATATTAGAATGCCTAACATGTTAAACAATACGGATGCATTCATCATTCTACCTGGTGGTTTTAGTACACTGGAGAAATTATTTCAAGTTGTCTCTTAGGCACAACTCAACATTCACCAAAAACATATAGGTATTCTTAATGTTAATAGTTTTTGTGATGGTTTGCTATCTTTTGTAGATCATGCTGTGAAAAAGGTTTTATTTCACCGTCTGCGAGAAGAATCCTTATTTCTGCTCCGACACCTAACCAGCTGATTGATCAACTTCTAGCATATGTGCCAGAACCTGATCCAGCCTTGGCCAATATGGATTGGTCTAATAGGAATAATGGTCGAAAACACAAATTGAATTTGACTTTTAGTCTGTGATACTTATTATTAATGGTTTCATATAATAGTATGTGTTTTTTTTTTGTTTCAACTTTATTTTTTTAGCCACACTTCAGGTGATATCTTGTAAACTCTATTTTCCTATATATTTTTGAAATTGGGGACAATGCTTCGATTAGGTGGGGGGGAGGGATAGTTGATATCATGACTTCTGTGTTTAATGTGTGTTTTTCTAGTATTTTATTTTAAAAAAATAATCAAGCGTGTTTTCTTATGGGTCCGTTGAAATTATGAAAAAAAGTGGAGTAAAGGGTAATTGTACACTCTTGAGACACATCTGTATTTTTTTTACATAACATGGCAAGTTTGTAAAGTTTTTAACAAACATTTGTGAATTACCAATGTTTTTTAATTTTTTTTAGTCATAGAGGTTCTTCCAACTTCAATGATTAAAATTAAGTATGAATAATGTGATTTGATTGATGATGGGTGTTGTTTTGGACTTTGATGTTGTTATTTGGTTAATATATTTTTGCGATAATTATACTCAATTTTTTTTTATACAAATAGTTCTACTATTTAGTGTGAAGATAATAATGTCAAAATAGGAAGTTTTAATGCCCTTGCTCTAATCATCACTTGGATCTTCAACATGTAGGGATTGAGTATTAGAACTTTTACTTTTGGTCTGTCGAGACGAACGACTGATAGTGCACCACAAGAAAAATTATTAAGGCATTAGGTTTTCTAGCACCATATCTTTTTACCTAACCTAAACAATTTGAGTCTTTCAATAAATAAATATTTTTTTGGTAACCATATCTTTTTACCTAACCTAAATATATTATTATCCAACCATTGTTCTAAAAATGATTGGAGTTTAAGAGACATTCTATTGACAGCGTAAACTTACAAAATAAATTCAGGTTGGAATAGAAGATAAGTGTGGGGGAGTTTCTATTCAAAAAAATAAAAAAGAAAAAAAGAAAAAAAAAAAAAAAAAAAAGAAAAAAAAATTGCAAAGTGCTATGAGTTGCAACTAAAAATAAGATGTTGCAAGATGAATAAGAGGGGCCCAATTCAATAACAATAGACTCCAATGTTGAAATTTGTGGAGTTTGAGAATTCTTTATCAAAAAACTATGTCTCTAATTCCATGAAATTTTTATAACCTTTATTGCATCCTATTCTTTGATTTCTTAGCTACATCACTACCCTTTGGCCCCATTACAACCTTTGTTGAAAATCTTTTGATTTCATGTAGTGTATTCAGTGTAGTGGAGATTTGCACCAAAAGAATAGCCTATGATGTTTAACTTTTTTGTTAGAGATTAGGTGATGGTTTTTGTAAGGTTTTATGAGAATTCACTTATTTGAAACATGTATAGTTTTGTCACTGTTGACATTAACTATCTACACACACGCTTGAGTATGCTTATTGTGGAAATGTATTGATTTTTGAATGACTAAGAATTAAACTCAACACTTGTTTGATTTCATTTCCATATTACTTTGTTGCTTCAAAAGAATAATAGTTGAAAGATAGTTATTATAGGTGTTTGTGGGTATCACTGTTGGAAGCCTTCATAAGATTATAACTCATTCTTTATGGGCTACCTAGGGTTAAAAGGCTTGTTGCATATGCTAAATGTAATTGTGATTTCCTACAAAAGTGGATTAGTTTAAGTTTGTTTTAGGCTTGCTTGAGGATAAGCAAGGGTTAAGTGTGGGGGAATTTGATAAGTGTATATTTTGACATATTTTTGTATCAAATCCTTCATATTTTTCTTGCTTTATTCTTGTTAATATTATTGTTTTATTAATATTTTGTGTTAGGGAATCAATGAATATAAAAAGATCAAAAGAAACATGTTTCCAAACTTGTGCAGTTTTAGTATTTTGAGCATAACTTCATGATCAAAAGCCCTATGGACCTGAAACTTATTTTATTTAAAAACCAAGAGACAGAAGTACAATATTTATGTTGGAAGCTTAGCCTAATTCATTCTTGATTATAACATAAAAATTGTCCAAATGGTTGCACAAGATGGATCACCAAAATTTGGATCAGAGTTCAGCCCAGTATTGACTTATTTGACCAATTAGGTCATATCTCTTAAGCCCAAAATTATTTTGAGCTAAAATTTGGATATGTTATACAAAAGAGTAAATAAACAAGTTTACGGAAGACAAGATGGTGAGAAAATATGTCAAAATGATAAAAATATAGGCTATAAGTTGCTGCTGCTGCTAAAGGATGGCTGTTGGACATGATTCGGTAATTTAACTATATCTTCTTCATCCAACTGCCAAATTTGAAAAATGATATATGAAAACATATCAAAACCAAAAGATCTACAATTTTTTTTATTTACTGATCATTAAAATCTGGTTGTATCTGACCTAAAAATGTAATTCAATTCGATAGGTGAGAACTTAGGGTAACAACTTACCAACTCTTGACAACTATCATACCGCTTGATTAACCCCTCCATGTATTAAGCTTGTAAGAGGGGGGGGAAGGGGGTAGAGGGTTTCTTTAAGCTAAGTTTTGTAGTATGTATGTTTTCTAGTAATGTAAGTTTTCTTGTAGTAATAGAAATATATTCTCTAGTTTCTCTTCTATTTTTATTCTTTTCTATTTTTATTATGTCTTTCTAAATTTTATTTTGGTGAGGAAAAAGGGTGAACCTCTTGATAGAGGAGGACGAATGGTTATAAGGGTAGAAAATGTTTAAGTATGTTGTATTATTATTTTAAGTTTTGATCTAAACCCTACTTGTTTTGTGGTGATTCTTGATTTATGTATCTCCAATGGCACAACAAATACTTGGGTTCATTTAACTTATTGTATGGTTTTACCCCACCGACTGCTAATCTGAAACCTTGATTTGTTGTTGACAAAGGTGTGCATAAATGCTTGATCCCATAAATAAGTGTTGTTGTTAAGGGATAATTTGCAATAATAAGATAATATTATGATTACCTTATTGCATGACTTATTTGATAATATCTTCCCATTGGAAACTTCATTATGTATGAATTCCAATAGTGGCAATTAATAGAGGTAAAAAGAATAAATAACCGTTTCCCTTCCAAAATTCAAGAGTGGATCCCTAATCCTCAGTGCTTTTATTACTTTGGTTTTTCTTTAGTTACAACATACATTAATTGTTCATATATTTTAATTCACATAAATTCTATTTTTTTAGAATTATAATCTTGAATTCTTCAAGCAACTTCCCTATGATCGACCTCAGACTCATGAGAAATTTATTACTTAATACAACCTGCACTTGGATTTGCAACCTTAAAAGTTGTAGCACGGGACATGAATTTTACTTATTCTTAGATGGATATTCTGGATATAATCAAATTGCAATTGAACTTGAAGATCAAGAGAAAAACAACTTTTACATATCCTTTTGATACTTTTGCATATAAGTGGATGCCTTTTGGATTATGTAATACACCAGCTACATTCCAACGATGCATCTTAAGTATTTTTAGTGACATGGTTGAACATTTTCTTGAAGACTTCATGGATGATTTTTTTATTTTTGGTAATTCATTTGACGATTGCTTGTCTAATTTAGAAAAGGTTTTGATCAGATGTGAAGAAAAGAACTATGTACTCAATTGGGAGAAATGTCATTTCATGGTAACAACTGGTATAGTTCTTGGACACATTATTTTATCAAAAGGTATTGAAGTAGACAAATCTAAAATCGAGTTAATTCCCAATTTGTCAATACCAAAGTCTGTGAATGAGGTAAGATCATTTTTAGGGCATGCTGGTTTTTATAGAAGATTTATCAAAGATTTTAGTATAATATCTAAATATGATTAGGTGGATTTTCTTACTCCAAGAATTCAACATTACATTTCGAGATAAGAAATGAGTAGAGAATGTGGTAGCTGATCATTTATCGAGATTTGTTTATGATGACTCATTTCAAACCACACCCATTAATGACACTTTTCCTCATGAACAACTATTTAATGTTTATATTTTACCTTGGTTTGTTGACTTTGTTATTTTTCTTGTGACATGAAAGATGCCATCACATTGGAACTCTCAAGACAAAAAGAAGTTTTTGATTGAGGTGAATTTTTTTATTGGGATGATCCATACCTATTCTAATGTTGTTTTGATCAAATCTTTTGAAGATGCATGCCTAACAATGAGATAGGTAATATTGTTAAATTTTATCATTCAGAAGCATGTGATGGTCACTTTTCGGCAAAGAAAACCACTACAAAGATCTTACATTGTGGATTTTATTGGCCAACTATTTTTAAAGGCACTTACACTTTATGCAAAAAATTGTTAAAATTGTTAAAAGTTAGGGTTCATTTCAAAGCAAAACATGATGTCTCTACACCCTATCCTAGTGATGAAATCTTTGAATGTTGGGGTATTGACTTCATGGGACCATTTCCATTATCATTTGATTTTATTTACATATTGGTCGCCATAAATTATGTCTCAAAATGGATCAAGGCTATTCCTTGTCGAAACAATGATCACAAAACACAAATAAATGTTTTAAAAGAAAATATTTTTAGTCGATTTGGAATTTCTCAATCTATTATCAGTGATGGGGAAAAACATTACTGTAACAAAGTTTTTGGAATTTTAATGAGGAAATATGAAATCATATATAAACTTGTAACCCTTTATTAACCTCAGACAAATAGATGAGTTGAACTTTTAAATAGGGAGATAAAATAAAATTTTGAAAAGACAGTTAACCTAAATTGTAAAGATGGAACTCTTAGACTTGCCAATACACTTTGGGTATAGAGAACTGCTTTCAAAATATCATTAAGCATGTCTCCTAATGTTAGAGTAGTGTCCGACGTGCCAATTAGATTGTGCATCCTTTATACTCTTGTATTTTTAAAAATAATCTTTTTAAATTATATTAATAAAATAGGCAAATTTTTTTATCTTTAATTGCTTCAAGAAACATTAGATAATGTCCCAGACCAAACTAAGCTACAAGAAATGGTCACACACTTGATAGTGATCATGGAGTATGCTTCTATATCTTTTGGTTTAAATTAGTTTTGAGTCAAAGGCTTTTTGAGATGGGACATCGAAGAGTCCAATAGACTCATGCATACGATGCATGCTTGCATGAAAAGGATGTCTCACTTCATGGACATTGGCATAGTGATGGTAGTGCATAAACGATAAGTTGGTTTTATACCAATAATTCATACATCTTTTGATTATCATTTAGTTTGTTTTCAAGTATTTTTGTTACTTTTTATGCATTTAGTCTTAAATCTTGAAGGTAATAGAGAAGAAAATGGAAAGAAATCAAAAACTTGATTGAAATGTTGAAAAATTTGAGTTGTGGTGCCACTGATGGCAGTTTTTGTATTTTAATCATAACTCTCGACCCTAATTTCATATCAAATTATTTCTTTATCCATTGGAATTCGAAGAGATATATCTACAACTTATATGTTTACCAAAAAATCAAATTCAGTTAATTTTAATGATAAAAATTGAGTTTAAAAGTCAGCATTGGGCTGTAATTTCCTAGGACAATACATCTTGGTATTTCAAGCATAACTCGGTCTAATAATGTCATATTTAGTTGATTCAAGGGGCTACAGAACACCAAGCATAGAGCTACAATTAATTACAAGACATTAAAATCTAATGCAGCTTATAAAAAGGTAAAAAGGCAGTTCAATGGGATGTACAGTGTCAAAGTGCTAAAATTGAGCTGCCGGGACAGAATGCCTGGCACCTAGGTGCAAAAACAGAGTGCCTAGGTGCCGTCCGAAGCTTCCAAGATAGAATGCATAGTGCTTAAGCACCGTTATTCCATGCCTAGGTGCTACCCTTCCAACAAAAAAGACGCTGATGTAATTTTTTGGCGACAAGTGGCAATGGATCACAAATTTTGGCATTTTTATGAGATATACTCATTAGATACACCTATACATCATTAACCATGTGATGCTCTAGTGGATACACTACATTGGTGGAGAGAAAAATGAGAAAAATCCAGGAAAAGGGGAAGAATTTCAGGTCCTTTTGAAAAGCCAAGAAAAGTGGGAGGAATTTTAGGTTTCTTTTGAAGAAAAGCCAAGAAAAGTGGAAGGATTTCAGGGTTTATTTTGGAAGACTCTTGGGGAAAGAATCATTTGGGAGAAGTTTAAAACGACAAGATCAACATCAACCAAAGAGAGGAGGATTGGTTCTTGGAACCAAAGAAGGCCATTGGGTACTTGGAGACAAGACCCATTCAATTTTCTGCAATTGAAGACAAGGAATTATTCTTGGAGACAAGGAGATCTTCAATCATTCCTTCCACTTCACAAATTGGTGAACAATTTTCATGTTCTTTCTTATTTATTTCTTAAAGTTGTATTCATCCATGGTAAACTAAACATTTCTTTCTAGAAGATAATGTAGCCTTATTTGATCCTATGTTTTGAATTTCAAATAATATTAGTTCAATTTATTCATCTTATATGTGTTATATTGTTTAGTATTTAATCTTGATTAATTGATCTCTAATTGAGATTATTTGACGTATGAGATTCGCCACTCGAGAGAGGAAATTTTATACATGATCATAGAGATAATATAACCTAGGAATCATAGAGTTGAGAAGCTTATGAAACCTTTGAAGTTTTGAAGAAGAATTCATTGAACTTTTGTAGAGTTTTATTCTTGAATTTTTATAGAGATATCAAAATTTATGTTAGAACCTATAGTCAATTCGGCACTCGAGAGAGGGAATTGATGATCTTAGGAATTCTTAACTTACATGTGTTGTTGACTTGAATTGATATATTTTGGAAGGAAGAACGTAGGTGATAATTAGGTGAGTCATTCCTATAGAATATCTTGTTTATAAGGTGTTTGTTATATTGTTTCTAAAAACTCCATTCTTGTCTATGCATTTTTGTCTTACTTTTCTTTGTTTACCAATCATCACTTGATTTTCAAGATAAAATTAAGACTATTTGAACTACGGTACTTAATGCAATTTTTGATTACAATCCCTGTGGATACGATACTCAACTGACCGTTGTACAAAAACTTGACACCGTACACTTGTGGTTTGTAAAATATTTCATGAACAAGTTTTTAGCACCGTTGCTGGGGATTGTTTTATCATAATGGCATTAATATTGTAACGACTTTGTCTTGATTTTAATTTAGATTTTTTTTATTTTCTTTCCATATTTTGATGTGGTCTTGCCTTGTATTGGGTTATACGTATTTGTATGCATAAGGCTAGGAGTCTTTAGGTGATGACTACTAATAGCTATCAATGGCCTTCCGAGAGATCTTCTATTGAAAAGGTTGTCGGTGTTCTTGAGGTAGATCCGTTCACACAATTAGCTACACAAATTTCTTTTCTTTTTAATCAATTTGCAGCTTGGACTTCTAATGGAGCTTCACAATGAATGAATTCTATGACATCCACTAGCACTTCATTTATGTAAACCAAAGGTGAGAAAAAGGCATCATGGGAAGAGTTGATATGCATTTTCATTGGCGAAGCAAGAGCCCGATTAATTAATAATGAAGCAAAGATAGACAACTTTGAGACTCAATTGGGGCAGCTAGCTTTAAGTTTAGGAGCTCAAATGAATTTAATAGAAAATCAAATTGGACAGCTTGCTATTGAAATAAATGCTAAAAAATATAAAGAAAACTTTCCAAGAGAGATACAAATCAATCTAAGGGATAATCGTAAAGCCATCCAACAACAACAAACGAGAAATGTGAAACTATTGAAAAGTGCAATGTCATCTTGCAAGAGAAGCCACCTCAAGTGCTAACTAATTCAGGGAGTTTCGTTATCCCTTATTCAAATAAAAACTCTACTTGTGAAATAACAATATGTGATCTAGATGCAAGCACTAATTCAGTTTCATTGTTTAATTTCAGAAAGCATGTACGAGATGAAACAAGGTCTACTAGGGTGACTCAAGATATGCTTGGGAATGGTGATGTATTCTTGTGCTCTACAGATTTTTTCATTTTTAATATGGAAAAGGATAGGTACATCTTCACAATATTTGGAAGACCATTAACATTAATAGAGGATACACCTATTGATGTCCAAAAGCTCCTTGATGATACTACAAATCATCCTCGTCTTGCCTATCCGGAAAGTTCACTTAACACTCTTAGAGCACACAAAGATGTGGCATGATAAACATTTATTTTTAGATCCGGGATGAGTAAGGAAGATAGTCTGGCTAAAGACTACAAACCAAGCTCTTCTTGGGAGGCACCCAAGTCTTTTTTTCCTTTGCTTTTTAATAATTGCGTAGTTAGTTTTTGAAATATGTTCGCTTTTTAGATTTAGGCATGTTTAGCTATTGTATTTCTTTCTTTATGTTTGTGTTCTCACTTTTGTTGCTTTTGCCCATAAGCTTTGATGCGTTCTTGTCTTGTGTAGGTGGATGTCGACTTGGTGATATGTGTGGATCTCCCATGAACTCCAAGTGCATCATCTATTGGAAAGGGGAGTTTCTTATTTCCACCTCTTGTGTGCTTTAATTCATTAAACATTGAGGATAATGTTAATTTTAAAGTTGGGGGTGGAATTTGTATTTTGTGTGTTTGAACTTTATATGAAAAACTGAGCTAAATTTTTCAATTTGAATTACCCATGTTGTGTGATGAAAGTCGAAGAGCAAGCATACTTTGTTGACAAACTTAGTTAAGTTCATATTTTTTGATTGAATGAATAACTTAATTACCGATTGCCTATGATGATATTTAATTGATATTGTATAAAGTCTAGAGGAAAGAAAAATTGCTAGTCTTATGATATCGCAATTTTTGTGTGTAATTGATTCTTGTCATGAATGATGACCTTTTATTGAGCACATTGTGTCGAAATCTTGTGAATTGCATGGTAGTTAGTGTTGAATTTTGCTTCCAATGAGTTGCATTGATTATTTTGTAGTGTTCTAGAATTTGATTACTCTTTGAGGCGAAATTCTAGATAATTACAAACTTGGAAATCATTTAGGCCATCTTTGACTCGTTTGTACCTTTGAAGCCTACCATGATCACATTTTTATACACTAGTTACCCCTTTGAGATGATTTTCAAAAAATGGTATGTGCAAGGCATATGAATAACCACCATTCGACTTCATTTCTTGAAAGCTCACTATACTGACCCTTTATAGCCTGAAAAACCAATGATCGTCCCTAAGAGAGCTTAAAGTATGATATTTTGTGCACAATCTTATCAAGGGATCATATGGAGACGTGTTGAGGGCATGAGCGAATGTATTTAGGGTTATGAGCATGAAAAATATGCAAGAAATACATCAAAATTCATATTGATGAAAAGAAACAAGTTTGGAGGTTGTGAAAGCAAAAAAACAAGAAATCAAGCTTTAGGATTCATGAAAAAAAAGAAAAGAAAATACGAAAAAGAAAATAAAAGAAAAAAAAATTGGGAAAGAGAAAAGAAAGGAGGAGAGTGAGATTCTATGTGCAATGCTTTATGCTCTGTTTTGTTGTTTATCCCTACCTTTCTTTGTAAGCCAATACCTAGGCCGTACGTTACAAGTTTATTGAAGTCTTTTTTATCCATGTTTTCAAGTGTCTATATTAGTGGAGAATTTGTATAAAAAGCAAGCCTATGAAATACCTTGAACTACTTTGCTTAGATCATGAGAATCATTGGTTGTCAAATTCATACCTAAAATGCATGCATGAAACTTAAGCTTGACGCTTCACACATACATGTTTTCAATTCATGACTAGATTAACAAAGCACAAGTTTTGTAGTGTCATTTGACTAGCTTTGTGACTAACCTTTGCATTCATGTGCAATAAAAATTGATGAGGCATTTGAATTGGTTGATCAAGTTTAGTAATTCATTATCAAAGTATAAGCCTATGATTGTTCGATTTTGAGTTTTACTCGAGGATGAGTAAAAGGTAAAGTTTGGGGGTATTTGATAAGTTAGTTTTATACCAATAATTCGTACATTTTTTGATTATCATTTAGTTTTTTTTCAAGTATTTTTGTTACTTTTTGTGCATGTAGTCTTAAATCTTGTAGGTAATGACAATAAGAGAAGAAAATGAAAAAAAAATTCAAAAACTTGGTCGAAATGTTGAAGAATTCGAGTTGTGGTGCTACTAACGGCAGTTTTTGTATTTCAATTATAACTCTCGACCCTAATTTTATATTAATTTGATTCTTTATCCATTTGAAAATTCAAGGGATATATCTACAACTTATATATTTACTACAAAATCCAATTCAGTCAATTTCAATGAGAAAAACTGAGTTTAAGACATCAAAATCCAAAATCCAATTCATCTTATATAGAGGTAAAAACGTAGTTTGAATGGGCTGTACAATGTCAAAGTGCTGAAATAGAGCTGTCAGGACAAAATGCCCGGCACCTAAGCGCCAAAACAGAGCGCCTAGGCGCCATCCGAAGCTTCCAAGATAGAATGCACAGTGCCTAGGCACCGTTATTCCATGCCTAGGCGCTGCCCTTCCAACAAAAAAGATGCTGATGCAATTTTTTGGTGACAAATGGTAATGGATCACAAATTTTGGCATTTTTATGAGATATACACATTAGATACACCTATACATCATTAACCATGCGATGCTCTAGTGGATACAGTACATTAGTGCAGAGAAAAATGAGAAAAATCCAGGAAAAGGGGAAGAATTTCAGGTTTCTTTTGAAAAGCCAAGAAAAGTGGGAGGAATTTTAGGTTTCTTTTGAAGAAAAGCCAAGAAAAGTGGAAGGATTTCAAGGTTTATTTCGAAAGACTCTTGGGGAAAGAATCATTTGGGAGAAGTTTAAAGGGCAAGATCAATATCAACCAAAGAGAGAAGGATTGGTTCTTGGAACCAAAGAAGGCTATTGGGTACTTGGAGACAAGACCCATTCCATTTTCTGCAATTGAAGACAAGGAGAGCTTCAACCATTCCTTCCACTTTACAAATTGGTGAACAATTTTCATGTTTTTTCTTATTTATTTCTTGAAGTTGTATTCATCTATGATGAACTAAACATTTCTTTCTAGAAGATGATGTAAGCTTATTTGATCATATGTTTTGAATTCCAAATAATATTAGTTCAAGTTATTTATCTTGTTTGTGTTATCTTGTTTTGTATTTTATCTTGATTAATTGATCACTAATTGAGATTGTTTGACGTATGAGATTCGCCACTCGAGAGAGGGAATTTTATACATGATCATAGGGATAACACAACCTAGAAATCATAGAGTTGAGAAGCTTATGAAACCTTTCAAGTTTTGAAGAAGAATTCATTGAACTTTTGTAGAGTTTTATTCTTGAATTTTTATAGAGATATCAAAATTCATGTTAGAACCCATAGTCAATTCGACACTCGAGAGAGGGAATTGATGAGCTTAGAAATTCTTAACTTACATGTATTATTGACTTGAATTGATATATTTTGGAAGGAAGAACATAGGTGATAATTAGGTGAATCATTCCAATAGAATATCTTGCTTATAAGGTGTTTGTTATATTGTTTCTAAAAACTCCATTCTTGTCTATGCATTTTTGTCTTACTTTTCTTTGTTTACCAATCATCACTCGATTTTCAAGATAAAATTAAGACTATTTGAACTACGGTACTTAATGCAATTTTTGATTACAATCTCTGTGGATATGATACTCAACTCACCGTTGTACTAAAACTTGACACCGTATAATTGTGGTTTGCAAAATATTTCACGAATAATGTATGCGGATTCTTGTTAGGTAACAAGTACACTAAACAGGCCTACTGGAATTTCTTAATTGGAAACTTGTTTGTCGAAATAAGAAATTCTATGTTACGATAGTACATGTTTAGTCCTTTGACTTGAGACACCATGGTAGCCTTATGCATGTCGTGTTTCATTTTGGTGTATCTTCTGATTGCCTGACAATCACAAAAGAGGATACATTGGATGCTGCATTGATATGTATGGAGGTTAATGAGTGGTCAACAACCTCACTTCTCTGGTAGAACAAGTGAATCTTCTATGTTTTCATAGTTCATGACTCAGAAGTCCTTGGGCAAGACAGGATGAGTGTTAGACGGGAGTTTTCTAACAATTCGTCATAAGTTATTAAAATTTGAAATGGAATCATAGTTATTCAGCAATTAGGGTTTCGACTATTAATCCATGTCATAGACTCAATTGGGAGATTAGTTGATGGAAAGACCTTACGTGTATGATACTCGTAATTGAAATAGCTCGCTATTTTACCTAAGTCTAGGTAGTCATGATACACTTGTTAGGTGTTTCACATGACTTGTGAGATTCTTGAAATTAAGGACTTAATTTCAAGCAGACTAATTAATTGGGTTAATTAATCAGAATAATTATTATTATTTATAAGTTGCAAATATTGCAAACCCACTATTAACTTAATTGTGAACCTAAAGGGTCACACACAACTTAAGATAAAATATTTCTAATTTAGGAATTGATCCAAAGGGTTGGATCCAATTAATTAATAAATATTAATTAATTGGGGCTTAAATTAATCCAAAGAGTTGAATTAATTATTCAATTAATTGATTGGATTATTTAATTAGACCTAATAAGATTAAGGAGCCCAATTAGAGTGAAACAATGTTTTGATTGGATCAAATTAATTGTGTACTCCATAAATTAATTTAATTATTAAATTAATTTACTTAATTAAATAATTCAATTATTTAATTGGGTCTAATTTAATTAGGTGGGCTAGATGGAATTTATGAATTTGCATAAGACAATTAATTGGATTAATTGTGGAATTTAATTTTAAGTCCAAACTCAATTCACAAAGGCCTATTAGGAGAGGCCCATGAAGGTGGTTGAAAAATGATAGAAACTCAAGAGTTTGGAATTCTTAGGTAATCTTGAATATTTTTGGAATATATGAAAGAGATAAAATTGGAAGAAGATTGGATGAACCAAAATATCTTCCAACTAATCAAAAGGAGACACAAAATACCAAGAGTAGGACCCTTGAAATTTTTTGTCCCCCATAAATACACCATGGCCAAAAATTTAAGGATGAATGATCATCCTATAATTTTCGGCCATATAGATACAAATAGAAGAAAAATTATTTTCTTCATCCGTCCATTTTTCTCCAAAAATTCCATCTTTAAGTGTTAATTCTTTTATCAAAAGTTGATAATAAGAATTAATAATTTATATACACACTCTATCAACTAGATTAGAAAAGTAATCAGAATTGCTAGCAAAATTTTGATTTTGTGTTCTTGTTCAAAATGTGGACTACTTTAGAGGGAAGACGTCTGGATCTCTGTGAACCAAATTCAGAAAAAGGGCTAGCAATTTATTGCTTTATACCCTATGACAACCGGAGTATATAGAAAGGTATAAATCAAAACTTTAATTATTTTACTACAACCATTGAAAATTATGAGATCGTTAGAAATTACATCGGATCTAGGGTATTGCTATAATTGTTATGGTATGATATTTTTAAAAATTTTAATTTTCTGTTGCGCATATCCTGGGATCACGTGAACCCAACAGTGGTATCATAGCCAAAGTTTGCGCAATTTCAATTGGATTCGATTTATTCCTGTGAATTTAATTATTAAATTTTGATTGATTTATTGTAGTTCTGATTTGAATAAAATTATTTTGCAATTAATTTAATTGTTAAACAAAACATGTATGATCGATCAGAAGGAGAAATTATACATGACACGACGTTGGGCTGCACACGGGCACGCGCAGCGCCTCTTGCATGCTGCAGTGTGCGCAGGCGCCCGTAGCAGTAGCGCGTGCCCGTGCCCAGCTATGCATGTGTCTCGTCGTGTTGAGTTGCAAAATTTTGATTTTTCAATTTTATAATTAAAGTGTTTATTTTTAAAAATTGAAAAAAATATTTTTTCTTGAAAAATCAAGATTTTATCGCAAGTCATGAAATTATAATTTAAAAGGATGGTAAATTTACATGCTTTAATTAATTCATATGATGTATTTATTGGTATGTATGGGATGATCATGGAGTCATTTGGACCAATGTGATTGGATTTATTTCTCTTTGAGTTTTTAAAATGGGGCCTGCGAGTCTCTTATTCTTTCCTTGTATGTACTTTACATTTTTGAATGGGAATAGAATATGGTGAGGTTTTTCTTTTTACCTTTTGGTGGACAAGAAGAAGGACCAAGATGAAGAATCAAGAGAAGACCCATGAATATATGGGACATATTCATGTAATAGAAATTAGTTTCTATTTCTATTCTATTACACTTAGATTAACCTAGATCCATTTTTGGCTTAAATAGATCATATAGGAATGACCTATGATCATCCAGATTATGTATGTATTAGATGCATGCGTAAGGTTTATTTAATTGATTTGCTTGTCAATTTATTAAATAAATCAAGATTAAAATTGATGAGGTCTTGGTTAAAATAAATACCCCACTTGTACTTAAAAATCAAGTAAAGGAATTTTTGAATTCCGATTTCAAGCAAATGTGGATAAAATTGGGTTGAACCTAATAATTCATTCCTACCATCAAAAGTAGTTGACATGAAGATGCTACCTTACTTTGTCATTGGTCATGAGTCATGGAATGGCTCTGTAATGGAAAGTTGTGATCTCTACTAAGCATGGTGATGCCCATGGGATGGACTCATCCTTGAATCATGGAACGTTTTGATGCTCCATCTACATGGAGGTTTGATGGGTCTTACTTTATACTTAGTTGTCACAGCCTCCCAATAATATGTATAAATATATATATATAAACAACCTGTGCAACATAATTTATGCATGTATGCATGTGTATAACTTTTTTTTTCTACTCAGTTCAACAAAACATTGATAAAAGTAAAGTGCTTTCACATCCTGTCACACTATATATACATATGTAGTTATTAAATATTAATCGAGTCTATCAAAACCATCACAAACCTAAAATTTTTATTACAAAGGAATTTTGAAAGTGATATACAGGATAAAGTCACTAATATAATACAATAACTGTAAAATTGAAAACACAGCCCACAAAATAGACCAACAGGTCGTCATCCAAGTACATTGATCTTTGAAAGCCTATAGGAGCTCCACTGCCAGCCAGTAAACCAGAGGTCTCAAGTCTCACCATATTCACCTACAATGCATGAACTACATGAGCTAATGCTCAATAAGTAAAAATTATGCATGATAAGAGTATGATATAAAATCTCATGCAACTCAACTCTAAGATATGATGCTATAAATGTGTCAAATTGAGTACTCATGAATCAAAGAGTTTTCATTAAAAATCACTTCATTTATTGGGCCCTTGGCCGCCTACTATGCACCAGATAGAGCTCTGAATAACATCAATAATCACATGGCCATAAACAAATTGACTCAATCCAAGGGCCATCTTCTGGGATCACCAAAGGTCTACCCCCTGTCTTCCTCTGTGATCCTCCAGAAGTCTTCCCACTGGTAGAGTCAATAAGGGTACAGTTAAGTGGTCTGCCCTCTCGTGACCACTAGAGGTACACCCTCTGTCAACCCCTGTGATCCTCCGAGAAGTAACACCACGGCACCCCAAAATATCATATAAGCATGCCTCGGTACACTAGTAGTGGCCAACCAAAATATTTTTTTTTTGAAAATCATGTCTTAAATCATATCGTGCATGCAAAAACCTCCACTATACTCATATGTCGTGCATGCACATATAAATGCTCATGAATGGTATGTTCAATATGAAATGCAAGTCATCTTGTTCTCAACATATTTTAAGAATCATAAGACTCTTAGTCAAATTTAATATCATCAACACATTAGGTATACATGCTTCAAGACATACTATGTTCTTGTATTGTAGTTGCAAATGGATCTTTACTTACCTTTCACTTGGTTCGTGGCTTAGTCTAGATTTGTTTATTATTCCCCTCCAATCTTAGATGTAAAATAGTCTGTAATATTACCTAACATCAAGCACCATTCCCAATTTGGCAAGTTGAAAGCATAAAATATCATATTAAGAGCTTAAACACCAAGCTATCTATGTTTTACAAACTAGAACTCAATCTAGTCCCTCCAATATCTTAATTTCTCATCTTAGATATATGTAAACATCATATAATTGAAGTATTATAACTCTAATATCATGTACCTAATTGTTAACACTCAATAGCAACATATCTAGGTTGAAATATGCTAAGTTATCAAATGGGACAAATTCACATTTTCATATTTTCTTGCTATCCAATTTAGTTGCATGATAATTTTGACATCCCTAAGCATAGTATCCATCACATCAAACAATCACATTAAATTATCAAAGATAGTATCCAATAATTTAACCCATTCCTCTGCAACTATAGGATCAGACCCACCAGTAAAATCAACAGGTTCCATCTTTCTAAACTTCTCATATAAAGCCTGTGAAGGATCCTGTCGAGCTTGTGGTGGAGGAAGTCGCTGATTCTTCTCTTGGGTTCTTTGTTGCATATCTAGTAATTGTTGTATCTATTCATCATGCATTCTAGTTTATTGTTGAATGAGATCAGTTAAATTGTCCACTACACTATAATTACCCTCATGATCATCCATTGTCTTTCTTTTTGGTGCCATGACCTGATATACATTACCCAATCTCATTCCATTCATTAGCCAATAATAAATGCATAATTATGATAGTAACATGGAATGAAATATAATCAAATAAACATAAAAGCAAATAAACAAGTAGTTGATCGAGTTTTCCAGCCAGGATATGTTTATATGCCTTCTTCTATCTACAGGAACGACTAAACCTCCATTCTGATACCACAAACTGTCACACCCCTTAACCTAACTGCAGAGCCTAAACAAGTTGATACAGTTAAGTCAAGAAATATTAATTTTTCATCATTACTAGAGTTATGGTTTTTAATAAAAGTTCCTATTTTTAGCTATAAAAGAAAGAGTTTGAATCATTTTAAACACACCATATACATATATCAAAACTAAGTATAACTGTTTACAAAACCATAACAGAACGGCTTATTTAAAAAGCAAAATAGAGTTTTCAAAATATGATACAAAATAGCTCGAAGCATGGCATATGAACAAATCTCTATTTGGCCACTCTAGAACTCAGTCAACCTCTAAACCTGTATATTACCACCTGTATCACATGAATCTAATGAGCTAAAGGCTCAGTAAAGTGAAACTGATGTAATAACAAATAGCGTACATACAAATCACATAATGATTAAATGCAGTATTCAATTTAATAATTTTTTTTCATAAATCATTCTTTAGGGCCCTTGAAGTGTGGTACCTAACTAATAGTGATAAACCATGGTTTTCGGAACCTGTTCATAATGATTGGCCAATAAGAGAACTAATACGGGGTTTCCATACTTGGTCTTTAAACCTCAGATATTAGTTGTATTCTATCTCATTCATTGTGGTTTTTCTATATCAGTTTTTCAACCTTAAGTATTTACCATCATTTGTTGGGTCTGTCGGTGCCTCCCGCGTCCCTTGTCTACCCGACCATCAATCAAGTACCATACTTCCTTTTCAAAAACCTCATTATATTCTTAATAGTGTCATGCTTCATGAACCATAAATGCATCAAACATTGCATCATTTGACAAATAATAACAATCACATTAAAATATGAACAACATTATATGATTCTAGTGATACAACAAATGAAAGTTTCAACTTACCTCAAATCCATTTTGTGGCAAGTAAAAAAAGACCAATCTCTTTGGAAGATAGGATGTGTTAAAGGCCTAACATAATCAAATCATGTACTATTTAATATCCTTTTTTATAAATCATTTAGTCTATTCTAGTTAAAGTTCATATACACTTTTCAATCTTCCTTAACCAAGATACTGAGCTTTTCACTGTAAAAAGGGCACTTAAGGAATATGTTAAATCAAGAAATGAAAGTTTGATCTCATATTTCATGTACTAATGCATGTTAAAGCACAACTAAAGCATATAATAACAATTATTTATGTTCGTGCAATCATACTATTTGTATGCCATAATTCGATAATGCACATTAATTAGATGCATATTTATGCAAGATGCTTATTATTGGCTATGTAGGAGAGAATTGAGAATTGGGCATTACAAAGCATATCTTCCAATGTTTGTATTGTTTGCTCTGATTGTCCATCAGTCTGAGGATGATATACAGTGCTGAAAGATAATTGTGATCCCAATGCCTTGTGTAAACTCTTTCAGAACATAGACAAAAACCTTGGATCTCTATCAGAAATAATAGATAGTGGTACCCATGAAGTCTAACCACTTCCTGTATATATATCTGTGCATAACGGTCCATGGAATAAGTGGAACATACTGGAAAAAAGTGAGCAGATTTAGTTAGCATGTCAATGATAACCCTAAAAGCATCGTGACCATTAACTGTTTTAGGTAATCCCGACATGAAATCCATTATAATTCTTTCCCATTTCCACTCTCGAATAAATAAAGGTTGCAAGGTTCCTGCTGGTCTTTGATGTTCTGCCTTTATTTGTTGACATATCAAACATTGTTCTACAAATTGAGCAACATCTCTTTTCATACCTGGCCACCAATGTTGCATTATCAAATCTCTATACATTTTAGTAGCTCCTGGATGCACTGAATATGGTGTTGAATGTGCCTCTGCCAAAATATGTTCCCGAATGTTGTCTACATTAGGCACATATAACCTTTTTCGGAACAGCAAGATACCATTCTCTGACATCTGAAAATCAGAAAACTTTTTTGAAGCCATATCTTTCATCATTTTAGTAACATATTCATCAAATTGTTGTCCCTGTTGAATTCTATCAATTAAAGTCGGTTGGAGTGTCAAAGCTGCAAATTTGGCCTGTACTGATCTCTGTTGTACAATTCTAAATCCATTTTTTGTAGTTCAATTAACTCTGATTTCTTAGTCAAAGCTAAAACTGCAGTATTTTGTGTTGATTTCTTGCTCAATGCATCAGCCACAACATTAGCCTTACCAGGATGATAGTTAATAACACAATCATAATCTTTTACTAACTCCAACCATCTTCGTTGTTGAATATTTAACTCTTTTTGGGTGAAGAAATATTCTAAACTCTTGTGATCAGTATATATCTCACATCGTTCACCATACAAATAATGTCTCCATATCTTAAGTGCAAACACCACCGCATCAAGTTCTAAATCATGTGTGGGATAATTCTTCTCATATTCTTTAAGTTGTCTGGATGCATATGCAACTACTTTACCATTTTGCATCAATACACATCCCAACCCATTTTTTGAAACATCACTATAAACCACAAAACCTCTAGTTCCCGATGTAATAGAAAGAATAGGCGCTGAAGTTAACCTCTTCTTCAATTCCTGAAAACTTTTCTCACAAGCATCTGTCCATTTAAATATCCCACATTTTCTGGTTAATTGTGTCAAATGAGAAGCTATCTTGGAGAATCCTTCCACAAATCTACAGTAATATCCAGCCAAACCCAAAAAACTTTGTACTTCTAAAGGATTAGTAGGTTGTAACCAACTATTAATAGCTTCCACTTTACTTGGATCTATAGATATTCCTGCTCCTGATATTACATGTCCCAGAAATACCACTCGAAAAATCCAAAATTCACATTTCTTAAATTTAGCATATAGTTATTTCTCTTTCAAAACCTCTATAATCATTCTTAGACATTCACCATGTTCTTCTTTTGTGGTAGAATAAATCAAGATATCATCAATAAACACAATAACAAATATATCAACAAATTTTTTAAATACCTGATTCATCAAATCCATAAAAGCTGCTGGGGCATTTGTCAACCCAAATGGCATCACCAAAAATTCATAATGTCCATATCTCGTGCTAAATGCTGTCTTGGTGACATCACCCCCTTTTTATTTTTAGTTGATGGTACCAAGATCGTAGATTAATTTTTGAAAATATAGATGCACCTTGGAGCTAATCAAATAAGTCTTCTGTTCTAGGCAGAGGATACTTATTCTTGATTGTAACTTTATTTAAATCTCGTAGTCTATACACAGTCGCATTGTACCATCCTTCTTACGCACAAATAGAACTGGTGTACCTCACGGTGAAAAGCTAGGTCTGATAAAACCTTTATCTAATAATTCCTATATTTGTATCTTCAATTCCTTCAACTCAGTTGGTGCCATTCGGTATGGAGCTTCAGTTGGTCCTGGATTTAGTTCAATGACAAACTCCATCTCACGGTCTGGTGGTAATCCAAGAAGATCATAAGGAAATACTTCTGGATATTCCGAAGAACTGGCACTTCACTAAGGATAGGATGGTGTTGTTCTTTAATGCTCATATCACTCGCCAATATCCTTCACAACCACTATTTAATAATCTTTGCGCCCTTAATGCTGATATAATTGGGAATTTGAAACTTTGTACGATTCCAATAAAGGTGAATGGTTCCTCACCAGGAGGCTGAAAAGTTACTGTATTTCTCAGACAATCTATTGTAGCCCGATACTTTAACAACCAATCCATACGCAAAATCTGATCATAGTCATTCATGGTTAGTACAATTAAATCAGTATAGAGTTCTCTATTTTCAATGGGAATAGCACAATCTCTTAAAACATGGTTAGTTTGTTTTGAGTCTCCAAAAGGGATTATCACATTGTAAGTATCAGGTACTCTACCTAGCCTCTTCACATACTCAGTGGATATAAAAGAGTGTGTAGCTCCAGAATCAAACAACACAAATGTTGGGGTACCAAAGATGGAGAATCAAACCACACATAAAGAAGGTTCTAGTCTCCATCGGGCAGACTCCACTGTGGTGACCACCACATTTAGGACAAGTAGGTTGCGATATCGGTGTCTGGCCTTGATCAATCTTTATACGCTTACTCTGATCCCACTGTTGTTGCCCTTGTCCAAGTTGGAATTTAGATTTTTGATTTTGCATTTGAAATGGTCTCTTCTTTTCATTTACAACCCATCGTTGCCCCTGTCCTTGCTTAAATTAACGTCTAATCTTCTGAGCACGAGAAATTCTAAGTTCAACTTGTTCTGCCACTAAAGCTCCCTCAGCAACTTATGAGTATGTCACTCCTTGGATTCTTGCCATATTCACATTTGTATATAGCTCTGGTCTCAAGCCTTCAGGAAACCTTTCAACTTTTAATACATCAGTATTGACCATATGTGTGGCAAATCTGGATAGCTGTTCAAACTTGCGAATGTATTCTCCAACTGTTATAGTTCCTTGCGTAACTGTATAAATTCATTCATCTTCATTACACGAACTGGAGCTGTGAATTATTTATTTCGAAACAAATCTTTAAATCTATCCCAAGTCATAACAGTGATATCTTTGATGATTCTCATTGTATCCGACTAATGTCCAGCACAGCCTCAAAGCATAAAGGATGCACATATCACTTTCTGTTCTTCTGAAACTCTACTGTAGTGAAACATATTTTCAAGAGTTCTTAACCAATCCTCAGTAGCTGTAGGATCTAGTGCATCCTCAAACATCGATGGGTTTAGTTTTATGAATCTTTCCCCAACTATCTTCACCTGTTCTACTCGGGTTGTGGTTGAACCATTTCAGCCCTTGGTTGTCCACTCATATCCCTCTGTTGGATAAGTTGCTGAATTTACTCTGATTATCTTTCAACAAGCTTTATAAGTCGATTGATGATAACAACACGATTATTATTCAGAATAGGTGTCTGCTCACCTGGGGTTCTGGCTCCACTACTACTTTCACCCTTTGTTCTCACCATGACTGCAATACCATTTTGTTTATAACAAATGGCCAATATAATTCATGAAATATATAATGTAATATAACTTAAAATAAAACTTACTAGTATGACTGTGCTCCACAAGTTCAAAGATTATGTACATGGACAGTCTACAGAATCAAGACCTGGGCTCTGATACCACCTGTGCAACATAATTTGTATATAAACAACAGTCTACAGATTATGTATATAAACAACCTGTGCAACATAATTTGTGCATGTATGCATGTGTATAACTTTTTTGTTCTACTCAGTTCAACAAAACATTGATAAAAGTAAAGTGCTTTCATATTCTGTCACATTGTATATACATATGTAGTTATTAAATATTACCGAGTCTATCAAAACCATCACAAACCTAAACTTTCTATTACAAAGGAGTTTTAAAAGTGATATACAAGATAAAGTAACTAATATAATATAATAACTGTAAAATCAAAAACACAGCCCACAAAATAGCCCAATAGGTCGTTATCTAAGTACATTGATCTTTAAAAGCCTGTAGTAGCTCCACTGCCAGCCAGTAAACCAAAGGTCTCAAGTCTCACCATATTCACCTACAATGCATGAACTACATAAGCCAACGCTCAATAAGTAAAAATCATGCATGACAAGAGTATGATATAAAATCTCATGCAACTCAACTCTAAGATATGATGCTATAAATATGTCAAATTGAGTACTCATGAATCAAAGAGTTTTTATTAAAAATTACTTCATTTATTGGGCCGTTAGCCCACCGACTATGCATCGGATAGAGCTCTGAATAACATCAATAACCGCATGGCCATAAAAAAATTGACTCAATCCAAGGGTTATCTCCTGGGATCACCAAAAGTCCACCCCCTGTCTTCCCCTGTGATCCTTCAGAAGTCTTCCTACTGGCAGAGTCAATAAAGGTACAGTCAAGTAGTCCGCCCTCTCGTGACCACTAGAAGTACACCCCCTGTGATCCTCCGAGAAGTAACACTCACGGCACCCTAAAATATCATATAAGCACGCCTCACATGCCTCGGTACACTAGTAGTGGCCAACCAAAATATTTTCTTTTTGAAAACCATGTATCAAATCATATCGTGTATGCAAAAACCTCCACTATACTCATATGTTGTGAATACACATGTAAATACTCATGAATGGTATGTTCAATATGAAATGCAAGTCATCTTGCTCTCAACATATTTTCAAGAATCATAAGACTCTCAGTCAAATTTAATATCAACATGTTAGGTATACATGCTTCAAAACATACTATATTCTTGCATTGTAGTTGCAAATGGATATTTACTCACCTTTCACTTGGTTATTGGCTTATTCTAGATTTGTTTATTATTCTCCTCCAATATTAGATGTAAAATAGCCTGTAATATTACCCAACATCAAGCACCATTCCCAATGTGGCAAGTTGAAAACATAAAATATAATACTAAGACCTTAAATACCAAACTATCTAGGTTTAACAAACTAGAACCCAATCTAGTCCTTACAATATCTTGATTTCTTATCTTAGATACATGAAAACATCATATAATTGAAGTATTATAACTATAATATCATGTACCTAATTGTTAACACTCAATAGCAACATGTCTAAGTTGAAATATGCTAAGTTATCAAATGGGACAGATTCAAATTTTCATATTTTCTTGCTATCCAATTTAATTGCATGATAATTTTGACACCCCTAAGCATATCCAATCACTCCCAAATTTTTACCACACTTATATAACATGTATATAAATGTAACCATATCATATAATGGCTAAAACGCATGGATATAGCTTCCCAAGTTCAGCTCTCTTCACAACAAACTGAAACAGATTATTTTCCTACCGTGATAGTTTTGCACACTTCTTGACATTAATAGTTTCGGCATCCTTAAGTACATTGAATCACTCCTAAATTTTCACCATATTTAGATAACACATATAAAGAGACAACCAGGTCAAATTACTACCAAAACTAATGGATTTATTGATGTAAAACCAGCACCATTCACATAGGACATAATCTGAATTTTAAAGAAGACAGTTTTGAGCACCTCTTTAATTATCACACTATATTACAATTTATAACCTCTCTAGACTTGCATACATCATCTAGAATTATATATAAACACATATATGGTGAAATACACAAATTTTAATCAAGTTATTATACATATATAAAGCATAAATATCAAAAATTAGCAAGTATACAGTTTCTATCCCTAGTGATTTTTATTGTGATTTTGCAACTAAAAATCCTTTTTTTGTGAACTAAAAGACCACAAATAACATCCTAACATGATTATAATCAATAATAGAAGCTTAAAAAACCATAAACCCTCAAAAAATTCAAGAACTTAAATCAAAACATGACTTAAAGCTCACCTATGCACAAATTTTAGATTCAACTTGCTCTTCCTTACTTCCCCTTGCTTCCTTCACTTTTTTTCTTTACTTGGAATTACTTGAGAGAAATTTCTAACATTCAATATGAAGGTTTTGGAAGTGAAATAGCTCAGAAAATAGTTTTTGGTCATGGCTCAAGGGTAGAAATGAAGAAAGGTTGAGGTAGAAGCTTGAGGTGGCAAAACTTGAGGTGCCAAGGTTGAGGTGTCAAGTTGTGGTTCAAATCTGATATTTTTCACACCTTATGCAGCCCTAATCTAGTGTTTCTCATTAATTATTTATCTATGTACAACCTACTTTAATCTCCATATGATCGGATAATACATTATGCCTTAATTTCTTAACCGTTCATTCGATCTCCAAACCGATCGACATCCGATTCTTAAATGATTGTCTAGTTTTCATTTTTTAAAATCACATGCACATATGAATCTTGTATTATGACACTTAAATCACATTATATCATGTCCAATATCCCAAGTATGTTAATCTGTAGATGTATACCTTTAAAACACCTCAATCAAATCAAATCGAATCGAATCATATAAGCTTATTAGTGACACCTTTAATATTTCTAAAATTATAACATACAACCTATGAATATCCATTATACTGATCGATCTATTCTTTATCTTATCTAAATATTGAATCACTTAATTAGATTGTAGAATCTCAACCATTAACATCAAGTGATAGCATTAGAGGTATAATAATTAAGAATGCTATAAAAGATGCGATGTAGATGTTAATGAAAATTAGCATATAAGTAGCATGTAGTGCATGAATCATATTGGACAAGTGAGTATTGTGAGACTTGGGTATTATATCTTCCCCTCCTTATTAAAATTTCATCCTCGAAATTTGCTTACCGAAAGAGTTCTGGATACTTGACTTTCATATCATCTTCCCTTTCCCAAGTAGCTTCTTCTGTTGATTGATTTCTCCATAATACTTTAACCAATGGGATTGCTTTATTTCTAAGTTATTTTACTTCTCGTAAAAGGATCTCTACAGGTCTTTCTTTAAAACTTAAATCTTCTTTCAGCTCTATAGGTTCATTTTTTAGAATATGAGATGGATTCATAATATATTTCCTCAACATAGATACATGAAATACATTGTGCTCTTGAGACATTGATCTAGGTAGGTCGAGTTTATAAGCCACATCCCCAATTCATTCAATAATATGAAATGGACCAATGTAACTACGACTTAGCTTTTCTTTCTTTCCAAACCTCATAATCCCCTTCATTGGAGATACCTTCAGAAATACTTGATCTTCTACTGCAAATTCTAACATTCTTCTTCTTTGATCAGCATAACTTTTTTATCTTCCAATATTTGTATTGTTCCCTCTGATTGTCCATTAGTCTGAGGATGATACGCAGTGCTGAAAGATAATTGTGATCCCAATGCCTTGTTGTAAACTCTTCCAGAACATAGACAAAAATCTTGAATCTCTATCAAAAATAATAGATAGTGGTAACCCATGAAATCTGACCACTTCCTGTATATATATCTGTGCATAACAGTCTATGGAATAAGTGGAACATACTGGAATAAAGTGAGCAGATTTAGTTACCATGTCAATGATAACCCAAATAGCATCGTGACCATTAATTATTTTAGGTAATCCCGACATGAAATCCATTATAATTCTTTCCCATTTCCACTCTTGAATAAATAAAGGTTGCAAGGTTCCTGCTGGTCTTTAATGTTCTATCTTTATTTGTTGACATATCAAACATTGTTCTACAAATTGAGCAATATCTCTTTTCATACCTGGCCACCAGTATTGCATTATCAAATATCTATACATTTTAGTAGCTCCTGGATGCACTGAATATGGTGTTGAATGTGCCTCTGCCAAAATTGGGAATTTGAAACTTTGTACGATTCCAATAAAGGTGAATGATTCCTCACCAGGAGGTTGAAAAGTTACTGTCTTTCTCAGACAATCTATTATAGCCCGATACTTTGACAACTAATCCATACCCAAAATCAGATCATAGTCATTCATGGCTAGTACAATTAAATCAGTATAGAGTTTTCTCTTTTCAATGGGAATAGCACAATCTCTTAAAATATGGTTAGTTTGTTTTAAGTCTCCAGAAAGGATTATCACATTGTAACTGACCTCAACAGTATCAGGTACTCTACCCAGCCTCTTCATATACTCAGTGGATATAAATGAGTGTGTAGCTCCAGAATCAAACAACACAAATACTGGGGTACCAAAGATGGAGAATTTACCTGTTACCACTGATGGGTTCACCTCAGCATCTGATCTAGTGATGGTAAAGACTCTAGCTGGTACTTTTCTTTATCCTATCGGATTTGGATTATGTGGACATGATCTGGCAATATGTCCAACCTTCCCACACACAAAGCAGGTTCTAGTCTCCGTCGGGCAGACTCCACTAGGGTGACCACCATATTTAGGACAAGCAGTTTGCAATATCGGTGTCTGGCCTTGATCAATCTTTATATGCTTACTCTGATCCCAATGTTGTTGCCCTTGTCTAGGATGGAATTTAGATTTTTGATTCTGCATTTGAAATGGTTTCTTCTTTTCATTTCCAACCTATCGTTGCCCCTGTCCTTGCTTAAATTAACGTATAATCTTCTGAGCACGAGAAATTCTAAGTTCAACTTGTTCTGCCACTAAAGCTCTCTCAGCAACTTATGAGTATGTCACTCCTTCGATTCTTCCATATTCACATCTCTATATAGCTCTGGTCTCAAGCCTTCAGGAAATCTTTCAACTTTTAATGCATCAGTATTGACCATATGTGTGGCAAATCTGGATAGCTATTCAAACTTGCGAATGTATTCTCCAACTGTCATAATTCTTTATCGTAGCTGTAAAAATTCATTCATCTTCATTGCATGAACTGGAGCTGTAAAGTATTTATTTCAAAACAAATCTTTGAATCTATCCCAAGTCATAACAATGATGTCTTCGATGCTTCTCATTGTATCCCACCAATGTCCAGCACTTCCTCGAAGCTTAAAGGATGCACACATCACTTTCTCTTTTTCTAAAACTCTACTGTAGTGAAACATATTTTCAAGAGTTCTTAACCAATCCTCAGCAACTGTAGGATCTAGTGCATCCTCAAACACCGGTGGGTTTAGTTTTATGAATCTTTCCCTAACTATCTCCACCTGTTCTACTCGGAGTTGTGGTTGAACCATTTTAGCCCTTGATTGTCCACCATATCCCTTTGCTGGATAAGTTGATGAATTTGCTCTGATTGTTGTTCAACAAGCTTTGTAAGTCGATTGATGATAACATCACGATCATTATTCAGAATAGGTGTCTGCTCTCCTGGGGTTCTGGCTCCACTACTACTTTCACCCCTTGTTCTCATCATGACTGAAACACCATTTTATTTATAACAAATGGCCAATATAATTCAAGAAATATATAATGCAATATAACTTAAAATAAAACTTACTGGCATGACTATGCTCCACAAGTTCAAAGATTATGTACATGGAAAGTCTACAGAATCAAGACCTGGGCTCTAATACCACTCTTTGTCACAGCCTCACAACAATATGTATAAATATATATATAAACAACCTGTGCAACATAATTTATGCATGTATGCATGTGTATAACTTTTTTTTTCTACTCAGTTCAACAAAACATTGATAAAAGTAAAGTGCTTTCACATCCTGTCACACTATATATACATATGTAGTTATTAAATATTAATCGAGTCTATCAAAACCATCACAAACCTAAAATTTTTATTACAAAGGAGTTTTGAAAGTGATATACAGGATAAAGTCACTAATATAATACAATAACTGTAAAATTGAAAACACAGCCCACAAAATAGACCAACAGGTCGTCATCCAAGTACATTGATCTTTGAAAGCCTATAGGAGCTCCACTGCCAGCCAGTAAACCAGAGGTCTCAAGTCTCACCATATTCACCTACAATGCATGAACTACATGAGCTAATGCTCAATAAGTAAAAATTATGCATGATAAGAGTATGATATAAAATCTCATGCAACTCAACTCTAAGATATAATGCTATAAATATGTCAAATTGAGTACTCATGAATCAAAGAGTTTTCATTAAAAATCACTTCATTTATTGGGCCCTTGGCCTACCTACTATGCACTGGATAGAGCTATGAATAACATCAATAATCACATAGCCATAAACAAATTGACTCAATCCAAGGGCCATCTCTTGGATCACCAAAGGTCCACCCCCTGTCTTCCCCTGTGATCCTTCAGAAGTCTTCCTACTAGCAGAGTCAATAAGGGTACAGTCAAGTGGTCCACCCTCTCGTGACCACCAGAGGTACACGCCCTATCAGCCCCTGTGATCCTCAGAAAAGAAATACTCACGGCACCCTAAAATATCATATAAGCATGCCTCACATGCCTCGGTACACTAGTAGTGGCCAACCAAAATATTTTCTTTTTGAAAACCATGTCTCAAATCATATCGTGCATGCAAAAACCTCCACTATACTCATATGTCGTGCATGCACATATAAATGCTCATGAATAGTATGTTCAATATGAAATGCAAGTCATCTTGCTCTCAACATGTTTCAAGAATCATAAGACTCTCAGTCAAATTTACTATCATCAACACATTAGGTATACATGCTTTAAGACATACTATGTTCTTGCATTGTAGTTGCAAATGGATCTTTACTTATCTTTCACTTGGTTGGTGGCTTAGTCTAGATTTGTTTATTAATCCCCTCCAGTATTAGATGTAAAATAGCCTATAATATTACCCAACATCAAGCACCATTCCCAATTTGGCAAGTTGAAAGCATAAAATATCATACTAAAACCTTAAACACCAAGCTATTTAGGTTTTACAAACTAGAACCCAATCTAGTCCTTCCAATACCTTAATTTCTCATCTTAGATACATGTAAATATCATATAATTGAAGTATTTAACTCTAGTATCATGTACCTAATTGTTAACACTCAATAGCAACATTTCTAGGTTGAAATATGCTAAGTTATCAAATGGGACAGATTCACACTTTCATATTTTCTTGTTGTCCAATTTAGTTGCATGATAATTTTGACATCCCTAAACATATCCAATCACTCCCAAATTTTTACCACACTTATATAACATGTATATAAATGTAATAATCTCATATAATGGCTAAAAATAATGGATATAGCTTCCCAATTTTAGCTCTCTTCACAACATACTGAAACAGATTATTTTCCTACCGTGACAGTTTTGCACACTTCATGACATTAATGTTTTGGCACCCTTAAGTACATTCAATCACTCCCAAATTTTCACCATTATTAGATAACACATATAAAGAGACAACCAGATCAAATTACTACCAAAACTAATGGATTTATTGATGTAAAACCAGCACCATTCACATAGGATAGAATTCGAATTTCAAAGAAGACAGTTTTGAGCACCTCTTTGATTATCACACTATGTTACAATTTATAACCTATCTAAACTTACATACATCACCTAGACTCATATATAAACACATATATGGTGAAATACATAGGTTCTAATCAAGTTATTATACATATATAAAGCATAAATATCAAAAATTAGCAAGTATACAGTTTCTATCCCTAGTGATTTTTATTGTGATTTTGCAACTAAAAATCCTTCTTTTGTGAACTAAAAGACCAAAAATAACATCCTAACATGATTATAATCAATAATAGAAGCTTTAAAAATCATAAACCCTCAAACAATTCAAGAACTTAAATCAAAACATGACTTAAAGCTCACCTATGCACAGATTTTAGATTCAACTTGCTCCTCCTTACTTCCCTTTGCTTCCTTCACTTTTTTTCTTTACTTGGCATTCAATATGAAGGTTTTGGAAGTGAAATAGCTTAGAAAATAGTTTTTGGTCATGGCTCAAGGGTAGAAATGAAGAAAGATTGAGGTGGAAGCTTGAGGTGGCAAAGCTTGAGGTGCCAAGGTTGAGGTGTCAAGTTGTGGTTCAAATCTGATATTTTTCACACCTTATATAGCCCTAATCTAGTGTTTCTCATTACTTATTTATCTATGAACAACCTAATTTAATCTCCATATGATCGGATAATACATTATGCCCTAATTTCTTAACCGTTCATTCAATCTCCAAACCGATCGACATTCGATTCTTAAATAATTATCTAGTTTTCATTTTCTAAAATTACATGAACATATGAACCTTGTATTATGACACTTAAATCATATTATATCATGTCTGATATCCAAAGTATGTTAATCTATAGATGTATACCTTTAAAACACCTCGATCAAATCGAATTGAATCATATAAGCTTACTAGTGACACCTTTAACACTTCTAAAATTATAGCATACAACCTATGAATATCCATTATATTGATCGATCTATTCTTTATCTTATCTAAATATAGAATCACTTAATTAGGTTGTAGGATCTCAACAACTAACATCAAGTGATAGAATTGGAGGTATAATGATTAAAAATACTATAGAAGATGCGATATAGATGTTAATGCAAATTAGCATATAAGTAGCATGTAGTGCATGAATCATATTGGCCAAGTGAGTAATGTGAGGGTTGGGTATTACATTAGTACCATTTGGACTCATAAAATTAGTGTATATTTGTAGTGAGGTAAAATATCTTGAGGATTGTATGCAGATACAATTGTTGAAAGTTAACTACATTTCAATATATTTTATAAGCTTATAAAATTAGGGCATATGACATATTGACTGGGCCTCAAGCCCACTAGGAAATAAGATTTTCTGAATTGCCATTATGGGTGATATAATTCAAAAGAAATAGTGGGAGACATTTATTACTTAAAACTTTATTATAAATGTATATGATTTTGAAAGTATGCTAATTTTCTGCCTCGCTTATATTTGTAAATTATCTATAAATGGCTAAAAATCTACTTGCATCAATTCTGGAAGCTAATAAATTAATTGGTTCCAACTATATCGATTAGTTGAGGAGACAATCATTTTCAAATCATATTAATAAAATAAATAAAATTCTTTATCTTTAATTATTTCATGTAATTAGATAAAGTCCCCAGACCAAACTGAGTTACGGGGTATGGTCATGCATTTGATGGTGATCATGGAATATGTCTCTATGACTTTGGTCTTAAATTAGTTTTGAATAAAAGGCTTTTTGAGATGGGACATCGAATAGCCAATAGACTCGCGCATATGATGCATGCTCGCATGAGGAGGATGTCTCGCTCCATGGACATTGGTGTAGTGATGCTAGTACATGTATGCGGGTGCTTGTTAGGGAATAAGTACACTAAACAGGCCCACTGAAATTTCTTAATTAGAAACTTGTTTGTCGAAATAAGAAATTTCATGTTATGATAGTACACGATTAGTCCTTTGACTTTAGACACCATGGTAGCCATATGCATATCGTGTTTTATTTTGATGTATTTTCTGATTGCCTAACGATCACAAAAGAAGATACGTTGGATGTTGCATTGATATGTATGGAGGTTAATGAGTAGTTAACAAAGGATCCATCACTTGTCTGGTAGAACAAGTGAATCTCCTATATTTTCATAGTTCATGACTCTGAAGTCCTTGGCCAAGGCAGGATGAATGTTAGATAGGGGTTTTCTAGCAATTCATCATGAGTCATTGAAACTTGAAATGGAATTATAGTTATTGAGCAAATAGGGTTTCGCCTATTAATCCATACCCTAGACTCAATCGGGAGATTAGTTGATGGAAAGACCTTACGTATATGATACTCGTAATTGAAATAGGTTTACTCGCTATTTCACCTAAGTCTAGGTAGTCATGATACACTTGCTAGGTATTTTCCATGACTTGTGATATTCTTGAAATTAAGGAGTTAATTTCGAGCGGACTAATTAATTGGATTAATTATTATTATTTATAAATTACAAATATTTCAAACCCACTGTTAGCTTAGTTGTGAACCTAAAGGGTCACACACAACTTGAGATGGAACATTTCTAATTTAGGAATTGATCGAAAGGATTGGATCTAATTAATTAATAAAGATTAATTAATTGTGACTTAAATTAATTCAAGGAGTATAATTAATTATTCAATTAAATGATTGAATTATTTATTTGGACCTAATAATATTAAGGAGCCCAATTGGAGTGAAACAATGATTTGATTGGATCAAATTAATTGTGTAGTCCATAAATTAATTTAATTGTTAAAATATTTTACTTAATTAAATAATTAGATTATTTAATTTGGTCTAATTTAATTAGGTGGGCTAGATGGAATTTATTAATTTGGGTAAGACAATTAATTGGATTAATTGTGGGATTTATTTTTAAGTCCAAGTCCAATTCACAAAGGCCTATTAGGAGAGGCCCATGAAGGTGATTGAAAAAGGATGGAAAATCAATAGTTTGGAATTCATGGGTAATCTTGAATATCTTTGGAAGATATGAAAGAGATAAAATTGGAAGAAGTTTGGATGAACTAAAATATCTTCCAACCAATCAAAAAAAGACACAAAATATCAAGAGTAGGATCCTTGAAATTTTTTGTCCCCTATAAATACACCATGGCCGAAAATTTAAGGATGAATAATCATCCTATAATTTTCTGCCATATAGATGTAAATAGAAGAAAAATTATTTTCTTCATCCGTCTTTTTTTTTTTCCAAAAAAATTATCTTTAAGTGTTAATTCTTTTATCATAAGTTGATAACAAGAATTAATATTTTATATACATACTCCACCAACTAAATTAGAAAAGTAATCAGAATTGCTAGCGGAATTTTAATTTTGTGTTTTTGCTTAAAATGTGGACTACTTTAGTGGGGACACATCTAGATCTCTGTGAACGAAATTCAAAAAATGGGCTAGCAATTGATTGCTTCATAGCCTACGATAATCGAAGTGCATAAAAGGTATAAATCGAAACTTTAATTGTTTTACTACAACTATTGAAAATTGCGAGATCGTTAGAAATTGAATCGGATCCGAGGTATTGCTATAATTGTTATGGTATGATGATTTTAAAATTTTTAATTTTCCACTACACATAAGTTGGGATCACACGAACCCAACACCTTATAGGATAATTTATGAAAAATCTTGTAATTTACTTATGAACTTGAACATGAAGCTTATTGGGTAATCAAAATGTTTAACTTCAACTTTGATGAAGTTTTAAAATTGTGCAAATTACAAATCAATGAACGTCAAGAATTGAGAAATGATGCACATGAGAATTCTAAAATTCATAAAGCAAGAATCAATGATTTTCATGATAATAAAATTTCAAAAAAAATATTTGAGGTTGGTCAAAAGGTTATGCCTTATAATTCTTGATAGCATTTGTTTCCTAGAAAATTAAGATCAAGGTGAGTGGTCATTTTGTTGTAAAAGAGGTATATCCTTATGGGGCGATTGACCTTGAGAATCCTAGAAATGGTAACGTATTCAAAGTAAATGGATAAAGACTCAAACCATTTCTAGAAAATCAATTTTCATAAGAGGAAATTATTTTTCTTTCTAACCCTTATTATGATTAGTGTGTGTATATATACTTATTTTCTCTAACTTTATTTATTTTGAAAGCTTTCTTTTCTTTATTCTTTTTCTTTTCTCGGTTAAGTGGTGGATAACGATACTCCGTGGCTATTAAATTCGAACTTATCATTTTCCCAAACAACTTAAATCTTTGTACAAGATTTCTCTCCTTTTCTTATTTTCTTTTCTTGTTCTTTTCAAAATGGATGACATTCTTCTAACTCTCAAGAAGTAATTTCTTTTTCTTCATAAAAATATAATTTTAAAAATTTATAAAACTAGGATTGAAAGATTAAGGATGCTTATACAAAAGGGTATCCCAAGGGACATATGATGGATAATTGAAGCAAAGGTAAAAGTAGTAAGTGAGTTTTCATATGAATTTTCAAACTTAATTACTAGATACATGTCTGGTTTTGGTAAAAACACATATTCAAAAAAATGAAGGACCAAAAAAATGCAAGTTTGTCACAAATGTGCTCGATGGACTTGCAACACAAAATGTCGTTCATTAGAAATGATTTCTAAAAAATGAGAAGATAAAATTTAATTCATTATGGATAGACTGAGTAAGGAGCCTTTAGATGATGTTATATTGACTATTGGTACACATTCATGTGGATTAGTGCATCATGCAATTCTTGATTTGGGGAATCACTTTTGAGATAAATATGAGCGTCGTAGTCTTGGAAATCTGACATTAAAAGACCTTGTTTGCCATTTTATAAGAAAATTGGATGGGAAGCATCTCATCAACCCATAGAGGATGTTTAAGTCATTACTAGACATAAAACTAGAAGAAGATGTGAGCCACAATCACAACTACATGTACATTCATGTGTAAGTATATAATTTTTAAATTTTGTGTGTCCTTATTTTCAACATTTCTAACAAAAAAAAAACACATGCGATAAATGAATTATATATTCACACCTCAATAAATAGCATCGTACTCACTCCATTTTGCACAACTCACTTTAAAAAAAATAAGAAAAATGGAAGGGTCTTCCACTTCCAAGTTCAACTGTATTTATGTCTTTTGTGAAATCAATCCAGGAAAAAATAGTGAGTTTATAATGGCAGTCAATAACCTTGGTAGAATTTTAGCAGAAAGAAAAAATTCATTTAGTATATGGAGGAGGCAGTCTGGGGCTAATGGGGAGTGTTGCTACTTTAACTCTTGTAGGAGGAATCAAAGTTTTAGGAGTTATCCCAAAACCTTTAACAGTACAGAATATCACAGGTATGACCATCGGAGATGAGCTAAAAGTGTCACATATTCAGGACATAATGCCTAACATGTTAAATAATGCGGATGTATTCATCACCCTACCTGGTGGTTTTGGTACACTTGAGGAGTTATTCCAAGTTATCTCTTAGGCACAACTCAACATTCAACAGAAACTTGTAGGTATTCTTAATGTTAATGGTTTTTATGATGGTTAGATATTTTTTGTAGATCATGTTGTGGAAAAAAGGTTTTATTTCACCATCTGCAAGACGAATCCTCATTTCTGCTCCAACACTTGACCAACTTATTGATCAACTTCTAACATATGTGTCTAAACCTGATCCAACATTGGCCTGTGTGGATTGGTCCAAGAGGGACAGTGGTCGAAAATGCATCAGCCTGTAAAATTTATCCTTAATGGTTTTAATTAATAGTGTGTTTTGTGTTGTTTCAACTTTATTTTTTTCAATAAGCTATATTTTAGGTGATATCTTTTAAACTCTACTTTCATATCTATTTTTGACATTAGGGATAATGTCTCGATTAGGTTGGAGGAGAGGATAGTTGATATCATATCTTGTGTGTTCAATGCGCATTTTTTTATTTTTTTTAAAAAATAATTCAAGCATGTTTTCTTTTGGATCTATTGAAACCATGAGTAAGAGTGGCTAGAGTAAAGGGTAATCTTTTGACACTTTTGAGACTCACTGCCATTTTTTTTGTATAACATGACATGTTTGTGAAGTTTTTAACTGAAATTTTGTGAATTATCAAAATATAATTGCAATCCTCTTTTTGTTAAAGTCCAAAAGTACTATCTTGACAAAAAATAGAAATTAGTCTTGTGCACATCCTAAGCCTTGTGGAAAGATTGGTTGCGATACATATAACTGAAAATTCCGACCATGTTAAAGTCTTTACTTTTTAATATTCACACATCTTTTGTAAATAAATGGAGAGTTTGAGGAAACAAATTCTAAACTTTAATTGATCATTTAAATTGGTTTTGTTGCAATTTGAAATGCTTAATTATGTCTACCTTGCATGCAGAAAAATGAATTAGGTAAACCTGTGTAGTTATCTATTTCTATTGAGATATTTCGCTTTGTAGCTAGTGATATGAGTATAATTATAAATCCTTCTTTTGATCTTATGTTATCATGTGAGTCATGTTGTATAAAAAAAAGACAAAAATACAAAAAAACAAAACAAAAATCAAAACAAAAAAAAAATCACCATTTCATTTTCAAGTTAACCAATGAAATTTTGAGGCATGTTTTGGCAAGACAGACTAGGTATTTCAAATTTTGTGACTACCCATCTTATATTCAATTTTAGTTTGAATGCTTGTCCTAAATCATTTAAACCATTTCCCTAAGTGTTTTAACTTTTTTTCAACTCCATGAGTGATCACCTTACCAACTTAAATGGCAAACACTTACCTGTGAGAATATGGAGTTGATGTTTTTTCATGATTGATTTTGAAGTTATATGCATCTTGGTCTGTGGAATAAAAGGTTGGCTTAGTGCACATACGCACAACATCTTTTGAAAATTCTAAAAAAAAATCCCAATCATGTAATGTCTGAGAAATGACTATTTGTGATTGTTAGACTATTTTATAAATTTCATTTAAATTTTGATAATCATGCCATGTTTCTTTTTATTTGTATTACATTTCATTACGTTATAATTACTAGGGACTAGTAATAAGTTGGTTGGGGGTGTGATGAACATTTAAAAGTGTACAATTAATTATGATTTATATAATTATTTTCACTTTGAAATTGTCATTAGAACTCCCAATTAAAACATTTTTTGTATTTTAGGAATAAAATGGGAAATCAACATAAAAAAATGAGATTAAAAAGTTTTATCTTCTTTTGTGCAGGTTTTAGAGAAACTGGCGTAACTTTTGATTTCAAGGGTTTTGGATTAATTCTTGAGGCTATGAATTGATAAGTCATTCATTACAAGTTCATGCAAACTTTAGATCTCATACTAAACATGTAAGGATCAAATAAGTTGGATTACAAGTGGCTGTACAAAATGGATCACCAAAAATTCGAATAAGAATTAAGCCCAATTCTGAACTATTTTACCAATTGGATTATATCTCTTAAACCAAAATTGATTTTGGGTTAAAATTTAGATATGTTATACACAAGAGTTAGATAAACAAGTTTGATGATACAAGATGGTAAGAAAATATGTTAAAATGGTCAATAAATATACTGCAATGCACTACTGATGTTGAAGGATGGCTCTTGAATATGACCCAGTAATTTGACCATATCTCTCTCATACGGCAGCCAAAATTGACAAATGACATATGAAAATATATCAACACATAAGATTTACAACTTTTATTCTTTACTCATCATCAAAATCTGGCTGCATCCAGTCTAAAAAATCAATTAAATCGGGTAGGTGAAAATTTAGAGAATTTGGTGTAACAACTTACCAACTCTTAACAACTAGCATACCAGTTGATTGTTTAACTCCTCCATTATATGTTTGGTCTCTATCATACTCCAAGCACTATAAATAAGCTATGTATTAAGCTTAAAAGAGTGGGGGAGGGGGTAGAGGGTTTCTTTAGACTAGGTTTTCTAGTAGTAATATAAGTTTTCTAGTTGTAATAGAAATGTATTTTCTAATTTCTTGTCTATTTAGTCTTTCCTACTTTCATTATGTCTTTTCAAATTTCTTTTTGCTAGGAAAAAGGATAAACCTCTTGATGGAGGAAGAAAAATGATTATAGAGGTAGAAAATATTTAAGTGTGGTGTATTATTATTTTAATTTTTTATCTAAAGCCTACTTGTTTTGTGGTCATTCTTAATTCATGTATCACTAATGGCACAACAAATACTTGGATTTATTTATCTAGACGTTTAGTTTTACTACACCAACTGCTAACATGAAACCTTAATTTGTTGTAGACAAAGGTGTGCATAAATACTTGATCCCATAAACAAGTGTTGGTGTTCAGAGATAATTTGCAAATAGTAAGATAATATGATGATTACCTTATTGCATGAGTTATTTGATAACATCTTCCCATTAGGAACTTTCCTTATGTATGGATTTCAATAGTGGAAATTAAAAGAGGTAAAAATAATAAATAATCATTTATCTATCCAAAACTCTAGAGCGGATCTCTAATCCTCACTACTTTTATTACTTTGGTTTCTTTTAGTTACAGCATATATCATTTTTTTTAAACTACATAAAGTCGATCTTTTTTTAGAAATATAATCCTAAAATCTTTAAATAACTTCCCTGTGGATGATCTCAGACTCACGATTTTTTTTTTACTTGACACAATCTATACTTGGGTTTGTAATCTTAAAGTTGCAGCAACTACTAGAAAACTTAGTTTAAAGAAAGATAACAATAAAAGTTTCTTTCCCCCTTAAGGGTTTTTGTGTGTCATGAATACCATCAAAGAGCCCCTATTTATAGTAGAAGTGTGCTTAAATTGACATCTCCAAATTCACTATAAATATACTCCAACTTAACTTCAAATGTGCTTTAAATTCACATGTTCTTTTCAGGCCTGAATTTTATCATACATTGTTCTCTATGCAACCAACTAAATTTGAAAAAGTGATCAACATAAAAGTTGTAGATTTTCTATTAGATTAAATTTCCAATGTGAATGACCTAATTCTAACCATTAGGGAGAAAGTTATGCTTGATTTAACTAGATGTATTAGCATAGATAGATCATTTCTAATGCACACTCTTAGATGAATTTGTTTCTATATTAAAGGATGAATTATACTGAGCTTTCAAAAATAAAGTTGTAGTTCTATCTCTTGGATTTCAAATTAAATAAGATTCAAGTCTATAGGGCTTTTGAGCATGGAGTTATGCCCAAAATACAAAAAACTGCACAAGTCTATAAACATGATTATTTTAAATTTAATGCAAGCTCAACAATCACTTGCAAATTCCAAGTGATTTCTTGCATATATTTTGATCTATACATGATGGAGTTAGACAAAAATGACCATTTTTCTTCTAATTGTGATACTTCTTTGATCCAATGAAATATTATCTCATAATTTGCTCACGAAATATGTTGTCTTCTTTGGTTTTATTTTAGTTGTTTTTGATCTCCTTTTATTTATTGATTCTCAAACATAAAATATTAATAAAACTATAATATTAACAAATATAAAGTAAGGATTTGATACAAAAGTATATCAAAATATGCACTATCAAATTCCCCCACACTTAACCCTTTTTCGTCCTCGAGCAAGTCTGAAACAAACCTAAACTAATCCACTTTCATAGGAAATCACGGTTGCATTTAGCGTATGCAACAAGCCTTTAAACCCCTAGTTAGCCCATAGAGGACTAGTTATAGTCTCGTGAGAGTTTCCAGTGGTGATACCCACAAACACCTATGATAACTAATTTTTAACAATTATTCTCAGGAAGCAACAAAGTAATATGAAAATGAAATCAAACAAGTGTTGAATCTAACCTTTAGTCATTCAAAAGTCAATATATATCCACAATAAGCATACCCAAGTGTGTGTGTGTGTGAATAGTTAATATCAATAGTGACGAAACCATACATGCTTCAAACAAGTTAATTCCCATAAAATCTCACAAAAACTATTAATGGAAGAGTTAAACATCATAGGTTCTTCCTTTGGTACTATAACACCCCCACCACTAAATATAGATATTGATATAACAATAATTTTGACAAGGTAGCACATGTGTATATATATAATTTTTTTTGTCAACTGTAGCTCTTTGAGAAATAGTAAAAGTGCTTTCTCACATATAACCATATATGTAGAAAAATCACCGTTTATATAAAAAACACAACACCCATCACAGTCACGTTATTCTAAAACTTATTTACTATAAAATTTTAAGAGTTATATAGGACACGACATCCCAAAGTTATAATATAATAGACTCAAAAATCAAAATAATAGTCTATACTTTCAGAAAAAGTAAGGACATTTTGCATCTTGTAACCCTTTATATGTAGACAATAATTTACACAATAATAATGATTGTGAAAATTAGAATATGCCCACAACACAACCCAGTAAGCCTCAGAGTCTCAGGTATCACCATGCAAAACCTACAATGCGTGAACTACGTGAGTTAATACTCAGTAAGTGAAAATCATGCATGATGAAGGGATGATCTAACACTTATGCAATGCATTTGTATAAGATCATGACAAAAATGCAAACTCATGCATCAAAAATAGTTCATTCAAAGTCATTTCCATCATTGGGGCCTTGGCCCACCTACTATGTACCGGATAGAGCTCTCAAAAATATCAATAATCACATGGTCATAAACAGATCGACACAGTCCGGGGGCCATCTCTTGGGATCACCAGAGGTCCACCCCCTGTCTTCCACTGTGATCCTCCAGAAGTCTTCCCACCAGTGGCGTCGATAAGGGCATAATTAAGTGGTCCACCCTCTCGTGACCATCAGAGGCACACCCCCTGCCCACCCCCTGCCCACCCCTATGTTTCTCCAAGAAGTAATACTCGTAGTGCCCCAAAATATCATATAAATAAGTCACACAGGCCTCGGTACACTAGTAGTGGCCAACCAAAACATTTTATTTCTTAAAATAATATCATGCATGTAAAACCTCAACTGTGAGCACGTGTTATGCATGCACGTGTAAATATTGATGAATGGCATGTTCAATGACATAATGGATCCCATGTCCCATTATCCAAGCAACGTATGCACTATAAGATATTTATAATACTCATAATATACTCATCAAGGCACAAGGATCACATTTAATATAGATTAGGCAAGAAATACTATGCCCATGCATTGTAGTTACAAATGGATTTTCACTTACCTTTGATCGGTTGTGTGTTAAGAAACTACTCCCCAACCCTAGATGTGAAACAATATGTAAAAATATAAGATATAAATCACCATCCTCAATTAATAGACTCATTATACCTAATATAGTATAAAGATCTTGAATCTCAATTTAATTAAACAACCTTACCACTTAGAAACTATAACCGAATACAACCTTCTATGAACCTTTATTCCATATCTTAAATGTACACTAACCTTACTTAATTAATATATTATAACTCTTATAACATCTCCCTAAATGTTAGGGATAAAATGAACCACATCTATGCTGGAACATGTTAATGAACCAAATGGGACAGATTCACAACTTCACATTTTCTTGTTGCCACATTAATATGCATGATGATTTTGACACCCTTAGACATATTCATTCACTCCCCAATTTTTATCACACCTAGATAACATAAAAAAATAATATAACCATTTCATATGAATAACCTCTAACATCATCATGAACAAGATAAGAATCTTAAGAAATCACAAAACCCTCAAATAATATAAAAATTAATATCAAAACAGGTATATGAACCTCACTTATGCGAGTTTCAGCTTCTACTTGTGATTACTACTTCCTTTTACTTCCTTTGACCTTTTCTATCACTTGGAATCAATTAGGACCAGCTTATAGATATTTTGACATGAGTTTGGACCCTGAAAATGACTGAAAATGGTTGAGGGTCGTGGGTAAATAGCAAAGAGTGAAAGAAAGCTTGAGGTGGTAGGTTGTGGTATAAATCTAACCTTTGACCCATCTTTCAAGCCTAGATCAGATGTGTCTTACTATACATTAATTTTATTCCATCCTATTTTAATTACCACAAGATGCCATAGATAATTCATAAGCTAATTTCCTACCCATTCATTTAATTTTTTACCCGATTGTCACCCGATTCTTCAATAATTATCCATATTAAAAATTATATAATCTTATATATAAATGAATATTATAATGTCACCTTTGAATCATATTATCTCATGTCCAATGTCCTAAATATGCAATTTACCGATATATACTTTTGAAATACCTGCATGAAATCGAATCAAACCGTATAAGCTTACTAGTAATAGCTTTAACACTTCCAAAATTATAACCTATATATTCCATCATTATCCAATATTGATCAACCTCATTTTCTTCTTATTTCAATTTAATATTGATTACTTATATTATGATGATCGACAACTAACACCATATAAGATTTTCTAGAAATTTAATAATCAAATGTGATTATAAGGTAAAACAGATCATGCCATATAGTTTCAATACAAGCACTTATGAATAACATGTAATGCATGAATCATATTGGACAAGTGAGTAGTGTGAGGCTCGTTTATTATAGTTGCAAATCTTCTCTACACCAAATGTACCACATGAAATCAAAAGGTCTTCAACAAAAGTTGTAATGGGGCCAAAAGGTAGTGATATGGCTAAGAAATAAAATGATAGGATGCAATAAAGTTTCTAAAATCTTCACGGGATTAGAGGCAAAGAGTTTATCAATGAAGAATTCTCATACTCCAAGAATTTCAACATCGAGGCCTATTGTTATTGAATTGGACCCCTCTTCATTATTTTTAAAACAAGGGTAGGATAATAGTGTATTTAGGCTAGGTAAGAATATATGGTTACCAAAAAATATGCTTGTTTATTGAAAGACTCAAAGAAGGGGCTCACTATGGAGGATGTTCTCTCAAAACATCACATGGAGAACAAGTTGATTTAACCATGGTGCTGGAAAGCCTAATGTCTTAATCATTTTTTAAGTGGTGCTCAATCAGTCGTTCACCTCAACAAACCAAAAAGAAAAGTTCTAACACTTAATCCCTTCATGTAGAAAATCCAATTGATGATTAAATCGAAAGCGTAAAAACTACCTATTTTGACATGCTTATCTCCACATAAAATAACATAACTATTTGTGCAAAAAGATTTTAGTATAATTATTACAAAAATATATTAACCAAAGAATAATATCAAAGTCCAAAACAACACCCATCATCAACCAAACCACGTTATTTGTATTTAATTTAATTCATTGATGTTGGAAGATCATTTACGACTCAAAAAAAATTAACAATTCACATTTTTTTGTTAAAAACTTCACAAAGTTTCCATGTTATGCAAAAAAAAAAAAATAGGAGTGCATCTGAAGAGTGTTATAGTTACCCTTATTTTGCCATCATTTTTCATGGTTTCAATCGAGCCAAAAGAAAACACGCTTGAAAAAAAAATTAAAAAAAAATAGACATTGAACATACAACGCATGACATCAATTATCCCCTCCCCTAACCTAATTGAGATATTGTTCCCAAATATCGAAAATAAATTGGAAAGTAGAGCTTAAAAGATATTACCTAAAATATGACTTATTGGAAAATAAAGCTGAAACAAAATAATATATACACTATTAGTTGAAACCATTAAGGATAAATTTCATAGACTGAGAGTCGAATTCATTTTACGCTTTTGACCATTGTCCTTGTTGGACCAATCCACATGAGCCAATGCTAGACCAGGTTCTGACATATATGTCAGAAGTTGATCAATCAGTTGCTCAGGTGTTGGAGCAGAAATGAGAATTTCATTTTGCAGATGGTGAAATAAAACCTTTTACTATAGCATGATCTACAAAAGATAACAAACCATTAAATTGAACTCACCATTTTTTCCTAGATTGGTTCCACAAAAGATATAAATACAATTGAACTTGTGAGTGGAAGACCCTTCCAATTTTTTTCTTTTTTTTTTTTTTTTTAAATTGAGTTGTGCAAAAATGAAGTATGGTGCTATTTATTGAGGTGTGAACAGGGAATGCATTTATTGCACGTCATTTTCTTTTGTCAGAAAGGCTGAAAATAAGGACATGAAATTTAAAAATTTGCTACTTACACATAAATGTACATGCAGTTGTGACTATGACTCACATCTTTCCCTGGTTTTACGTCCAGTAATGGCTTAAATGCCCTCTATGGGTTGAGGATATGCTTCCCATCCAGTTTTCTTATAAACTGGTAAACAAGGTCTTTTAATGTCAGATTTTCAAGACTATAATGCTCATAATCATCCCGAAAGAGATTCCATAAATTAATAATTACACGTCGTACTAATCCACATGAATGCATCTCAAGAGTGAATATAATGTCATCTAAAGACTCCTTACTCAGTCCATCCATAATGAATTAAATTTTATTTTCTCGATTTTTAGAAACCACTCCTAAAGAACGACACTTTGTGCGTAAGTTCATCTAGCACATTTGTGACAAACTTATATTTTTTTTCCCTTTGTTTTTTTGAATATATGCTTTTATCGAAACCAGGTATATATTTAGTAAGCAAGTTTGAAAACTCATGTGAAAACTCACTTGCTACTCTTACATTTGCTTCAATTATCCATCGTATGTTCCCTAGGATGCCCTTATGCTTAAACATCCTTAATCTTTCAATCCTGGTTTTATAAATTTTTAAAATTATATTTTTAGGAAGAAAAGGAAATCACTTCTTGAGAGTTAGAAGAATGTCATCCATTTTGAAAAGAACAAGAAAGAGAATGAGAAAAAGAGAGAAACTTTATACAGAGATTTTAGTTATTTGGGAAATTGATAAATCCGACTTCAATTGCCACTAAATACTATTATCCGCACTTAACCCAAAAAAAGAAAAGAAAAAAAATAAAAAAAAAAACAAGCTAAAAAAACAAACAAAGTTAGAGAATATATATATATGTACACATACTAATCATAACAAAGGTTAAAAACAAAAGAACTTTCTCTTGTGAAAATTGATTCTCTAGAAACGGTTTAAGTCTTTGTACATTTACTTTGAATACATTACAATTTCTTGGATTCTCAATGTCAATCTCCCCATAAGGATATACCACTTTTACAACAAAATGACCACTCCACTTTGATCTCAATTTCCAAGAAATAAATGCAATCGAGAATTACAAAGAAAAATCTTTTAACCAACCTCAAATATTTTTCTTGAGATTTTGTTATCATGAAATTTTTTGATTCTTGCTTTATGAATTTTAGAATTCTCATATGCATCATTTCTCAATTCTTGAAGTTCATTGATTTGCAATTTGCATAATTTTGAAACTTCATTAAGGTTGAAGTTAAATATTTTAATTGCCCAATAAGCTTTATATTCAAGTTCAAAAGGTAAATGACAAGATTTTCCATAAACTATCCTATAAGAGGCATGCCTAATGATGTTTTAAAAGTAATTCTATATGCCCAAAGTGTATCGGTAAGTCTAAGAGATCAAACTTTATGATTTAGGTTAATTATTTTTTTCAAAATTTATTTTATCTACCTATTCGCAAGTACAACTTGTCCATTTGTCTAAGGTTGATAAGAGGTTGCAACTTTATGCATGATTCCATATTACCTCATTAAAGTTCCAAAAGCTTTGTTACACAAATATTTTCCCCCTTCACTGATAATGGATCAAGGAATTCCAAATCGAGTTAAAATATTTTATTTTAAAAAATTTATTACTATTTTATGATCATTGTTTTGATAGGGAATTGCCTCGATCCATTTTGAGACATAATCTATGGTGACTAATATATAAATAAAACCAAATAATAATGAAAATGATCCCATGAAGTCAATACCCCAACAGTCAAGATTTCAATCACTAGGATGTAGTGTAGGAATATCATGTTTCACTTTGAAATGAATCCAAACTTTTGACAATTTTCACAAATTCTGCAGAAAGAGTAAGTGTCTTTAAAAAGAGTTGGCCAAAAAAATCCACATTGCAAGATCTTTGTAGTGGTTTTCTTTGTTGAAAAGTGACCACCACATGCTTCTAAAAGAACAAATTTAACAATATTACCTATCTCATTGCCAGGCATGCATCTTTGAAAGATTTGATCAAGACAATATTAGAATAGGTATAGATCATCCCAATAAAAGTTTTTCACCTCGATTAAAAATATGTTTTTATCTTGGGAGTTCTAATGTGATGGCATATTTCTTGTCACAAGAAAATTAACAATGTCAGCAAACCAATGTAAAATAGAAATATTAAATAGTTGTTCATTAGGGAAAGTGTCATTAATAGGTGTGGTTTGAAATAAGTCATCACAAACAAGTCTCGACAAATGATCAACTACCTGATTCTCTACTCCTTTCTTATCTCTAATCGTAATGTTGAATTCTTGGAGTAAGAAAATCCACCTAATCAGTCTAAGTTTGGCATCTTTTTTTTTGACAAAAAGATATTTCAAAGCTGCATGATCACTGAAAACAACAACTGGTGAGCCGACAAGATAAGATCTAAATTTGTCCATTGCAAAAACTACAGTAAGTAATTCTTTTTCAGTTATTGAATAATTCAATTGAGTACTAATTAATGTTTTACTTGAATAGTAAATAACATATGATTTCTTATCTTTTCTTTGTCATAAGACAGCTCCAACAGCATAGTCATTGCCATCACATATTATTTCAAAAGGTAAATTCCAATTTGGAGGGTGCATAACTGGAATAGACATAAACATGCTTTTAAGCTTAACAAAAGCATTTTCACAATTTTCAATTCATTTAAAAATAGTCTTTTGTTAGAAGATTACATAAAGATTTAGATATTATATTAAAAAAATTTATAAATCTTTTATAACATCCAACATGTCCTAAAATTGATCTTACTTTCTCCACAGACTTTGGTATTTATCTCCTTCAATACGTTTTAACGAAATAATATGTCCAAAAATTATATCAGTTGTTACCATAAAATGGCATTTATCCCAATTGAGTACAAGATTCTTTTCTTCACATCCGACCAAAACCTTTTCTAAATTAGACAAACAATCGTCAAAGGAATTACCAAAAATAAAAAAATCATCCATGAAGACTTCAAGAAAACATTCAACCATGTCACTAAAATTACTAAGCATGCATCGTTGGAATGTAGTCAGTGCATTACATAATCCAAAAGGTATCATTTGATATGCAAAAGTATCCAAAGGACATGTAAAAGTTGTTTTCTCTTGATCTTCAAGTACAATTGTAATTTGATTATATCCAGAATATCCATCTAAGAAGAAGTAAAATTTATGTCCCTCAAATCTTTCTAAGATTTGATCCATGAAGGGTAGTGGAAAATAATCTTTTCTGGTAACTAAATTGAGTTGTCTATAGTCAATGCACATTCGCCAATCAGTAATAGTCCTCATTGGAATTAATTCATCATTCTCATTCTTGACTACAATAACTCTTGATTTCTTAGGTATACTTGAGTAGGTCTTATACATTGTTGTCAGAAATAAGATAAATAATCCATTATCTAAGAGTTTAATGACTTCATTTCTCACTATTTCTTTCATATTAGGATTTATTATTCATTGCATCTCTTTAGAAGGTTTAGCATTTTCCTCTAGATGGATGTTATGTGTGAAAATTAAAGGACTAATACATTTAATGTCTGCAATGGTTTATCCTCAAGAATTTTTAGGCATTTTAAGAGTTTCGATCAAATTACTTTATTCAGATGCATCAAGTTTGGAATAAATTATTACTGAAAAAGTCTCATTATCACCCAAGAAAGAGTATTTCAAATTAAATGGCAAAGGTTTCAAATCAATCATAAGAGCTTTAATACTTGATGGAATAGATTATACTATTAATGATGAAAGTTCTTCAAACCATGGCTTCCAAAAATATTTTTCTTGTACAAGCAAAAATTTAGAGAGATTATTAGAGTGTGTTTTTTTACAAATACTTTCATTTTCATAATAAGTCTCCAAAGGATGTAAAGAGTTAGTGGTAGTAAAATATTCATGAATAAGTTCATCGATTAAATCCACTTTATGTACTTTGACAACTTTTGTAGATTGCTTACAAATATTAAACACATTTAGTTCCAAAGTCATATTTCTAAAACATAACTTTAAAATACAATTCTTACAATTAATCAAAGCATTTGAAGTTGCAAGAAAAGAATAACCCAAAATAATAGAAATCTGTATGTGTGTATGTGCAACAGGCTCTATGTCCAAAATAATAAAATCTACTGAAAAGTAAAACTTATCAATTTATATCAACACATCTTCTACTACTCCCTTTGAAGCTTTAATTGAACGGTGAGCTAGTTGGAGAACAACATAAGTTGTTTTAAGTTCACCCAAACCTAACTAATCATAAATTGAGAATGGTAGAAGATTTACACTAGCACCAAGATCAAACAAAACTCACTCTATTCTAGTGTTTCCTATGGTACATGAAATGGACAACTTGGATCTTTATACTTAGGTGGAGTGAATTGTTGAATGATTGAAATAACACTTTCAGTTAAAAATGCCTGTTTTGTACATGATGTTTTCATTTGATTGTACACAAATTTTTCAAAAATTTAGCATAAGGTGGAACTTGCTTGATTGCATCCAGTAACGGAATATCAATCTTGACTTGTTTAAAAACTTCAAAGATTTTAGGAGCTAAAGGTGAGTATTTTTCTTTTTCATCATTTCCAAACTCACTTTCCTTAAACTTACCTTCATCATCAAGACTATTTTCACTCTTCATTTCTAAAGGTCGATTAGAAACTTTCTCCTTGGGATGAATAGTCTTGTCAACAACTCTTCCTTGATTGAATTTTCACCCAAATAAAAACATGACACTAAGGATTAGATTGATGTTGAGCAGAAAAATTTACCTTTTTTATGAGTACGCAAAGAAGCTGTCATTGTTGAAAGTATGCTTTTGATCTCATTGATGGCTTGTGAAATTTGGTTATTGATGTTTGTTTGTCCATACATAAATTTTTACAAAGTCTCATCAAGGGATTTTGTATGTGGAGCAAGATAATAAGAAAAGTTTGGTGGCTTTTGAGAATATAGTGGTTGGGCACCGTTCTCATCTCGCCAACTAAAATTGGGATAATTCTCCATTGTGGATTGTAAGTTTCAAAATATGGAGAATGAAAAGGCTTTTTGAATGTGTTCATGATATTTGCTTGTGTTGTAATATCTGGGCATTCATTGGAAGAGTGTCCAACAAGTTCACAAATGCTACAAACTTTTTCATCGTGCACATATCTGATTTTCTTTACTTTTTTAAGTTCTATGACCACAACTTTTCTTATTAAACTAACAATTCTAATATTTAGGTCATCTTCTTGACTAAAGTAATATTTTTCTTTATTACTATTAGCAAGATTAGATTAAATAGGACCTTTAGAAGCATTAACACTATGCCATGATTGAGAGTTTTCTGCCAAATGGTCTAGATATTCTAAGGCTTCATCAAGTTATTTATCAAGAAACTCACTATTACACATTATCTCAATAAATTATTTTGTTTTAGGAGTTAAGCCTTCATAAAATAAACTAATTAAGTGTCATTTTTCAAAACCATGATGTGGGCATGAATTTAACAAATTTTTAAATCTTTCCCAATATTGAAAGAAAGCTTCATTAGAATTTTGAGAAACAATTTGGATCTATCTTTTCAAAGCATTAGTTTTATGAGTTAGAAAGAACTTTTTCAAAAATTCAACTTGTATTTCTTGTCAAGTGCCAACTGACCTAGGTTTTAAAGAGTTAGGCCAACTTTTTGCTTTATCTTTAAAGAAAAGGCAAATAATTTGAGCTTAACGATCTCATTTGTACAAGTTTGATCTTTAAAAGTTGCACATACTTCATCAAATTCTTTCAGATGCAAGTAAGGGCTTTCAAAGTCTAAACCATGAAAATTAGAAAGTAAATGGATCATACCTGGCTTGAAGCAGAAGTTATTTGCAATGAGAGAAAAAATGAAACAAGAATGAAAAGAATTTCAAGGAGGTTGCAAGTAATAATGCATGATATGTACAGTTGATTCTCATTTTCATCCTGGAGACTTTCATTTTCACACATGGTAGAAGTGTGTGAAGGTGACTTAAATAAATTTCCAAATAAAGTTTCAAAACTATTTCTAACTAAACGATGAAAATTATGACTACGATACCATATGAACATATAATCACATAATATTTACAAAGGGAAAATATTTACAAACCTGAATACTTATCTTGCTTTCCCTAGAAATGACACCAAAAACTTGTTAAACTTTAAGGTTGCAAACCCAAGTGCAGTTTGGGTCAAGTAATAAATTTCTCGGCAGTCCGAGATCAATCCATAGGGAAGTTGTTTGAAGTTTTCAGGATTATATTTCTTAAAAAATAGGCTTTATATGGTTTAGAATATAAAGAAAAATTTATGTTATAACTAAAAAATTAAAGTAATAAAAGTATCAAGGATTAGGGATCCGCTCTTGAATTTTGGATAGAGGGACAATTATTTATTCATTTTACCTCTTTAAATGCCACAATTAAAATCCATACATAATGAAGGTTTCAATGAAAAAATGTTACCAAATAACTTATGCATTAAGGTAATCATGATATTGTCTTACTATTTGCAAATTATCTTTTAACACCAATACTCATTTATGGGATTACGAATTTATACACACCTTTGTCTACAATAAATCAAGCTTAGCAGTTAGTGGGGTAGAACTATATAATAAGCTAAATGAACCCAAGTATTTGTTGTGTCATTGGAGATACATAAATCAAGAATCACCATAAAACAAAAAAGGTTTCAAATAAAAATTAAAATAATAATACAACACACTTGAATATTATGCACAATTATAATCGTTCTTCTTCCTCCATAAAAAGGTTCACCATTTCTCCTCGGGTAAATGAAATTTAGAAACACATAATGAAAGTAGAAAAGACTAAAATAGAAGAAAAACTAGATAATACATTTCTATTACTACTATAAAACTTAGCATAAAGAAAGACAACAATAAAACTTTCTTTCTCTTTCTGAGGATTTTTGTGTATCATGAATGCCATCCAAGAGTCCCTATTAATAGTAGAAGAGTTTCTAAATTGACATCTCCAAATTAACTTCAAATGTACTCTAAATTCACATATTCTTTTCATATCTAAATTTCTCACACATTTGTCTCTATGCAATCAGCTAAATTTGGATAAGTGATCAACATGAGAGTTGTAGATTTATCTGGTATCTTCATTTTCCAACTTGAATCACCTAATTCCAACTACTAGGAAAAAAATGATGCTTGATTTAAAGCGATGTGTTAGCATGGATAGATCTTTTCCGATGTACACATTTAAATGAATTTTATGCTATAATCAAAGTTGAATTGAACTGAGCATCTAACAAAAAAGTTGTATTTCTATCTTTTGGTTTTCAAATGAAATAAGGATCAGGTCCATAGGGCTTTTGAGCATATAGTTATGTCTAAAATATGAAAACTGTACAAGTCTAAAAATATGCTTATTTTAAATTTAATACAAGCCCAACAATAACTTGCAATGTCCAAGTGATTTCTTGCATATATTTTTATATACACATGATGGACTTAGGAAAAAATGGCTCTTCTCTTCTAATTGTGATGCTTCTTTAATCCAATGAAATATTATCTCTCAACTTGCTCACGAAATATTTTGCATTCTTCGATTTTATTTTTGCTCTTTTTATTTCTTTTTATTTATTGATTCCCTAACACAGAATATTAATAAAACTATAATATTAACAAGAATAAAGCAAGAAAAATATAAAGGATTTGATACAAAAATATATAAAAATATGCACTTATCATTTATGATATTAGGAAAAGATTAGCGGAGAAAGAGAAAGAATTATTGGAATTGGAAAAAAGGTTAAACAATATAAAGAGATTGAGAGAGAAGAAAAAATATGGCTTGGGAGAGTATGCATTGCCACATTGCCATATGGGGAAGTGGCATCGCGACTCGAGGAGTTAAAGTTGCAACTTGGGAAATAAGGCACCACAAACCATTGTTGTTGTCAAAGATGGCACTGCGATGCGAAGAAGAAGGCACCATAAGGAAGATAGCAGCGTGGCGTGGGAAATCAATCGACTTGTTTGGTTAAAAAAAAAACTTAGGAGCTTTTTTTCTTTTTTCCCTTTAATGGAGAGAGAAAAAAAGGGTCAGAGTTCATCAGCTTCAACACTGACAAAGCATCCGACATGTGTCAGTGAAAGAAAGAAAAAAATCAACAACGACAAGTTGCTGTAGGGGCTGACTACCCTCAGATTTAAGGATTACGTGGAGTTTTTAAAATGTATTTGCAAAGATTTAGGGATATAAAGAGGGTAAAAAGCCCCGTGGCGTGGGAATGAGTAAGTTGTAGTGCCGAGGTCGGCACCGCGACATGGGAAATCAACCTACTTGGTTGGAAAAAGTGACTTAATGTTGCTATGAAAGTGCTCTGATGCCATAAAGAGATTGATAGAAAGGATGGTATGACATTTTCATTGAACAATAATTAGAGATTGATAGAAAGGATGGTATTACCTTTCTATTGAACAATGATTCACTTATATAGGTTACAATACTTCAATATTAAAGGTAAAATACAAAAGCAAAGATTGCCTACCAAACTAGTGTTTGATTAGAAAAATAAATAAATCAAGTTTAAAAAAAAATATCAATGCATAATAAAATAAAAATAATTGAAAATCATATTTCCTTATCATATTATTATATATCACTAGCATCGAATTTTATGTGATAATGTAATTTTTTATGAATTTTTTTGTGCAATACTATCATATAATATGATAAAATTGAGTCAAATAGCTAAATATGAGAAAGTCAACTAAGATTAATGCATTTTAAAAGAAAAAAATGTACAACATTCTAACCAGAAATTCAAGTACTACGTCTATTGGTGAATAATAATCATTCTACATTTTTTATGTAAGTTAACTAGTTTGAATTAAATTAGGTTGGGTAATAAAGTTAAAGTAAGATGATGAAGGATAATTTTATCTTTGTATAATTGGACATTTGATATTATTAGAATGCGACACGTGTACTACAAGGATAACTAGTTAGCATGAAAATATGCTAAGGTCTCATAATCTAACTACAACTAAGCTAAATAGCTCAATCCCTAGAGAGTACTTTGCCAAATGGACATAGAATACCAAGGTCTAACATCCCAAATAGATAGATCTTGGCTCCAGGTAAGAAGGATATACAAATTCATATATTCACTTTATTATAATCCTCTGCAAAAGTACTAACTTTAGTATCAGAGTACCGTGAGGCTCTATTTTGCTGGTAGGTGCCATCATCCAACCACCCTTGAAAATCTCCCTTGACTTTGTGAGCCCTCATATTAATCCTTAAATTTCCTTATATCTCAATATCATATGAGTTGTTAATGATCTGAACGTGTATTCAACAAAATTGGTGAATATATATTTAAAAGAAAAATCAAATCCAAATATGAACAAAATGGGCACTTGTTTTCTTTTTTTAGAGACAATTAGAAACATATTTCCATAATTGTTAGCAATTTGTAAATCAGAAATGGATATAAAATCATGATTGTGATATTATGAAATCTATCAAAGTGCATATATAAAAATCATCAAAATGAAACATTCAAATCCTATTTCTCTAGTCTATTATTATGTAAGTTGTTTTCATAATTTGATTTTCTACATGAACATGAATTCTAAGAATTTTCAGACACACATGTAATGAAAGAACACAAATCATTACAATTTTTATCCATTTGAAATATTAGCAAACGTAAGGTCTCACGTTTGTCTTAATGATTCACTATCTCAGTTTTTATAATAAAGAAGAAAAATTAAGCATAGATGCAATGGAAGAACTTATCAAAATTCACATTTTAAGTTACATTTGGATGGGAGAATTTGAATTTGAGGGGAAGATATGGAGGAAGGATTTCAAATGACTTCATATAAGATGAATTTGAAATCCACCATAATAACTCAAAATATGATCTGAATGATTTGAAATCCATTGTATCATAAGATTATCCAAACAAGCTTAGTGGATTTGTTATTATGGATTTGAAATCATTAACTTAAAATCCATTAATCTAAATAAAACCTTAATGATTATGCAACAAAGACTTGATTGAATTTTGTCAGGAAGATCATGGCTAACAATCATTTAAGTCGTGTTTAGATTAAAGTATTTGAAGTTAAAGAAGAGATTTATAGTTAAGTATTTCAAACGATTCTAGTATTAAAGGGGATCTGAAATTTACCACAATAATAGAGAAAATAGCTTAAAATGGATGTTCAAGAATTTAAAATCCATTGTAATTCAAAATTATCCAAACAAGCTCAAATTGTATTTGGATAGAAGGATTTTCGCGAAGGATTTTAAATGACTTTATATAAAATGAATTTGAAATCCACATCTATAACTCAAAAAAATAGCTTAAAATAGAAGATCAATGATTCAAAATCCATTGTATCATAAAATTATGCAAATGAGTTCAATGAATTTGTATAGTTTCAAATCCATCAATTCATGATGGAGCTTCAATGAATTCATTATTATAATTTTGAAATTTTTAGCTCTCATCCTTTTATCCAAACACAAAAATTTGTAGTTTTATGCTTTTGCTGTGACTTTGTGGGTTGTTCTTGCAAACTTCACATCAACTCTCAATCAGTATAATGTTGATTGCTACTTCCTAGACCACTTAATTTATAAATAATATGTTTTATGGATTTTGCAAGTATCACATGTTAGCCTTTTTATGTATTTGAATAAGTCACTATAAGAAAAAAAATACTAATAACAAGATGTTAAGTGACATTGTTAAAATTATCATTAATTATATATATATATATTTAGTGATAGGAACTTTTGATATATCATAATAATAATTTTCACTAGTTCAATAATGATAAAATTTATGTATAAATTGTCATCTGTGGAAGTTAGTGACATAAGAATTAGTATTCAAATTATTAATATTAACAAATAGTCTACATGTATACTGACTAAAATTGTCATAATATTTTGTGACTATGCATGTGTTGTCACTATAGATGTGGCACTAATTAATAATAGTAATATCATTATTAATTTCATAAAAATTATTATTATGATAAAATAAAAATTATTATCATTTAACACATATCATAAATAATGATTTTCATATTATCACTTCATATTCTATCATTACTATTGTTTTCTTGTAGTGAGTGATTGAATGAACGATGGCAACATCACACAAGTGAAAGAAAGATCTGATTAAGCTCAAAATGTAGGTCTTTTGGAGTTGGTTTGCCAACGAGAACTAATGTGATGAAATTCTTATTAGAATATAGTGTGACACACTCATTTCATCCGATATTATTAAATTGAGGGTTATGAGTAAATCGAGTACATGACACTCAATCCATAATAGAGTAACCTACATGCGAATTAAAGTAATGCATGAGAGAATAAGTGATTGAAAGTGGTGCATGAGATCATTAGGGAAAGTTACATGCATTTAATCTGAGTAAATGACAAACACCACTTACTACTACTTTAAAGTTGCAAACTCAAGTACAAGTTGTGTCAAGTAATAAATTTCTCGTGAGTTTGAGGTCGATCCACAGAGAAGTTGTTTGAAGATTTAAAGATTATATTTTTAAAACAAATGGGCTTTATGTGGGTTAGAATATAAAAAAAATATATATAATATAATAAAGACAAAAGTCAAAGTAATAAAAGTATTGAGCATTAGGGATCCGCTCTTGAGTTTTGGATAGAGGAATGATTATTTATTCTTTTTACCTCTTTTAATTGCCACTATTGGAATCCATATATAATGAAGGTTCCAATGGGAAGATGTTATTAAATAACTTATGCATTAAGGTAATCACATTATTGTCTTACTATTTGCAAATTATCTCTTAATATCAACATTTGTTTATGGGATCAAGTATTTATACACGCCTTTATTTACAACAAATCAAGATTTCACATTAGCAGTTGGTGTAGTAAAATCAAATGTCTAGCTAAATAAACTCAAGTATTTATTGTGCCATTAGTGATACATAAATCCAGAATCACCACAAAATAAGTAGAGTTTAGATAAAAAAATTAAAACAATAATACAACACACTAAAATATTTTCTACCTTTATAATTGTTATTCTTCCTCCATCAATAGGCTCACCCTTTCTCCTTAGCTAAATGAAATTGAAAAAGACATAATAAAAGTAGAAAAAACTAAAAATAGAAGAGAAACTAGAGAATATATTTTTATTGCTACTAGAAAACTTATATTACTACTATAAAATTTAGCTTAAAGAAAGACAACAATAAAATTTTCTTTTCCCCTCTATTCCCCCTCCCCACTCTTACAAGCTTAATACATAGCCTATTTATAGTACTTGAAGTATGCTAAAGGCCAACCATAACAATCAAGTGATGCTAGTTGTCAAGAGTTGGTAAGTTATTATACCAAATCCTCTAAATTTTCACCTACCTGATTGAATTGAATTTTCAGGATAATACAGACAGATTCTGATAATGGGTAAGAATCAAAGTTGTAGATATTTCTTTGCTAATATATTTTCATATGTCAATTATCAAATTTGGCTGCAGGATGAGGGAGATATGGTCAAATTACTGGATCATATTCAATAGTCATCATTCAACATCAACAGCATATTGTAGCATGCTTATTGACCATTTTAACATATTTTCTCACCATCTTGTCTTCAGCAAACTTGTTAATATATCTTTTGTATATATCATATCCAAATTTTAGTTCAAAAAATTTTGGCTAAAGAGATTTGATCCAATTGGTAAAATAGGTCAGAACTGGACTTAACTCTGATTCGAATTTTTGGTGATCTATTTTGTACAACCACTTATAATCCAACTTATTTGATACTTACACATTTAGTATGGGATCTAAGGTGTATATGAACCTATAGATAAATGACTTATCAATCCAAAGTCTCAAAAATTAACCTAAAATCATTTCGAAATCAAACGTTATTCCAATTTCTCTAAAACTTGCACACAAAAAAAAGATAAAACTCTTTAATCTTTTTTTTTTTGTTGATTTCTCTTTTTATTTATAAAATACAAAAATACTTTAATTAGGAGTTGTAATGATAATTTCAAAATGAAAATAATTATATAAATCCTAATTAATTGTACACTTTTAAATGTTCATTACACCCCCAACCAGCTTATTACTAGTTCCTAGTAATTTCAGCCTAATGAAATGTAATACAAATAAAAAGGAACATGACATGATGATCAGAATTTAAAAGAAACATTTGAAATAATCTAACAATCACAAACAATCATTTATCATATATCATAGATGCTATCGAGATATCTTTTTTTAGAATTTCCAAAAGATATTGTGTGTATGTGCACTAAGCCATTCTTTTATTATACAGACCAAGATAAATATGATTTCAAAATTATTTATGAAAAAGGGTCAACTCCATATCCTCACATGTAAGTATTTGCCATTTAAGTTGGTAAGGTGTTCACTCATAGAATTGGAAAATAGTTAAAATACTCGTGGATGGCTTAAATAATTTAAGACAAACATTCAAACTAAAATTGAGCATATGATAGGTAGTAACAAATTTTGAAATACCTAGTCTGTCTTATCAAAATATGCCTCAAAATTTTATTGGTTAATCTGAAAACGAAATGGTAAATTTTTTTTATTTTTTATTTTTATTTTTTATTTATTTTTATTTTTTATTTTTTTTAATTTTTGTTTTACAACTTGAATCTCGTGATAACAGAAGATCAAAAAATGATTTATAATTATACTCACATCCACTATTAGTTGAAACCATTAAGGATAAATTTCACAGGTTGAGAGTCAATTTTATTTTGCGTTTTTGACTACTGTCCTTGTTGGACCAATCCACACAGACTAAGGCTAGATTAAGTTCTGGAACATATGCTAAAAGTTTATCAATCAGTTGGTTAGGTGTTGGAGCAGAAATGAGGATTCGTTTTGTAGATGATGAAGTAAAACCTTTTCCATAGCATGATTTACAAAAAATAGCAAACCATCATAGAAACCATTAACATGAACAATACCTATAGGTTTTTGGTGAATATTAAGTTGTGCCCAAGAGATAACTTGGAATAACTCTTCTAGTGTATCAAAACTACCATGTAGAGTGATGAATGCATCTGCATTGTTAACATATTAGGCATTCTGTCCTGAATATGTGACACTTTTAACTCATCTTTGATAGTCATACATGTGAATATACATGTAGTTGTGATTGCGGCTTACATCTTCCTTTAGTTTTACGTCCAATAACGGATTAAACGCCCTCTATGGGTCGAGGATATGCTTTTTATCCAATTTTCTTATAAATTAGCAAACATGGTCTTTTAATATCAGATTCCCAAGATTATAATGCTCATATTCATCCCATAAGTGATTTTATGAATCAAGAATTGCACATTGTACTAATCCACATGAATGCACCTCAAAAGTCAATATAATATCATCTAAATACTCCTTATTCAGTCCATCCATAATGAATTAAATTTTATCTTCTTGATTTTTGGAAAGCATTCCTAAAGAACGATACTTTATGTTGTAAGTCTATCGAGCACATTTATGGCAAACCTGTATTTTTTTTGCCCTTTGTTTTTTTTAAATATATATTTTTACCAAAACCATGTCGTATCTAGTAAGTAAGTTTGAAAACTCATGTGAAAACTCATTAGATACTCTTACCTTTACTTTAATTATCCATCGTATGTCCCCTAAGTTGTTCTTGTGCATAAGAATCTTTAATCTTTCAATCCTAATTTTATAAATTATATTTTTAGGAAGAAGAGGAAACTACTTCTTGAGAGTTAGAAGAATGTCATCCATTTAGACAAGAACAAGAATAAAAAGGAATAAAAAAAGAGAGAAACTTTGGACAAATATTCCAATTGTTTGAGAAACTGATAAATCTGACTTTAATAGCCACGGAGTACTGTTATCTGCTACTTAACTAGAAAATAAAATAAAATAAATAAAGCCTACAAAATAAATAAATTTAGAGAAAATATGTATATATACACACACGAATCATAATAAGGGTTAGAAAGAAAAAGAATGTCCTCTTATGATTATTGATTCTCTATAAATGATTTATGTCTTTTTCCATTTACTTTGAATACATTACTATTTCTAGGATTGTTAATGTCAATCACCCCATAAGGATATACATCTTTTACAGCAAAAGAACTTTCAGGAAACAAATGCAATCGAGAATTATAAAGCAAAGCTTTTTGACCAACCTCAAATATTTTTCTTAAAATTTTATTATCATCAAAGTCTTTGATTTTTGCTTTATGAATTTTAGAATTCTCATATACATCATTTCTCTATTCTTGAAGTTCATTGATTTGTAATTTGTGCAATTTTAAATTTTATCAAGGTGAAGTTAAACATTTTGATTGTCCAATAAGCTTTATGTTCAAGTTCAATAGGTAAATAATAAAGTTTTTCATAAACTATCCTATAAGGAGATATGCCTAATGATATTTTGAAAGTAGTTCTATATGCCCAAAGTGTATCAATAAGTCTAAGAGACCAATCTTTACAATTTAGGTTAACTGTTATAGTTTGTTATTTTATCCCTATTTGCAAGTTCAACTTGTTCATTTGTCTGAGAGTGATAAGGAGTTGCAGCTTTATGTATGATTCTATATTTTCGCATTAAAGTTTTAAAAACTTTGTTACGAAAATATTTTTCCCCATTATTGATAATGGATCGAAAAATTCCAAATTAACTTATAATATTTTCTTTCAACAATATTATCACTATTTTGTGATCATTGTTTTAATAGGGAATTACCTTAATCCATTTTGAGATATAATCTATGGAGACAAATATGTAAATAAAATCAAATGATAATGAAAATAGTCCAATGAAGTTAATACCCCAACAGTCAAAGATTTCAATCACTAGGATAGAGTGTAGGGGTATCATGTTTTGCTTTGAAATGGATCATAACTTTTAACAATTTTCATAAATTTTGCAGAAAGTGTAAGTGTCTTTGAAAAGAGTTGGCCAATAAAATCCACATTGTAAGAATTTTGCAGCGATTGTTTTTGCCGAAAAGTGACCACCATATGCTTTTGAATAACCAAATTTAACAATATTACCTATCTCATTATCAGCCATGTATCTTCGAAAGATTGATCAAGAAATAATTGAATAGGTTGGATCATCCCAATAAAAGTTTTTTGCCTCAGTCAAAAACTTCTTTTGTCTTGGGAGTTCCAATGCGATCACAACTTTTCTGTCATAAGAAAATTATCAATGTCAGCACACCAAGGTAAAATAAAAATTTTAAATACTTGTTCATCAGGGAAGTGTCATTAATAGGTGTGGTTTGAAATGAGTCATTACAAACAAGTCTCGACAAATGATCAACCATCACATTCTCTACTCATTTCTTACCTCGAATCGTAATGTTGAATTCCTAAAATAAAAGAATCCACCTAATTAGTCTAGGTTTGGCATCTTTTTTTGACAAAATATATTTCAAACCTACATGATCATTGAAAACAACAACTGGTGAGCCTACAAGATAGTCTAAATTTGTTCAATGCAATAACTATAATAAATAATTCTTTTTCAGTTTTTGAATAATTCAATTGAGCACTATATAATATTTTACTTCCATAGTAAATAACATATGGTTTCTTATCTATTATTTTTCCTAAGACAGCTCCAACAACATAGTTACTGGCATCACACATTATTTCAAAATGTAAAATCCAATCTGGTGGCTACATGATTGGAATAGACGTAAGCATGTTTTTAACTTAACAAAAGCATTTTCACAATTTTCAGTCCATTCAAATATAACATCTTTTGTTAGATGATTACACAAAGGTTTAGACATTATATTAAAATCTTTGATAAATCTTCTATAAAAACCAGCATGTCCTAAAATTGATCTTACCTCCTTCACAGATATTAGTATTAGCAAATTGGAAATTAACTCAATTTTAGACTTGTCTACTTCAATACCTTTTGACGAAATAATATGTCTAAGAACAATACCCGTTGTTACCATGAAATGATATTTCTCCTAATTGAGTACAAGATTCTTTTCTTCATACCTAATCAAAATCTTTCCTAAATTAGACAAGTAATTATCAAGTGAATTACCAAAAATAAAAAAAATCATCCATGAAGACTTCAAGAAAATGTTCAATCATGTCACTAAAAATACTAAACATGCATCATTGAAATGTAGCTGGTACATTACATAATCTAAAAAACATCATTTGATATGAAAAAAATACCAAAATGACATGTAAAAGTTGTTTTGTCTTGATCTTCAAGTACAATTTCAATTTGATTATACCTATAATATCCATCTAAGAAGCAGTAAAATTTATATCCCGCAACTCATTATAGGTCCATGAAGGGTAGTGGGAAATGATATTTTCTAGTAACTGAATTGAGTTTCCTATAGCCAATGCTCAATCGCCAACCAGTAATAGCCCTAGTCAGAATTAATTCATCATTCTCATTCTTGACTACAGTAACTTTGGATTTCTTTAGCACAACTTGAGTAGGATTCACCAACAGAAATAGGATAAATGATTCAATTATCTAAGAGTTTAATGACTTCATTTCTCACTACTTCTTTCATATTAGGATTTAGCCTTGTTGCATCTCTCTAAAAGGTTTAGCATTTTTCTCTAGATAGATGTTATGTATGCAAATTAAAGAATTAATACCTTTAATGTCAGCAATAGTCCATCCTAAAATATTATTTTGCATTTTTAGAGTTTCGATCAACTTACCTTCTTGGGATACATCAAGTTTGGAATAAATTATTACTGAAAAAGTCTCATTCTCATTCAAAAAAGAGTATTTCAAATTAATGGCAAATGTTTCAAATCAATCATGGGAGCTTTAATACTTGATGTAATAGATTGTACTATTGATGATGAAAGTTCTTCAAATCTTGGCTTCCAAAAATATTTTTCTTGTACCTGCAAAAATTCAAAGAGAGCATTAGAGTGTGTCTTTTTACAAATACTTTCACTTTCAAAAGAAGTCTCCAAAGGATCTAAAGAATTAGCGATAGTATAATATTTATGAACAAGTTCATTGATTGAATCCACTTTATGTACTTCGATATCTTCTGCAGGTTGCTTACAAATATTAAACACATTTAGTTCCAAAGTCATATTTCCAAAAGATAACTTCAAAATACCATTCCTACAATGAATCAAAGCATTTGAAGTTGCAAGAAAAGGATGACCCAAAATGATAGGAATCTATGTGTGTATGTGCAACAGGTTCTATGTACAAAATAATAAAATTCACTGAAAAGTAAAACTTTTCAATTTGTACCAATATATTTTCTACTACTCCCTTTGGAACTTTAATCAAACGATCAATTAGTTGGAGTACAACGAAGTTATTTTAAGTTCTCACAAACCTAATTGTTCATACACTAAGAAAGATAGAAGATTTACACTAGCACCAAGACCAAGCAAAGCATGCTCTATTCTAATGTTTTCGATGGTACATGAAATGGTTGGACAACCTGGATCTTTGTACTTGGGTGGAGTGAATTGTTGAATGATTAAACTAACATTTTCAGTTAAAAATGTCTTCTTTTGTACATGATGTTTTCTTTTGATTGTACACAAATCTTTCAAAAATTTAGCATAAGATGGAACTTGTTTGATTGCATCTAACAATAGAATATTAATCTTGACTTGTTGAAAAAGTTCAAAGATTTCAGAATTTGAGTTCAATTTTTGAGTTGGTTGCAATCTTTGAGGAAAAGGTGCTGGAGGTAAATATTTTTCTTTTTCATCATTTTTACACTTACCTTTATTAACCTTACCTTCATTGTCAACACTATTTTCATTCTTCATTCCTAAAGGTGGATTATAAACTTTCTCCTTGGGATGAATAGTCTTGTCAACAATTTTTCTACTTCGAAGAGTTGTGACCAAATTAGCCTCTTTGACTAAATTTTCACCTAAAGAAAAAATAAGACACTGAGTAGAAGGATTATGTTGAAGTTGAGCAGGAAACTTACCTTTTTCCTGAGTGCGTAAAGAGGCGGTTAATGTTAACAGTGTGTTTTTTATCACATTGATTGATGGCTTATGAAGTTTGATTATTGATGTTTGTTTGCTCATGTATAAATACTTGCAAAGTCTCCTCAAGGTAGTTTGTATGTAGAGCTGAATAAAAAGAAAAGTTTGGTGGTTTTTGTGAATGTAGCGGTTGGGCATGGTTATGATCTCATCAACTATTTCCATTGTGGATCGTAAGTTGCGGAATATGGAGAATGGAAAGGTTTTTTGAATGTGTCATAAAAGTTACTTATACTGAAATGTTTGGACATTCATTGGTGGAGTGCCCCCATAAATTAAAAATTGCCCCCTTTAGAATTTTGAGAGAAGTTTTGGATTTATCTTTTCAAAGCATAAGTTTTATGAGTTGGAAAGAACTTTTTCAAAAACTCAGTTTGCATTTCTTGCCAAGTGTCATTTAACCTAGATTTTAAAAAATTAAACTAAGTTTTTGTTTTATCTTTTAAAGAAAAATAAAATAATTTGAGCTTAACAATCTCATTTGTCCAAGTTTGATCATCAAAAGTGGCACGTACTTTATCAAATTCTTTCAGATACAAGTAAGGGCTTTCAAAGTCTAAACCATACAAATTAGGAGGTAAAAGGATCATACCTGGTTTGAATCAAAAGTTATTTGCATTGAGAGAAAAAAATAAAATAAGAAGGAGAAGAATTTCGAGGAGGTTGCAAGTAACAACACATGGTAAGTACTTGTTGATTCTCATTTTCACCTTGGACACTTTTATTTTTAGCCATGATGGAAGTGTGTGGAGGTAACGCAAACAAATTTCCAAACAAAGTTTTAAAAATTATTTCTAACTAAACTGCGAGAATTATAACTACGATACCATATGACCATATAATCATAAAGAAAATAAACACATAATATTTACATAGGATAAATATTTACAAACCTGAATACTTACCTTGCCTTCTCCGACAACGACACCAAAAACTTGCTACAACTTTAAAGTTGCAAACTCAAGTGCAAGTTGTGTCAAGTTATAAATTTCTTGTGAGTTCGAGGTCAATCTACAGAGAAGTTGTTTGAAGATTTAAAGATTATATTTCTACAATAAATGAGCTTTATGTGGTTTAAAATATAAAGAAAAATATATACTATAACAAAGACAAAAATCAAAGTAATAAAAGTAATGAGGATTAGGGATCCGCTCTTGAGTTTTTGATAGAGGAACAATTATTTATTCCTTTTACCTCTTTTCAATATTTGCCACTATTGGAATCTATATATAATGAAGATTCCAATAGGAAGATGTTATCAAATAGTTAATGTATTAAGGTAATCATGATATTGTCTTACTATTTGTAAATTTTCTCTTAGCACCAACACTTGTTTATGGGATCAAGTAAATATACACACTTTTATCTATAACAAATCAAGGTTTCACGTTAGCGGTTAGTGTAGTTAAACCAAATATCTAGCTAAACGAACCCAAGTATTTATTATGTCATTAGTGATATATAAATCAATAATCACCACAAAACAAGTACGGTTTAGATAAAAAATAAAACAATAATACAATACACTTAAATATTTTCTACTTTTATAACCATTCCTTTTTCTCCATCAAAAGGTTCACCCTTTCTCTTTCAATTGAATAAAATTCAAAAAGACATAATGAAAGTAGAAAAGACTAAAAATAGAAGAGAAACTAGAAAATACATTTTTATTACTATTAGAAAACTTACATTACTACTATAAAACTTAGCCTAAAGGAAAATAACAATAAAACTTTCTTTTTCCCTCTACAACTCCACTCTTACAAGCTTAATATATGGTCTATATATAGTGTTTGGAGTATGCTAGAGGCCAAACATATAATGGAGGAGTTAAACAATCAAGTAGTATGCTAGTTATCAACAGTTGGTAATTTGTTGCACCATATTCTCTAAATTTCCATCTACCCGATTTAATTAAAATTTCAGGATGGATACAACCAGATTCTGATGAGTGAATAAATAATTAAAGTTGTATATTTTTATTTTGTGATATATTTTCATATATCATTTATCAAATTTGGCTGCAGAATGAGGGAGATATGGTCAAATTGCGGGATCATGTTCAAAAGTCATCATTCAACATCAATAGCACATTGCAACATATTTATTAACCATTTTAACATATTTTCTCACCATATTATTTGCAACAAACTTGTTTATCTACCTCTTATGTATATCATATCCAAATTTTAGCCCAAAAGTAATTTTGATTTAAAAGATATGACCCAATTGGTAAAATAGATCAAGACTGAGTTTAACTCTGATCTGAATTTTTGGTAATCCATTTTGTACAGTTACTTGTAATCCAACTTTTTTTATCCTTATACATTTAGTATGGGATCCAAAGTTTATATAAACTTGTAGATGAATGACTTATCAATCCATAGTCTCAAGAATTAATCCAAAATCATGTCGGAATTAAAAGTTACGTCAGTTTCTCTAAAACTTGCATAATAAAAGAGAAAACTTTTTAATCTCATTTTTTTTATGTTGATTTTCCATTTTATTCTTAAAATAAAAAAATACTTTAATTAAGAGTTTTTAATGACAATTCAAAGTGGAATAATTATATAAAACCTAATTAATTGTACACTTTTAAATGTTTATCATCGATATTGAGGCACCAATACAATCATCTTAAATTAGTAAAAGAGTATATTATAGGTGGACAGTGTTACTTACACTCCACTTTTTAACGTCATTTACTTATACTTCAATTTTAGTATACTTTTTATGTAAAAATCGATTTTATGTATAACATTCTTAATATAAATTCTTTTTCTATTGAAACAAAACAAAATGCCAAATCACTAGTAAGAATATCTCCTCTCCTCTTAACATAAGAGATAATAAAGCAAAATAAAAAGGTGAAGAAGTAGAGATTTTATGATGTGCATGCATAATGATCTACTTTTATTTTAGACTCCTTTAATTCTTTGAAGATTTATACTTATATAGTTTAATTTCTCTTTTTGAAGATTAATTCCACCTCCCCCAACAAAAAAAAAAAAAAAAAAAAAACTTCAAATCCCATGGTTAGTTACTCACCTAGCTATATAGATCAAAACTTTTATATATATTATCTTCCAAAAATATTTCTAAAATCACAATTATGGAGTTTATGTCTTCATTTTGATTTGAGATATAAATACGCTGTAATAGTTCAGAATAATATACTTTTTTTATCTCAGATTTATCAGTTTTATTTTATTTTTTCAATGCCGACTCTATTTTCTCAAATAGAATTCTTTCCCCCCAAATTTTCAACCATTACTTCAAGGGCAATAGTTTGAAAGTATACAGAATTTATATTTTTCCAACTCTTGTATAAAATTTTGTATCAAATCAAAATAAGATTATAATTTTGGAATGAAAGGAGTATCTGATACTAATATTTATCATGCTCAAAAGGAAAACTAATGCTGGAAAGGATACCTCGCAAGTTATATATATTTTTTCTGTAATATAGAGCATAGTTATATGTTGTCCTTTGACAGGTTCCATTAGTACGTTAATTTAAACTAATTTTGTGAGAATAATTTTATCTTTAACATGTAGCCCCTCCATCCCAAAATTACTTCTCATTTGAATGGATACAGAAATTTTTATGAAAGTTAAAAAAATTATACTTTTACAATACTGTCTTTAGAAAAGTAATTACTAAAAATTAGTGGTGGTATTACATTATTATTTCTAAATGAGACGATATTTTTGTACAAAAAAAATAATTTAAAAAAATTAAATATTATTTTAAGACATCTCAAAAAAAATTAAAAATAATAAATTTGGCATATTATAATTTTAAAAGTGGGGCTCTTTTAAGTAAAAAAAGTGTAGTTTATATATCACCACCATTACTAAATTTTAAAGTTGCATAACTGTTTTTGCTATACATAAGAAGCAGTGATTGCAACAAGAAGAAATAAAAAGCCAAACACAGGTCCTTATTTCATTTATAACAGTAGTAAATACTGGCCAGAAAACAAATGAAATGCTAGTAAGCGGTGGGTGAAAGTGGCTCGGAGCCGTTTGAGAACAGGGTCCCATCAAAGCCTAAAATCTTTCTGCATTTCAAAAAAATATTTCTGTTGGATTTGAAATTTATTGAGAGGGATGAAAAGTGACAGTAAGACAGTTTGACTCCTCTCTCTCTCTCCACAGAGCACACACACCCACAAACACATGCGCATACACTGTCTGTAGCTTTGTTTTTTATTGCCGTTCTTGAAACTCCAAGTTTGCAATAGGGGCCTCTCTTTCTATATCCAACCATTTTCTTCTTGTTTTCCTTCAGCATTTTAGATACTCTCTTTTCCTTCCCTTCTCCAATCATTTCACTCATTTTCTCTCTTTCCTTTCTCTCAAGCTTTGTTTCAAGAATCTTGTATTTTTTGCTGGACTTGATATAAAAGAGCTGCAGAAAAAGGGCTTGACTGTAGAAGTAAGGAAGATGAGTGCTTCAAAGTTCATCAAATGTGTTACAGTGGGAGATGGAGCTGTTGGCAAGACCTGCATGCTCATATGTTACACCAGCAACAAGTTTCCTACTGTTAGTCTCTCATATTTTTATGCTGCTTTCACTGTGATCTTGATTATAGGGGCATTTACTTTTGGGGATTCTTATTATGATTTCTCCCATAGTACATAGAATTGAAATGGGATTTTTTTTGGGATTTAATTTAACACTGTTTCAATTTAATTTCTCATCGTCCAAGCTCTTGGTTTTTTTTCTTTCAACCATGTTTTTGGGTTTTTTAAGAATTGATTATCTTGGTTTTTAAATGCTATGGTCTTTCTCTATGGCAGGATTATATTCCAACAGTGTTTGACAATTTTAGTGCTAATGTGGCTGTAGATGGCAACATTGTGAACTTGGGACTGTGGGATACTGCAGGTATTATTTTCTTACATAAGTACTACTGTTTATTGAGAACCCATTTGTAGAAACTGCTACTATTTATAGTTTCTTCAGTTTCCTAATTGTATTTATTTCTCTAATGTAAAGGTCAAGAAGATTATAGCAGGTTGAGGCCTCTGAGTTACAGAGGTGCTGACATATTTGTATTGGCTTTCTCTTTAATCAGTAGGGCCAGCTATGAAAATGTCCTCAAGAAGGTATAAAAATTCTAGAGTTGTGGCTTTTGCCTACACTTTTTGACAGTGCTCTCTCTTTTCTATTATTAAGCTTTCCATAAATATGAAATGGAACACTTTCTTCTTGGATAAAAGCTTGAATAATGGTCAATCATCTGTTTGAGTAAACAAAAAAGCATAGTTCTCTTCCATTTTTTTGATTAAAATGATGTGTTCTTTTAAGTATATTAAATTGGTTCTTTGTACAATATGAAGTGTGGGCTTTTTTTCTTGGAGTTCTTTTATCAACATTGGCTTAAAAGTTTTCGTAACACAATTTGGATTCTCATTTCAGTGGATGCCTGAACTTCGTCGGTTTGCTCCCAACGTTCCAATTGTACTTGTTGGAACAAAGTTAGGTATGACCTAAAGTGATCTTATTACAATTTAGTGATTCACATGGCTATCCTTTGGTTAAATAAGAGAAAGATATTTGTCTGATATAATGGCCTAAAACTTGTTACTTCTCTTTCCGCTATAGATCTTCGGGAAGACAGGGGATATCTAGCTGATCACATGGGATCTAACATCATTACAACTGCCCAAGTGTGTATTATTCTTTTCTTTTATTCTCCTATTCTTACATCAAGTATTTAATTTGATTTGTATTATCGACTAAGTCTGGCTTAAATTTGTAGGGGGAGGAGCTGAGGAAACAAATTGGTGCAGCAGCTTACATAGAATGTAGCTCAAAGACTCAACAGGTGGGGTACTGGGCACAAAAACCTTTGAGGCTATCACCTACCTCATAAAAGTCATTCACTAACTATTAATTCTAATAAGTATCCAGAAAGTTTGATAATAAGTTTCTTTATGGGAAGCTAATTTTATTGAATTTTTACCAGAATGTGAAAGCTGTTTTCGATACTGCAATTAAGGTTGTGCTTCAACCTCCTCGGAGGAAGGAAATGGCAGCACGGAAGAAAAGACACAGTAGTGGTTGCTCAATTGTGTGAGTGGTGCATTTTCATAATTAGCATTGTTTGCATAAGTATTGCAGTAATTACTTCGTTGAAGAACTACGAAACTTGGTTTGTGAACAAAATCTGAGTTTTTATGAAACTTAACCAATATATCAGACATCGTCAGCACAGTAAGTGGATAAACATGTGTGCTATCACTGCATTAAAAAATAGAGTTTCAACTGAATTTTCATTAGAAGATGAACGAACGAGGATGCTGAAGTGTGAATTAGATTCTTTGTTGTTATGGATCTGCAATAGGTCTCATTACACATTCAACTTATTCCATTTCTATGATCAAAAAGGAAAAAAATATGAGCACCAGGCAGACGAGTGTGAAATGGCAGAAGCATTGTAGCTTCTGAAATGAGTAGTAAGATAAAGAACATTTCAAGCATGAGAATTGGATTCAGAAATCTCTTCCAAGAAAACCGTGATTAAAAAATTCTAGCTTTTAGAATTGTCCAGTTCAGTTTCAGCTACCGAAGCAGCACTTTACACAACTTAATTGTGCCATAATTCTTATCTTTTGTGCTTCTGCAATCATTCTTCAATAATACATTTGATCTTTGGACTATCTTCTGAATCCTGTTTTCATTTTCTTTTTCCTACAGCAGAGGTATTCTCTGTGGCGGTTGTGTTGCTTAGCAAATATGAAATATCATCGCTTATTCATTCACTTTTGGCAAGTGCTTCTGGTACTGAAGTTATGCTGGACTTGTAGCAGGACAGGTTCCAACGTCTAATGTATTATTATTATGTTTTACCTTAACAGCGTGGTTAGTTTACAAAGCCCACCGGGTGAATATTGCAGAGGGAATTGTTCATTCTCTTAGCCTGTCGTCATGTATTTTAATGTACAATGTTGTGAAGACAAAATTACTAATATGTTTGAATGATAGTTTTTTCTTCTCTGTCCACTCTAATTTCTTGAAATTGTAGTTTTATTACTGAGATAATCAAGATTTAGTGTACTCCATCTTTTATCAGAGTGAAAAATGTGGAAAAAATATGTAGAGCACTGTCACCATCGTAATTCTCATAAAAAAAGAAGTGTTAGGAAATTCCAGGTCTTAATGCCAAGTTAATTTGTTGTCTTGGGACTGATAGTTGATACGGTGTAGGTGAGGAGACAAAAACGGGGCAATCGTATTGGATACAGCAGAAGTAACTGGGATTCAAGATTTAAATGATGACAAAATAATATTCGATAAATAGAAAAATAATAATACTAGTATCTAAGTGGTTGATTGATATAACAAGCTTATGTGGCAAGGAGAGCTATTCCATTATATTAGAAATAACAATTGAGAATTTACAATAATTAGAGATGTTGTAAAGAGATATAATAAAAATAATAATTGAGAATTTACAATAATTAGAGATGTTGTCAAGAGAATTATCGCATAATTCAATCACAAGAAATATTTTTTAAGTGGTTCTCAACTTTTAAATTCTAGTCTCCTAAAAACTCAACCAATTGTTATATCTAACAATTGATTCTTTTCTCCCAAATAAATTGAAATGCCTCTATTTATAATAGTTAAATCAAACAGGCAGCTTACAAATAACTTATGCAGCACCTAAGTAATTTTGGAACCAAGTAACTTACAAGTTGATGATATAGTTGCTATAAAGCATCTACATAACCTCTTCTTCTTTTCACGTATAATTTGTTTTCACCCTTAGGTAATCTACTAGAATGCATAGTTCCTAGAATACATAGTGATGACAAGGCCACTTCAATGCATGAATTTACGAAAAGTTGGGTCACAAAAAACTCAAGTGAAAAATAACAAATTTTCACCTTAACTTGAATTTCATAACGTACAAGAATAGTAGTGCCGCTTCATATTCTCCATAAAATACCTTCATTGCAAACCAAAGCATTCAAGTTTCGTTGGCCTTCAATCAACTCATGGCCTTCAATCAACTCATACACAAGTTGAATCAGTAAGATCCTCATTTCACTCGATTCAAATTGGTCAATGTACACATGTAGCCTAGTCAATATTGCTAGTTGATTGTCAAGAGGAATGACCTCAATCCATCATACACATGGACTTTAGAAGTTTTTAGGTGCGCTTCACTTTTAATTATCATTTGAGGTCAACAAACAACACAAATTTTCAAACTTCTCTCATTTCATTAAGACTAATTTATTAGTTGTGATTTTTAGGACTCCACCTTCAACTAAATACTCACAGTCTTTTGAATCCAACCAGCTCAAATAGATTAGATTCTTTTGTATCTTTGAGATATATGCAACACCGCCCAAAGCACGAATTATTCTATTAAACATTTTGATTTTCACCATTCCAATAATCATGATTTTATAAGTAGAACTATCACCCAAGGACAAAGTATATGTCTTCTTTAATTGAGCTAAATCAAAATAATTCTTTTTGGAGGACGCATCTATTATATATCCAAAATCTAAAATCCAAGCATCTAAAAAAAATAAATTCATACGTTTAGAGATTGTAAGTATATCTCTATCTTCACTGTATGCCTATGCTATGGTCACGTTAATATTACCTTCACCATCCTCATTCTTACTTTTTTGAGGACAACTTCTGTCAATATATCTTTCCTTGTGACAATTCTCTCACATGAATTATTTGTTAAGTGTTTTCCAGCTTTCAATTTTTAGTCTCTCAAAATCTTTACCAATTGTTCTATCCCATAATTGGTTCTTTCTCTCTACCTACCAAATGAATTGGAATGTATCTATTTATAAAAATTAATCAAATAGACAACTTACAAGCAACTTATAAGTAATTTACGCAGCACTTAACTTTGGAACCAAACATCTTACAAGCTACTTACAAATCGATATCAAAGCTGCTACAAAGCATCTAAGCAACATCTTTTTCTTCTATTAAAATTTGTTTGACCTTAAGTAATCTACTAGAACACATAGTGATGACAAGGCTACTACAATGCATGAATTTAGAAAAAATACGGGCCACAAAAAATTCAAGTCAGAAACAGTAGATCGATTTCTAATACTTCTCAATATGGTTGTAAGTTGACCTCGAGTTCTTTAGTATATTGATTCTACATATGTTGGTTGAGAAATTCCATATTAGGCCTTTTCATGTAATTTTTGGAGTGAATTTTCTTAAATAATTTGGATTATATCTACAGTAAAACCTCTATAAATTAATAGCATGGTAAAATTTATTAAGTAAAAAAGATATTGATTAATCGATAATTTAGTAATTAATATATAGAATATATTTACAATTCAATGGACAAATATTTAATCAACTAAAAATTCGTTGTATTTTACCAACCCAATTAATTGAAAATGAATTAATCCGAATATATTTTCAAGTCGATGAGTATACATTTAATCAACTAAAAATTCATTATATTTTACCAATTGAATATGAGTTAATCCAATTATGTTTACAATTAAATGAACATACATTTAATCAACTAAAAATACATTGTATTTTATAAATCTAATCAACTAAATATTAATTTTACCCTAAATATACATTAAAAAATCAAAAAATATAAATTCACTGTTATTGCATTAGCTATATTCAACGAATTAGATTAAAAATTATCTTTATATAAACAAACACAAAGTCTTCTTATATTTCATAGTTATTATTAGAAGTTGTTGATTTTTATGAAGAAATTTATAGAAAGCATCTATGACATTTCTAAAAAAGAATTTTATGTTAATTATATTTGTAATTTTAGTAAATTATTAATTTATGATATGAATGAGACCACAGAATTATATAAGAAATTTTTTAGAAAATTATTATTTTATTAATTTATCAGAATTAATTATTTAGCTTAGCCCAAGTCAAGACCATAAAAAGTTATTAAATAATAGATGTTATTAATGTATCGAATATTAATGAATAGAGGTTTTACTGTTGAAAGCGGGCGCGTAGCTCGCCCGTCCTCCAACCATGTGACACATCGCGATGCCCCTCCCCGAGAGTCTGGATTTGAGCCTCGTCGTCGTCAGCTTTCTAGTAGAAGAGGTCTTGTCGAGCTTCAATACTTAGAGGGGGCTCTCCCTGAGATAATTAAGGCTGTTCTTGATATTCCAGTTTGCAAGAGTGAGTCTTAGGATGAAGAGTCTAGTGAGGGGGGTAGCTCTACGGATTCTAGTGAATCCACTAGAGCAGAGGAGACGTCTGCTCATGAACTTGGTCTAAATTTAAGTGAGGCAGTGGGAGAGCTTCCTTTGGATGACCAGTCTTCAGATTCTGAGGGGGGTGATACTCTTCTGTCTGCTGATGATCTTTGGCTTCTACGTGAAGGACTCTATCTACCTTCACGCTATAAATTTATTCTTTCAGGGTTGGTGGTAGGGTTACGAGTCCTTGAGAGGGATATTTCACTGTTATCTTGCTTATTTTACTAGTGGGTTATCTCTCATCATTCCCTTGTCATTGAGATAGTGAAGAGTGTCGGTTTAAGTGTTAGCCAACTTACTCCTAACACTATGTTGTACTTTGAGGGGTTTCATCATAGGTTAAGAGAGTTGGAGCTCCTAGTATCCTTAGATACCTTTCACACCTTATTCACAGTACGCCGTGTATGTTAGGAGTCTTATTTTTATTTCTATCCATGCGTGGGATGTAGGTTCCTAGATAGTGGTCCTTTTAATCAAGGTGCTTAGAGAAAGAAGTTCTTTTATGTTCAGGATAGGGGATAGGGTGTGCCCACTGAGTGGAGTAGTTTTGTTTATAAGATTCATTTGACCTTCACGATACTTTTCAGTTTCAATGTTGTGCTTCAGGTCTATTTGATCCGTTGTTCAACCCCAGGAGCTTGTTTCCTGCGGGTACTTATTTGTTTATTGGAATTTTTTTTGCATGTGTATTTAATATATATATATATTTTCTTTATTTGTAGCGAGTTTGTAGTTAGCTAGTTCTCTCAGTTTTTTCACTTAATAGAGTGCTCATACTTGTTGTCTTCTTCTTTATTCACTCTCGTAAGTACTCGGAGTCAAGTTCCTCACTCCCTCCCAGTGGAAAGTTTCCCAAAGGTGGTCACAACCGAGGGCGAGATGATCGCATTGGGGCTAAGGTTGGCCATCGAGGAGGTAGGGGCAGGTGCTTCCCCCCTCATGAGGAGGTGGACCTAGGTCCTCATCCCATGTTTCTAATGTAGTTTTGGGGATTGGTGCGTCTGAAGCATTGCTAGATCCTGCATCTAAGCGGGCACGTGATTCCGGCACTACTTCTGCTCCCCGAGGTGTGGGGAAGGGCTTCTTTACTTGTGGTTTGAACTAATCTAAGGGAGTTGAGTCTTATTAGGATACTCAGGATATAGGCGTCGGTTGGCGCAACACGTGTAGCATAGTTAATGAGATTGATGTTGATCGTTTTTCAGGGAAGTCTTCTTATTCTATCTCAAAAGCTATAGCAGACGACTTGGCTCGAGTGAGTTTCTATTTTTCTTCATTTCTCTTATAGGTGTTGGTGCTTTACTTAGATTATTAATTTTGATTGAACTGCAACTTTGTTTGATTATCTTTTTTCATTTGTAGTGCACATTATATAGACACTCATTTGATGGAGTTTTCTTGAGATGTTTAGGTGATGATGCAGCCATCCAAGCTATGGAAGAAGCCTATTCAAGGATTTGTGGTGCTCATCAATCGAGCCCAAAGTTGCACTTTCCAATAAAAAGAATAGGTTACTATTAGCCGACAATGGTAAAAAAATTACATGGATTATATGCAAAGATGTCAAGGTTGTCAATTCCAAACAAATCTCATTCACCAACCACCTGAGCTGTTATACTTTAATTTTACTTCATGGTTATTTGATGCTTGAGGTTTAGATGTGGTTGGACCTATGACAAAATCTTATGGTGGGCATTTGTACATTTTGCCTACAATTGACTACTTTTCTAAGTGGGTTGAAGTGATACCTCTCAAAGAAGTGAAGAAGGAAAATATTGCTGACTTTATCCACATTAACATTATTTATCGCTATGGGATTCCACAATATATAATCATGGATAATGAAAAACACTTTTGCAACAGTTTGATAGATAAGCTTTGTTAGAAGTTTAGTTTCAAGCAAAGAAAATCTTCTATATACCATGTCGCCATTAATGGTCTCGTTGAAGCATTCATTAGGTATTTGTGTAATTTGTTGAAGAAAGTGATTGAATAGTTAAAACGAGACTGACATGAAAGAATTAGAGAAGCTTTATGGACGTATAGAGCCACTTATAGAACACCTACTCAAGCAGATCCTTATACATTGATGTATGGCGTTGAAGCTATCATTCCTCTTTAGCAACAAATTCCATCATTAAGGATTGCTATATAAGAAGAACTCATTGGAGAAGAAAATGCCTGCTTACGCCTTGAGAGTTAGAAGCTCTTAATGAGAAAACATTAGAAGTACAACAAAGACTTGAATGCTATCAAGCTCGCCTTGTAAGGCATTCAACAAAAAAATACAGTCACATTCTTTTCAAGTTGGTGATTTGGTGATTGTTGTGAGAAGGCCCATCATTACTACTCATAGGACTGGAAACAAGTTCACATCAAAGTAGTATGGTCCTTATGTTGTTAAAGAAGTTTACACAAATGGTGCTTACAAGTTGGTTGCCGAAGATGGCTTAAGAATTGACCTAATAAATAGGAAGTTCTTAAAATGCTATTATGCTTGAAGTATAAAAAAAAACTCTCCTTGATGCATGAGCTTAAACTGCATGTTATTCTGACCTGAACGAGCATAAATTGTGAATGGTACCTACTAAAAGTAATGGACATGGTTAAACTACTAAATCACCCATCAAAAGTGAATCTATGTGGTTAAATTGTTAATTTGCTCCACTATAGCTATTTTATGTGGTTAAAGTATTAAATACCCTACCTACTCCAAGGTGATTAAGCAATGGATACTCTTGGCCTACATGTGTATAAACTGTGTACGACACCCCCCCCCCCTAAAAAAAAAAAAAGTTTCTTTGAACTACGTTATGACTTGATCCTTTTGTTGGGGTACGTAAGTAGCTTAGATATTTCTAAGTTTAGTCATGAGTTTGTAATGGGTTATGTTTTCCTTTCATGTGGGATAGTAGTTTATTGCACTAAAAAAAAAGAGAGAAAAAGAAAGAAAAAAAGAGAAAGAAAGGGAAAAAATTACACTTCATGAGTTTTGATAAAAGTAAGTGCACTCGAATGATTGCAAGATAGAAGAAGGAAAATTTCTATTATTAAATCTCAAGAAAGATGATGTTCATTACATGAAGCAAAAAGAAAAAAAATCCAAGCAAAAGGACTTAAATTCTTCAACTCTTCTATGACGGCCTCTAGATGTACCATTGAATTCTTCAAATTTTCAACCACTTCATCACCCAATGGAGAAGTTTTCTCAATAGCAATAACTTCCTATTCAATCTCATGAACTTTGGCTTGAGTACTATTCGTAAAATATTTTGCAAACCGCAAGTGGATGGTATCAAGTTTTAATACAATAGTAAGTTGAGTATCATATCCACAAGGATTGTAATAAAAAATTTCATTAAGTACTGTAGTTCAAATAGTCCCAATTTTATCTAAAAAATCGAATGATGATTGGTAAATAAGTTAAATTAAGATAGCAAAATGTAAAGATAATAGTGTAGTTTTTAGAAGCAATACAACAAACACCTTATGAACAAGAAATTCTAGAGGAACGACTCACTTAATTATCACTTATGTTCTTCTTTTCAAAACATACCAATTCAAGTTAACAACACATGTAAGTTAAGAATTCCTAAGCTCATCAATTCCCTTTCTCGAGTGCTGAATTGACTATGGGTTCTAATATGAATTTGAATATCTCTATAAAAACTTAAGAATAAAACTCTACAAAAGTTCAATAAATTCTTCTTCAAAACTTCAAATGTTTCGTAAGCTTCTCAAATCTATAATTTCTAGGTTGTGTTACCCTTATAATCATATATAATCTTTCATTTCTTGAGTATCGAATCTCATACATCAACAATCTCAAGTAATGGATAAATAATGAAGATGCAATACTAAACAAGATAAAACAAACAAGATGAATAACTTGAACTAATATTTATTGGAATTCAAAACATAGGACCAAATAAGATTACATCATCCTCTAGAAAGAAATGTTTAGCTCATAAGATGAATAAAACTTCAAGAAATAAATAAGAGAGAACATGAAAATTGATCACCGATTTGTGAAGTGAGAGGAATGGTTGAAGCTTTCCTTGTCTCCAAGAGTGGCTTCCTTTTCTTCAAGAATGGATTTTCTTCTCTCCAAGCCTCCCATTTTTTTGGTTTCAGAAAAATGAATGACTTTTGTCTCTAAGAACCAATTCGTCCCTCTCTTTTTTTGGTTGATGTTGATCTTCCCCTTTTAAACTTCTCCCTAATGATTCTTTTCCCAAGAGTCTTCCAAAAGAAACCCTGAAATCTTTCCACTTTTCTTCCCTTTTTTTTTTTGGCTTTTTCTCCTTTTTCTCTCCACCAATTTAGTGTATTCACTATAGGATCACATGGGTAATGATGTATAGGTGTATCTAATGTGTATATCTCATAAAAATATCAAAATTTATGATCCATCGCCACTTGTCACAAATGAAATGCATCACCATCTTTTTTGTTAGCAGGATGGCGCCTAGACACCTTGTATTCTATTTTGGCAGTCTCATATGGAACCTAGGTGCCCTGTTTTGGTGCCTAGGCCCTGTTGCTGCTGTTTTTCCCTTTTTCACTTAAGTACTTTCACATTATTTATTCTTTTTCAACTGGTTTTTGGCCTCGTTCAAAGATGATTTAGCTTTTGATATCTTCTAATAAATTGTATATCTATGTCTTGCCTTTCCATAGGCACTTGAATCAACTAAATATGACATATGTGAACAGAGTTATGCCTAAACTACTAAGATATCTCATCTTAGAAAATTGCAGCCCAATGCTGACTATTTAACTCCATTTTTTTCATTAAAATAGATAGAATTGGATTTTATAGTAAACATAAAAGTTATGGATCTATCTCTTTCATTTCTAGTGGTTTAATAATCAAGTCAAAAGTATATTTGAGTAGAGAGTTATGATTGAAATACGAAAATTATCATCAGTCGTACCATAATTCAGATTCTTCAACATTTCAACCAAGTTTTTGGTTTCTTTCCATTTTCTTCTTCTTTTGTCATTACCTACAAGATTTCAAACTAAATGTATAAAAAGTAACAAAAACACTTGAAAACAAACCAAATGTTAATCAAAAGATATATGAATTATTGGTATAAATCCAACTTATCAAGTACTCTGAAGAAGTTCTTGTTATCGTTTCAATGATGCAGTTAAGTTCTTACTTCATCCCTTCGAGTTGTCAAGATCCTTCTTGATGTGCTCCAACTTTTTCTTGGTGGATTGGATTTGGTTAACCTCCTTGCTTTCTCTAGTTTTGGAATCATAGAGATGATTTTTAGCTTCACTCAATTGCCTCGCAAAAAGTTCTTTAGATGTCTTTTTAGAAGATGTTGACCTTGCCTCGTCATAAGCAGCAACATTGGCAAAAAATACTTTCAATAATTCTTCCAAAAGAGAGATGTCAAAATTATTGAAGCTTTTTATAGATTCAAGCAAAATTAGCATGTCATCTTTGATGGACAAAATGGAGTTAATAGAAGTACTGCTATCCTTTTGAGGAGATCACTCCATAATTTCTGAAGGTACTCATTTTGACGATTAAGTATAAACTTTTCACCAAAGTGCTGGACAATGAGGTGTTTGTTTAGATCTGATCAAGTTAAATATCTCTTTTTATACTGCCTTGTCAATTGGAAGAATTGTGGCCAATAGAATAGGGCCCACGATTGACCTTTGGCTAGCTTGTGGTCCCTCATCATCAATGTTAACAAGTTCTTTCTCCAACTAAACATCACATATGTTAAGTTAGAAAGAACTGTAAAAATAACTTATTTCTTATACTCAATAAAAAATTAATTTAAGAAATAACCTCTTCAACAAAAATTTTCATTTGATGTGGGTTGTTTGTAACATCATGAACACCAATGTCTCTTGGCTCCAAAGGTTCAAGGTTCTTTTTGGGTGTTTTTCAATTATGGTCTACATTACTACTACCACTTTCCTCCAAATGGTGAGAAGTACTCTTTCTCTTGTCGGCTTCCAAAGGCTTGATGGTTTGGGTATTTCATTTTTCAGGAAGCAAAGTGATATGCAGATATAGGGGATTTTGAGCATTGTTGTTAATTGGTCTCTTTTGCCATGCTTCTTGCATTTTGGTAAGACCTTACTTGACTTCAAGTTGATCAAACTCACAATGTTCTCTTCAAAATAACTTATATGGATCTTAGCCCACTATTCTTTATAATTTTTCGAAGAGAATTTCTTCAATTTTTAGGGCATAGAAGGAAGATATGCCTTTGACATAGACTTTGACAAGGTTCATAACAAAGTGGAGAAGTCCTTCTTCAAAAGAAGCTTTACCGATGCCTCATGTGAGACTCCTGACACTATTTGATAGAATCCAAATTAACGACTAAATCAATGGGGACTATAGGCTCAATGATAAAATATTCACCTTGCCGCAAAGAAAGATAGCTCGAACGAGTGACAATGAAGTAGTTCTACTCAAATTCCTCAGTATTTCCATTGTCAACATACAAGAAATCTTTGCTCTTGGAGATCATGTTGCAAGTCTAAGAAATGAAGTCTTCTTTGTGGATTCACCTGTGGGCCTCTTTGGGATCATATTATCTTCCTCTTCCTTCACTGGAAAATATTTTCATTTTGGGACCACATATACCTTGCCAAACTTGGTAATAAGTCTTGAAGTAATGTGCCAACCAACTGTAGATAAATAATTATCAACCGTAGGTAATAACAAGCTCTACTACCCAATCTTTCCTTAATTGATCGTTAGGTAGAACAAGCTCTCTACCCATTAGACAACCTTGAATAAGCTCTCTAGATTTAATTCAATGGATGCATTAAAATAAGAAAGATATATTGATCTAAGTAATAACTACACAATTCATCTCCAATATGTTGAGAATTATGTGGGGTAAATGATTATTAGCTTCAATCGATTGCAAGCACAAGGATCGGACAAGTTACCTTCTCAACCCATGGTGAATCCCAAAGAAAATGCAAGTGCCATGACTCTTAGAACCAGGAAGCAATTGGAATCTATTAACTTGCCAATAAAAGGTCTATCCAAGGAGGTTGAGAAGGGCGAGTTAAATAAAGCCATTCTTTCCTTAGATGATTCTTACTCTCCTACTCATCTACTACCCACAATCGAGGAGAATCCAAAGTCGGTAACCATTCCTAAACTTCTCTCTCACACTTATGTAACACCTCTATCTTTTCCAAGTAGGTTAGCGAAGTCTAAGAAAGAGGAGTAAGAAAAATGAGATTTTTGAAACTTTTTGGAAAATGGAGGTGCATCCCCCTTCTTGACGCTATCAAGCAAGTACCTCACTATGCCAATTTTTTTAAGGAGGTATACACTAACAAATGGAAATTGAGAGGGTGATTTTTCAAAAATTAGTGTTATCATATAATTGGCTGATAGACTTAATAGTTATCCAATAGGGGTTGTGGAAGATGTTCTTGTACAGGTGAATGAATTGATCTTCCTAGTTGATTTTTATATTTTTGAGATGGAGGATGACACATCCCCCAATTCTACACCAATTCTTTTGGAAAGATCATTCATGAAGACAGCTCGAGCTAAGATTAATGTTCATAATGACACCCTTACCATGGAGTTTGATGGCGAGGTTATGAAATTTAATATTTTTGAAGCATGAGATATCCTAATGACGCGCGTGTTGTTTCTGCAGTTGACATTATTGATCCTAAGTCTCAATAAGTGTTTGAGTTAATTGACAATGATGGAGTGAAGGTTGCTTTACAAAATATCTCTATGTGGAGGATTTGAAGGAAATGAAGCTGGATGTGCAAGTGTTGGGGGTATGGAAATGATGTAAAGGGGTTGGATTCGTTACCTAAAAAATCAAGGTATGATGTCTCTTATGTTGAATGGCCATTATCTAATGAAAGGCTTCTACCTTCTATAGTGTAGACACCTATAATGGAGCTTAAACCAATCTTGGACCATCTCAAATATGTCTAGTTGAGTAAGAAAAAAACACCATTAGTTAGCATTGCTAAAGACCTCACTCAAGTATAAGAAGATAAACATATTTGGGTGCTTCGAAATCATAATACGGTAATTGAATGGATAATGGCAATGTTAGCTTATGTTGATGAGTGAAAAATGAGGCAATGTCGAGCTGAGGACATTAAAACAAGCGCTTCTTGAGAGGCAATAGAACAGATGGAAAAGAAGGCTTTGAGAGCTCACAATCACAGATTTGATCTCTCTAACTCTTATTCTCTTTTCTTTCTATCCATTTTATTTCATTTAGTTATATTATTTTGCTTTGTTTTTTGTATTATAATTCAACCCTATTGCATTTAATTCTTTAATTTAGTAGTCTAGGCTTATATTGAGGATAATGTAAGGATTAAGTGTGGGGGAAAGGATTTAGGACTTAGATTTTGTTTTAAATTTTTTTACTTATATTTTTCCTTATTTTGCTTTATTGTGTCTAGTTTTTGAATTTTTTTGTATAAGTGTTCTTCCAGCTTCTATGATGAGAATTGAGCATGAATGATATAGTTGTGTTTGATCATAGTTGTTGTTTTGGACCTTGATTTTATTATTTGGTTGATATGTTTTCATGACTATTATACTCAATTTTTTTTGTACAAATAGCTATGTTCTTCGGTATGGAGACAAGCATGTCAAAATAGGTAGTTCTTATACCCTTCTTTTAATTATCACTTGGATTTCAATATGTAGGAGTTGAGTGTTAGAATTCTTCCGTAGGTGTTTTGAGATGAACGACTGATTGAGCAATACTTGAAAAATGATTAAGGTACTAGGTTTTCTAGCACCATGGCCAAATCAGCTTGTTCCCCATGTGATGTTCTAAGAGAACATTTCCATAATGAGCCACTTTGAGCCTTTTATTGAATAAGCTTTTTTTGTGGTAATCATATCTTTTACCTAGCCTAAATACACTATTATTGTACCCTTGTTCTAAAAATAAATTGGAGTTTGAGAGATATCTTATTGACAAGGTGAGCTTGCAAAAGAAAATTGGGTAAAAATAGAAGATAAGTATAGGGGAGCTCAAAGAAAGAAAGAAAGAAGGGGAAAATATTGAAAAAAATACATGTATACAAAAAATGAAAAAAAAGAAGGAAAAAAGTTACAAAATGTTGAAAACAAAAAATTATTATGAGTTGCAACTGAAAATAAGATGTTGAAAAGTTAATGAGAATGATGAAGAATGACCCAATATAATGATATTAGGCCCTGATGTTGAAACTTGTGGATTATGAGAATCATTCCTTATGAGATTTATGTCTCTCATTCCATGAAGTTTTCATAACCTTTGTTGCATCCTATCACTTTCTTTCTTAAGCCACACACTACTCTTGTGGGCTCATTACAATAGTTGTTAAAGACCTTTTGATTTCATGTGGTGTCTTCAGTGTAGTGGAGATTTGTATCAAATGAGGAGCTTATGATATTTAATTCTTTCATTAGAGACCGGGTGATGGCTTTTAAGAGGTTTATGAGAATTCACTTGTTTGAAGCATGCATGGTTTTATCACTGTTGACAATGGCTATTCACACACACACACACACACACTTGAGTATGATTGTTGTGAAGTGTATTTGCTTTTAAATAACTAAGGGTTAGATTTAACATTTGTTTGATTTCATTACTCTATGAGATTAATAGTTGGAAGTTAGGTGTCATAGGTGTTTGTGGGTATCTCCACTAGAAGCCCTCACGAGACCACAACTCATCTTCTATGGGCTACTTAGGGGTTTAAAGGCTTGTTCCATGTGCTAAATGCAATCGTGACCTCCTACAAAACTGGATTAGTTTAGGATTTTTTATATTTGCTCGAGAGACGATCGAAAGTTAAGTGTGGGAAAATTTGATAAATACATATTTTTGCATATTTTATGTCAATTCCTCTATGTCTTCCTTTCTTTGTTCTTGTTAATAATAGGTTTTTGTTAATGTTTTATGTGTGATAGGAGTTTGGGAATCAAGAGATACTTAAATAATATCGTAAACTCCCCAAGACCATCTCGTGTGTATTCAACGTTGATAAGTGTATATTTTTACATATTTTGTATCAATTCATCTATGTCTTCCTTACTTTTTCTTGTTAATATTATGTTTTTTATTAATATTTTATTTGTGATAGGAGTTCAGGAATCAAGAGATCAAAAATGAACCAAAATGAAGTTGAAACAAGCATTTTTGAGCCAAATTTTATTGACATAATGTCACTGCAACAGTTTTTGTATTTTAGGAAAAAAATTCTGATCCAAAGCCTTATTGACCTATTTCTTGGCTCATTGGAAATATAAGTGATAGAGCTGCAACTTTTATATTGATAACTTATCCCAATTCAATTGATTTCAAAGAGAAATATTAGGTTAAATAGTCTAAAGTGTACTGAAACTTGTAGATATAGCAGTCTTTGTATTTCTGGCATAATTTTCTCCACAAATGTGATATAGATCTGATTCAAGTGAGTAAAGAAAGCTAATAAATAAGACTACAATTCTTATTATCAAAATCTAGTTTATCATAAAAAGATATTAACATTAGTTGAAAAGTTTTGAACAGTGTCAAAATACTAAAGTGAAGAAGAAGAAACTGCACCAACCACACCTAGGCGCCAAAAACAGAGTGCCTAGGCACCAAAGAAAACTGAGGCCATTGCACCTAGGCACCAAAACAAGGTGCCTAGGCATTGGAAATAGAGCAATTAGTGACTAGGCACAAAAATAGGAAGCTTAAGTACCATTGTGTAATAAATTGATTCCTTTTTCTTAGAGTGGTGACAAGGGGCGGCCCTTCATACCTTTTAGCTTATTTTTGAATATGTACACACTAGATATATATAATAAATCACACATATCCATATATACACTCTAGATTCCTAAAATCATAACAAAAATTACCCACTCTACAACAAATTTATGCACACCATCACTTTTCTCACAAACTATTCTCTCAACACACACACACACACCATTTCTCACTTACTCTCTTGAATTCATTCATCTTTGGAAGCAATCATGGGGTCTTGGACATCAAAAAAGACGAAGTAGAAGAGGCTTGGAGGAAGAGACATCCTTAATCCACCATCAACCTCAACCATTTTCTTCAACCTCTAAATTTCTTTGGCTCCCAATGTTATTAGTTTTAATTTCTTGTCATTTTTTATCATGTTAGGCTACAATTCCTTTTTTGATTGAGGGTGATTTTAAAGCCCTAGACATGAATTCTTGTAATTAAATATTTGGTATTATTGATCAATTTTTCAATTGAAGTTGTTTGTTTTTTTATACTTAATGTCTTAATGTGTATTTTGTTGCTTTGTTTGGGTAAACAACCAAATTGGGTTTGAGAATTTCCTACAACTAGATTAGAGATTTTAGATCCCTAATTATCTTGAATTTCTAATCATGTGTAGTAAATTATGATTAATGATTACGAGATATTTTTTTTAATTGCAATGAAAAACATAACCATATTTGAATGACTCGAGCTTGTGTAGTTGTTGTTTAGATCAATCTATCTTTTTTGTTTTAATGCATCCATTAAATTAGATCTAAAGATCTTGTTCTAAACTGTTTGATGGGTATGAAATTAGGTAGAGAGCTTGTTCTTCCTAATGAGCAATTAAGAAAAGATTGGGGTAGTAGATATTGTTATTACATACGGTTGATAATTTCAATGACAAGTTGTTAATAATATTGACATCAAATTACAATCTATTATCTAGTGGTAGTGAAGAAAACCTCAACCTACCTTTAACCACTTGTTGCTTATTGTTTTGATTTTTATTACTTTACATTTTAATTAGTTTTAATTTCTACAACTTAGTTAATTAATTCAACCCCCCCTCCCCCAACCATTTGTTGTTTATTTCTGGAGTTTACTTGTTGAGTCTTAACTTTAGGTTTAGTAATTTTGAAGTAAATTCTTAGTTAGTGAGTCGATAGTAAATTAGCCTTCATCTAAATGGGATCGACTGTTACTCACTCTATACTCGTTAAAAAAATATTAAAAAGTAATTTTTAAATTTCTTAGACCTGCGACAACTAAAAGGTTTAGTTCGGTTGTCACAAGCCTACCAAATTTTAACCTTACACTTTAATAAATTTTTAACGAGTACAGAGCGACTAAAAGTTAATCCTATGAGGAACAAAGCTAACTGATTTACTATCGACTCACTAACTAATAAATTTGACTTCAAAATTACTAGGCTAAAACTAAAACTCAATAAGTAAACTTTAGGAATAAACAACAAACAATTGGAAGGGGGGATTTAGTCAATTAGCTAATATTGCAGAAATTAAAACTAATTAAAATATAGAGCAATGAAGATTAAAATAACATGCAACAAGTGATTAAAATAGGTTGAGGTTTCCTTCACTGCCACTAGACAATAAGTTGTAATTTCATATCAATATTATTAACAACTTGCCACTAAAATTATCAACTGTAGGCAATAACAAGCTCTACTACCCGATCTTTTCTTAGTTGTTCGTTAGGTAGAACAAGCTCTCTACCTAATTTCCTACCCATCAAATAACTTAAAACAAACTCTCTAGATTTAATTTAGTGGATGCAATAAAATAAGCAAGATAGATTGATCTGAACAACAACCAAATAAACTCGTGTCATTCAACTTAGGTTATGTTTTTCATTGCAATTAACAAAAATATCTCATAATATTTAATCATAATTTACTACACATGATTAGAAATTCAAGATAATTATGAATCCAAAATCTTTAATCTAGTTGTAGGAAATTCTCAAGCCCAATTTGGTTGTGCACCAAAACAAAGCAAGAAAATACCCATTAAGACATTAAGCACAGAAAAGCATACACACCTTTAATTGAAAAGTTGATCAATAATACCAAATATTTAATTACAAGAACCCATGTCTAGGGCTTTGAAATCACCCTCAATTAAAAAAGAATTCTAGCCTAACATGATAAAAAATGATGAGAAAATTAAAACTAACGACATTGGGAGCTAAAGAAATTTAAAGTTTGAAGAAGATAGTTGAGGTTGATGGTGGATTATGGATGTCTCCTCCTCCAAGTCTCTTCTACTTCGTCTTTCTTGATGCCCAAGACCCCAAGATTGCTTCCAAAGGTGAATGGATTCTAGAGAGTGAGTGAGAAATGATGTATGTGTTGAGAGGATAGTATGTGAGAAAAGTATGAGATGGTGTGTATAAATATTTTGTACAATGTGTAATATATATTGTGATTTTAAGAATCTAGAGTGTATATATGGATGTGTGTGATGTATTATATATATTTAGTGTATACATATCCAAAAATATGCCAAAAGGTGTGAAGGGCCGCCACTTATTAGTATTCCAAGCAAACTTAATCAATTCTGTTACAATGATGGTACCTAGGCTCCTTGTTTTGGTGCTTAGGTGCCAATTGCTCTATTTTCATTCAATTTTGGCGCCTAGGTATGGTTGCTGCAGTTTTTCTCCTTCACTTCATTACTTTGACACTATTTAGCCTCTTTCAACTAATTTTTGATCTCTTTCTAGGATGAACTACTTTTGTTGTCTTCATAAGAATTATAGCCCTATCTTTTAGCTTTCTTTAGCCGCTTGAATTAGATTTATACCACATTTATGGAGAAAGTTTTACCACAATACAAAGACGGCCATATCTGAAAGTTTTAGTGTACTTTTGATTTTTTAAATGAATTTTTCTCTTTGAAATCAAATAAATTAGGATAAGTTTTCAACACGAAAGTTGTAGATCTATCCCTTATCTTTCTAATAAGTTAAAAACCAGGTCCATAGGGCTTTAGATCAATAATTTATGCCTAAGATACAAAAATTATCGTAGTGGCACCATATCAATGAAATTTAGCCCAAGAATACTTGTTTCAACTTCGTTTTGGCTAACCACTTGTCATGATGCTCACCATTTTGAAGGTACTAGGGCATATTGAGTTGATATCATCTTTAGGAAGAACAATGCGCAAAGCCGACAACCTAAATATGCCACCAAGTATGTTTTTTCTCTCAAACTCTCTTAACACCAAGCTTTGAAAGTGAAGCCTTCTCTACGGGGCTCTATTTTCCATGTACACCAAAGTCGCTAAGTGGATTCTGAGTTGATTTAGGGTGAGGCATTTTCTGTTCTCTACATGGAGGAGGTGGATGGTACTTAGTAGCCTTCTTATACCAAAATCTAACCCATTCATCAATTGATACTTGAGAATATTCATCATTCCCTCGAAGCAGATGGTAAGCATGAAGTAAATGCTTGCAAGAGCGAGGGATGAATCTACTTCCCACCTCATCGACACCATTAAGATCTGTTGCGCTAGGAACAACTTCATCATAGAAAAATTCAATCATCGAAAGGTCCACAAGAGTGTGTAAATCCCATAATGATATAGACAATTCTCTAAGAAAAGTCAACAAAATATTGGTAAATGGACACCACGCCTCACAAAATGCCTTGACTATGTCAGAATTGCAATCATAAGTGAACAACGAAGCATACAATGGTCATATATTTATGCTGCAAGAAGCTTATCTCTCACACAAACTGAGGATGTCTTTGGTCCATTCCTAATATTCCTTGATGTAGTGAAACTCGCCAATGAATTCGATTGCATCCCTCCACTTGGCATTACCTACAACGATAAGGCGACCCAAAGTTAGCAATGGCGTTGCCTCGCTTGATTGCTGATGATGAGTTGCTTGCAAAGCCTACACTTGGAAGTCTTGCTCAAAGGAATCTCTTAGGACGATTCCTCCGTGTAAAGAGAACTTGTCAATTTTAGCCATAGCTTAGCGTACCAACCAATAATGGAGGCATGGACTACTAAAATGGTGCCTTTCGCTATACATTAACTCTCATCATCAAGGATCATCAAGTGTTGGATGCCAGAGGGAGAAGAAGTATCTTTAAAGTACACCATGGATAATTTGTCAAAGTACAAGCAAAAGAGTGAAATAAGAAGAAAAAAAGGGGTCCTAATTTGAATTGCAGCCTTTGACTTAAAACTTATTAGTGGAAAAGTCAAAGAAAACTAGAAACTAAGATTGCTTTAAATTATTTCGATCAATTCAAATGCAAGAGCAATTTTTTTTAGCAACACAACCAATGAATTGATTTGTTGTCACCAATTGCAGGGAATAGAAAATAAATAGGAAGAGTTCTTTCCAAATGTTAAAGTTCTTTGCAAACATTGAGAAAAACCTACAAGAGCTTCCTGTTAATCCTTTGCAACAATCTAAGCAAATTCTGCTATAAAGTAAAAGGGAAGAAAAAAAAAGAAAAAGTTAGAACACAGTAGATTCTTTTAAGCAATGTATTGAACATCTAGTATAATGATTTGTAGTGGATGATTGTGTGAAAATATGACATGTGGTATTCACCAAAGTCACACAAAATTTTAGAATATGAGAAGAATTTGAAGTAAAATTGATAAGTGCATATTTTGACATATTTTTATATCAAATCCTTTATACTTTCTTTACTTTATTCTTGTTAATTTTATAGTTTTATTAATATTTTGTGTTAGGGAATCAATGAACAAAAAGATATCAAAAATAGTCAAAATAAAACCAAAGAAGACAACACATTTCATGAGCAAGTTGGGAGATAATATTTTATTGGATTAAAGAAGCATCAAAATTAGAAGAAAATGGTCATTTTTGCCTATCATGTGTAGATCAAAATATATGCAAGAAATCACCTGGATTTTGCAAGTGATTGTTGGGCTTGCATTAAATTCAAAATAAGCATGTTTTCAAACTTGTGCATTTTTTGTATTTTGGGCAGAACTCCATGTTAAAAATCCCTATGAATCTAAATCTTACTTAATTGAAAGCCAAGAAATAGAACTATGATTTTTCTGTTGGAATCTCAGCCTAATTTAGTCTTGATTATAGCAGAAAATTCGTTCAAGTGTGTGTATTGGAAAAGATCTATCTATGCTGACATATTTCTTTAAATCAAGCATAAATTTCTCCCTAATAGTTGGAATTAGGTGATTCAAGTTGGAAAAATGAAGCTAACATATAAATACATAGTTTTTATATTGATCACTTTTTAAAATCAGCTGATTTCATGGTGAAAAATGTATGACAAAATTCAGATCTGAAAAGGACATATGAATTTAAAGCATATTTGAAGTAATACATTTGGAGTGAATTTGAATATACCAATTTAGGCACTCTTCTACTATAAATAGCGACTTTTGGATGTCATTGAATACATAAGAACCCTTTGAGGGGGAAAGAAAGTTTTATTGTTGTCTTTCTTTAGGCTAAGTTTTCTAATAGTAATAGAAATGTATTCTCTAGTTTCTCTTCTATTTTTAGTCTTTTCTACTTTCATTATGTCTTTTTAAATTTTATTTAGTTGAGGAGAAAGGGTAAGCCTCTTGATAGAGGAAGAGGAATATATTGTATTATTGTTTTAGTTTTTGATTAAAACCCTCCTTGTTTTGTGGTGATTCTTGATTTATATATCATCAATGAGACAATAAATAATTGGGTTCATTTAGCTTATTGTATGGTTCTACTATACCGACTACTAACATAAAATCTTGATTTGTTGTAGACAAATATGTGCATAAATACTTGATCCCATAAATAATTATTAGTGTTAAGAGATAATTTGCAAATAGTAAGATAATATCATGATTACCTTAATGTATGAGGTATTTGATAACATCTTCCCATTGGAATCTTCATTATGTATGAATTCCAATAGTGACATTTAAAAGAGGTAAAAATAATAAATAATCATTCCTCTATCCAAAACTCAAAAGCGGATCCCTAATACTCAGTTCTTTTATTACTTTAATTTCTTAGTTATAGAATACATTTTTCTTTATAATCTAAATCATATTTAGCCCGTCTTTTAAGAAATATAAACTCAAAAACTTCAAACAACTTTCTTGTTGATTGACCTCGGACTCTCGAGATATTTATTACTTGACATAATCTGTACTTGTGTTTGCAACCTTAAAGTTGTAGTAAGTTTTCGGCACCGTTGTCGAAGAAAGCAAGGTAAGTATTTGTGTTCATATGGTATCACAATCATAATTCTCGTTATTTAGTTAGAAATAATTCTAAAACTTTATTTGAAAATTTGTTTGAGTCATCTCCATACACTTCCACCATGGCTAAAAATGAAAAATTCAAGATAAAAATGAGAATCAATAGGTACGTGCAATGCGTTCTTACTTGCAACCTCATTAAAATTCTTCTCCTTCTTATTTCATTTTTCCTCTCAATGCAAATAACTTTCGATTCAAATGAGGTGTGATCCCTTTACTTCCTAATTTCCATAGTAAGGCTCTGAAAGCTCTTACTTGCATCTGAAATAATTTGATAAAGTATGTGTCACTTTTGAAGATCGAACTTGTACAAATGAGATTGTTAAGCTTAAATTATTTATTTTTTCTTTAAAAGATAAAACAAAAACTTGGATTAACTCTTTAAAACCTAGGTTAGTTGGCACATGGCAAGAAATGCAAGTTGAATTTTTGTAAAAGTTCTTTCCAACTCATAAAACTAATGCTTTAGAAAAAAAATCCAAAATTTTTCTCAAAATTCTAATAAAGCTTACTTTCAATGTTGGGAAAGATTTAAAAATTTGTTGAATTCATGCCTATATCATGGTTTTGAAAAATGACGCTTAATTAGTTTCTTTTATAAAGGTTTAACTCATGAAAAATAATAATTTGTTGAAACAATATGTAATTGTAAGTTTCTTGTTAAATAACCTAATGAAGCCCTAAAATAACTAGACAATTTGGCAAAAAACTCTCAATCATGGCATAATGTTAATTCTTCTGAATGTTTTATTAGGTCTAATCTTACTAATAGTAATAAAGAAAAATATTATCTAAGTCAAGAAGATGATCTAAATGCTAGGATTGCAGGTTTAACAAGAAAAGTTGAGGCCATGGAACTTAAAAATATAAAGGAAATTAGATCTATGCAAGATGATGAAGTTTGTAGAATTTGTGAACTTGTGGGACACTCCACTAATGAATGCCCAAATATTTCATTACAAGCAAATTTCATGAACACATTCAAAAAACTTTTTCATTCTCTATATTTCAAAATCTACAATCCACAATGGAGAAATCATCCCAATTTTAGTTGGCGAGATGATAACCGTGCCCAACCGCTACATTCACAAAAGCCACCAAACTTTCCTTCTTATCCAGCTCCACATACAAAATTCTTTGAAGAGACTTTACAAGCATTCATACATGGACAAACAAACATTAATAACCAGACTTCACAAGCCATCAATGAGATCAAAAGCACACTCTAAACACTAACAACTTCTTTGCGTACTCATGAAAAAGATAAATTTCTTGCTAAACCTCAACCTAATCTTTCTACTCAGTTCCATGTTTCTTCTTCAAGTGAAAATTCAATCAAGGAGGCTAATTCGATCATAACTCTTCAGAATGGAAAAGTTGTTGACAAGACTATTCATCCCAAGGAGAAAGTTTCTAATCTACCTTTAGAAATGAAGAATAGAAATAGTCTTGATGATGAATGTAAGTTTAACGAAGGTGAGTTTGAAAATGATGAAAAAGAAAAATACTCACCTCTAGCTCATTTTCCTCAAAGATTGCAACCTAAACAAAAATTGAACTCAAATGCTAAAATCTTTGAAGTATTTAAAGAGTCAAGATTAATATTTCATTGTTGGATGCAATCAAGCAAGTTCCACCTTATGCCAATTTTTTTAAAGATTTGTGCACAATCAAAAGAAAACATCATGAACAAAAGAAGGCACTTTTAATTGAAAGTTTTAGTTCAATCATTCAACAATTCACTTCACCTAAGTACAAAGATCCAGGTTGTCCAACCATTTCATGTACTATAGGAAACACTAGAATAGAGCGTGCTTTGCTTGATCTTGTGCTAGTATAAATCTTCTACCTTTCTGAGTTTATGAATAGTTAGGTTTAGAAGAACTTAAAACAACTTCCGTTGTACTCCAACTAACTGACCATTCGATTAAAGTTTCAAAAGAAGTAGAAGATGTGATGGTACAAATTGATAAGTTTTATTTTCCAATCGATTTTATTTTTTTGGACACACAGCCTGCTGCACATATACATACATAGATTCCTATCATTTTGGGTCTCCCTTTTCTTTCAACTTCAAATGCTTTGATTAATTATAGGAATAGTATTTTGAAGTTATCTTTTAGAAATATGACTTTGGAACTAAATGTGTTTAACATTTGTAAGCAACCTTCAAAAGATGTCGAAGTATAGGAAGTGGATTCAATTAAGGAACTTATTCATGAATATTTTACTACCACTAATGTAATGCTCAATTCTTAATTCTCTCCTACATAGTCAATAATAAACATCTTGCATGAATATGCATCTAATCAATGTGCATTATCGAATTATGGCATACAAATAGCATGATTCCACGAACATAAATAATTGTTATTATATGCTTCAGTTATGCTTTAACATGCATTAGTACATGAGATATGAGATCAAACTTTCATTTCTTGATTTAACATATTCCTTAAGTGCCCTTTTTGCAGTGAAAAGATCTGTATCTCGGTTAAGAAAGATTGATGTGTTGAATGGCCATGAAATGAATTATTTGTATTGCTCCATACAAGTTATATGCTAAAGTGATTAATTGCCTAAATATTTACTTGAAATATGTTACATTTGGCTAAGAACTAAAAGTATGCAAAATGGTGCAATTTGATTGGTTGGATGACTAGGTTGCATAAAACCATTCTAAATCGCATTGTACTTGATTATAACACCAAAACATCAATTTTTGTCATCTTCTTAGCCCAAGAACGTGGCTTTTGGAATGAGAAGACACCAAGCATGATGCAACCAATCATCACCCTTCACTTACCTCTCTTTGAAAGGTCAAAAAAATCATTTTTATTCATATTTCTTGTGGAAGCACCTCAAAAATGACCAGCCCTTATTCTTCTAAGTTTCTCTCAAATTTCGACACTCTCATACTCACACAAATTGAATTCAATCCATAGGAATCCATAGAACAAAAGCTATAACAAGTTTCCATCATTTTAAGATTGAAAACCGTTGATTTTGAAGTTTAATTCCAACTTAATCAAGGTATATTCTTTTTCAATGTTTCTTATGATGAATTTGTAGTATCTTGGATGGTTACATGTTTTAGTATGCTTTTGTATGATTGAAAACTTAAGTACATTACACTTGAAGTCAAAACCAAGCTAGTTAAGCTAATTTTTAGCAAAATTGATAGTCTTGTGAATTTTTTTTAATTTACTTGTTTCTATTAATTTTGAAATACTTATATTGTGTTTGGAAGTTTCTTTGAATGATTGAAAATAATAGCAATTAGTTTTCTTAATTGAAGGGTACAATCAATTTAAGTTAGAACCGAATTTACGTCATGTTAATTTGGATTGTGTGCATATTTTAGGGATTGCCCTAATGATTATGTTTGAATTATTAGTTATTTAAAGGTTGTCCTAATGTTTAATGTCTTGAATTAGTAGTAAAATATTGAGTATGCATTATTTTTAAGGTTATGAAATTGATATGAAGTTGTTTACAAGAGATTGAAAAGTGTATATGAACTTTAACTAGAATAGACTAAATGATTTAAAAAAAGGATATTAAATGGTACATGATTTGATTATGTTAGGCCTTTAACACATTCTATATTCCAAATAGATTGATCTTTTCACTTGCCACAAAGTGGACTTGAGGTAAGTTGAAGCTTTCATTTGCTGTATCACAAGAATCATATAATGTTGTTCATATTTTAATGTGATTGTTATTATTTGTCAAATGATGTAATGTTTGATGCATTTATGGTTTATGAAGCATGATATTATTAAGGATATAATGAGGTTTTTGAAAAGAAAGTATGGTACTTGATTGATGGTCGGGTAGACAAGGGACGCGGGAGTGACCGGCGGACCCAACAAATGGTGGCAAATACTTGAGGTTGAAAAACCGGTATAGGAAAGCCACAATGAATGAGATAGAATACGGCTAATACCTGAGGTTGAAAGACCAAGTATAGAAACCCTGTATTAGTTCTCTTATTGGCCAATCATTATGAACAGGTTCCGAAAACCACGGTCTATCGCTATTAGTTAGGTACCACACTTAAAGGGCCCTAAAGAATGATTTATGAAAGAAAGTTATTAAATTGAATACTGCATTTAATCATTATGTGATTTGTATGTACGCTATTTGTTATTGCATCAGTTTCACCTTACTGAGCCTTTAGCTCATTAGATTCATGTGATGCATGTGGTAATGTACAGGTTTAGAGGTTGACTGAGTCTCCAAAGCGGACGGATAGAGATTTGTTCATATGCCATGCTTCGAGCTGTTTTGTATCATATTTTGAAAACTCTGTTTTATTTTTAAATAAGTCGTTCTTCTATTATGGTTTTGTAAACAGTTGTACTCAGTTTTGATATATGTATATAGTGTGTTTAAAATGATTCAAGTTCATTCTCTTATAGCTAAAAATGGGAACTTTTATTAAAAACCATAACTCTAATAATGATAAAAAATTAACATTTCTTGACTTAACTGCATCAGCTTGTTTAGGCTCTGCAGTTGGATTAAGGGGTGTGACAGTTTGTGGTATCAAAGCGGATGTTTAGTCATTCCTGTAGACAGAAGAAGACATATGAACACATCATGGCTGGGAAACTCGATTAACTACTTGTTTATTTGCTTTTATGTTTATTTGATTATATTTCATTCCATGTTACTGTCATGATTATGCATTTATTATTGGCTAATGAATAGAATGAGATTGGGTAATGCATATCAGGTCATGGCACCGAAAAGGAAGACAATGGATGATCATGAGGGTAATCATAGTGTGGTGGACAATTTGACTGATCTTATTCAACAACAAACTAGAATGCATGGTGAACAGGTATAATAATTACTAGATATGCAACAAAGAACCCAAGAGCAGAATCAGTGATTTCCTCCACCACAAGCTCGACAGGATCCTTCACAGGCTGTATATGAGAAGTTTAGAAAAATGGAACCTGTTGATTTTACTAGTGGATCTGATCCTATGGTTTTAGAGGAATGAGTTCAATCATTGGATACTATCTTTGACTACATAAGAATTGATGATGCTGAGAAGGTACTCTGTGCAATCTTCTTGTTGAAGAAGGATGCTAGAACCTGGTGGGAAGGAGCTAAATTTGCAGTGAATATGGAAGAGCTAACTTGGGAGAGGTTTAAAATAATATTTTATGATAAGTATTTCACTAGAGATGCTAGGTCGCTCAAAGTAAAAGAATTTTTGGAGTTAAAACAAGGAGGGATGTCTGAATGTGATTATGTGAGAAAATTTGAACAGGGTTGCAAGTACATGCCATACATCGCTAGAGACAACTATGAGAAGATGAATCATTTCTTGAGGGGCCTTAATCCTGAAATTAGAAGAGATGTGAGAATGTCTTCAGAGTTCAGGGAACTGGTGGACAAGGCTTTGATGGCTGACTTAGATGAGAAAGAGATTGAGAAATTTAATCAACAAAAGAAGCAAGTATTCACTCCCAGAAATCTAAATCAGTGGAAGAAAGGAGAGCAAAAATCAAACCAAGGGAATGAAAAGCGTCCTAGAGTTTGGCAGACTTCTACTACAGTTGAAAGGCCTAAATGTGCTAAGTGTGGAAGAATCATTTTTGGGGAATGCTATAGTGGTACTAATTGTTGTTTTAAGTGTAAAAAGCCTAGACATATAGCAAAGGATTGACCAACAGTGCAGGGAAAAGTTTGGGGAAGAGTGTATGCAATGACATAAGAACAAGCCGATGTAGATGCTTCCATAGTCACAGGTACTATTTTAATTTCTGGGATACCTGCAATTGCATTGATAGATTCTGGATCTACTCATTCATTTGCATCACGTCCATTTGTGAAAAAATTGGGCATTACACCAGATTTATTAAAAGTGAGGTACAGTGTGATTGTTCCATCCGGGGAAGAAATAGATTCCAACCAAATGTTAAGGCTTGTTCTATTCAGATTAGTGATAGGACTCTCTATGCAGATCTTGTTGTTTTACCGATGCTAAATTTTGAGGTTATTCTAGGTATGGATTGGCTTACCAAATATCATGCAACAATTGATTGTAACAAGAAGATTGTGGTTTTTCAGCCACCTGGGGAAGAACAATTTATATTTAATGGTATCTCATTCTCACGGTCCTCACCAATTATATCTGCTTTGAAAGCTCATAAGATGTTGAATAAAGGTTGTGTTGGATATTTGGCAAGTATTCTGGACACCTCAGTTGAAGCACAATTGAAGCCAGAAAATGTAGATGTGGTTCAAGAATTTCTTGAGGTATTTCCAGATAATTTACCGGGACTACCACTGAATTGAGAGATCGAATTTGTGATTGATGTTATGCCAGAAACTACTCCTATTTCTAAAGCACCATACCGAATGGCACCAACAGAATTGAAAGAGTTAAAAGTTCAATTGCAAGAATTGCTTGATAAGGGTTTTATTCACCTTAGTTATTCTCCTTGGGGAGCACCCGTGTTGTTCGTGAAAAAGAAGGATGGTATATTGTGGTTGTGTATTGATTATAGAGAGTTGAATAAAATAACAGTCAAGAATAAGTATCACTCCCAAGAATAGATGATTTGTTTGATCAATTGCAGGGAGCATCTGTATTTTCTAAGATTGATTTGCTCTCTGGGTATCATCAATTGAAGATAAAGGAAGAAGACATACCAAAGACTGCATTCCAAACAAGGTATGGACATTATGAATTTCTAGTGATGCCTTTCGGTTTAACCAATGCCCCTGCAGCTTTTATGGATCTAATGAATAAAGTGTTCAAGCAATATCTTGATAAATTTATGATTGTATTTATTGATGACATCCTAATTTATTCACATGATAAAGAAGAGCACAAAGAACATTTGAAGATTGTGCTGCAAGTTCTTAAAGAAAAACAGTTGTATGCTAAATTCAAGAAGTGTGAGTTTTGGCTTGAACAAGTGGTATTCCTAGGTCATATAGTATCAAAGAATGGTATTTCTGTTGATCCGAGCAAGGTAGAAGCTGTCATTAAGTGGCCAACACCAACAAATGTATCAGAAGTGAGGAGTTTCTTGGGATTAGCAGGGTACTATTGACAATTTATTCAGGGGTTTTCAAAGATAGCAACTCCAATGACAATGTTGACAAGAAAGAATGTGAAGTTCTTGTGGACCGATGTTTGTGAAAGAAGTTTTCAAGAACTGAAACATAAATTAACTACAACTACTGTTCTTACCATTCCAATTGGAATTGGTGGATTCGTGGTGTATAGCGACGCTTCAAAAAATGGTTTGGGTGCTGTTTTGATGTAAAATGGGAAGGTTATTGCCTATGCTTCAAGGCAATTGAAGGAATATGAAAAGAATTATCCAACCCATGATTTGGAACTTGCTGCTGTGGTTTTTGCCTTGAAAATTTGGAGACATTATTTGTATGGTGAGAAGTGTGAGATATACATAGATCATAAGAGTTTGAAGTACTTCTTTACCCAAAAAGAGCTGAATATGAGACAAAGAAGATGGTTAGAACTTGTGAAGGATTATGATTGTGTGATCAACTATCATCCTAGTAAAGCGAATGTGGTTGCAGATGCATTGAGCAGAAAATCCACGTCTTCTCTTTTTGTTATACAAAAGTCAATATTACTGGATTTGCAGAGATTAGAGCTTGAAATTGTACCTAAAGAAAAAAGTGTTTGTTGTCAGCTTTAGTGTTGAGACCTGTACTTCAAGATAGAATTAGAGAAGGTCAAAAGGTGGACACGCATTTGTGTAGATTGAAAAGAATGATTAAGGCTGGAAAGAGGCCAGACTTCTCTATTACTGATGATGAGATTATTTGATATAAAGGGAGACTGTGTGTGCCGTTTGACAAGGCCATGAAAGGAGATATTTTAGAAGAAGCTCATACTACTCCTTACTCAGTACACCCAGGTAGCACAAAAATGTATAAGGACTTACAACAACATTATTGGTGGCCTAAAATGAAGAGAGATATAGCAAAATTTGTGGCTGAATGTCTAATTTATCAGCAAGTTAAGATTGAACATCAAAGACCATCAGGGTTGTTGAAGCTTTTGTTGATTCCAGAGTGGAAATGGGAGCACATTACAATGGACTTTGTGCTTGGATTACCTAGAACACAAAATGGGTATAATTCCATATGGGTGATTGTTGATAGATTAACTAAATCAGCCCATTTTCTTCCAGTGAAATCCACATACAATATAGACCAGTATGCTCAAAAATATATTAAAGAGATAGTCAGGTTACATGGGGTGCTAGTTTTAATAGTGTCTGACAGAGATCCTAAGTTTACATCTACATTTTGGAAGAGCTTACACAGTGCCATGGGAACAAAACATGCATTCAGTACAGCATTTCATCCACAAAGTGATGGGCAATCAGAGAGGGTTATTCAGATATTAGAGGATATCTTAAGAGCTTGTGTGCTAGATTTTCAAGGGAGTTGGGATGCAAAGCTTCGTTAGTGGAGTTTACTTATAATAATAGCTACCAATCAACAATTGGAATGGCGCCTTATGAAGCATTATATGGATGGAAATGTAGATCTCCAGTTCATTGGGATGAAGTTAGAGAACGAAGCCTACTTGGTCCAGAAATAGTTCAACATACCGCTAAGGTAGTGGAAAAGATACTAGAGAGAATGAAGATTGCGCAGAGTAGACATAAAAATTATGTAGATAAACGGAGAAAAGATCTAGAGTTTGCCATTAGGGATCATGTGTTCTTAAAAGTAGCTCCAATGAAGGGTGTTATAAGATTTGGAAAGAAAAGAAAACTCAGCCCGAGGTATGTTGGCCCATTCGAGATTCTTGAAAGAGTTGGTGATAAAGCTTATAGAGTGGCCTTACCTCCATCATTATCTAGTGTTCACAATGTTTTCCATGTGTCTATGTTGAGAAAGTATATTTCAAACCCTTCTCATGTGTTGAGTTATGAACCGTTGGAATTGACTCCTGATTTAGCTTATGAGGAGAAACCAGTGCAAATTCTAGATCAGAAAGAAAAAGAGTTGAGAACGAAAAAGATTCGACATGTTAAAGTATTATGGAGGAATCATTCTGTAGAAGAGGCCACATGGGAAAGAGAAGAAGAAATGCAGAGCAAGTATCCAAAATTATTTGGTACGTCAAATTTCGAGGACGAAATTGTTATAAGGAAGGAAGGATTGTAATGCCCAATTCTCAATTCTCTCCTACCAATAATAAGCATCTTGCATGAATATGCATCTAATCAATATGTATTATCGAATTATGGCATACAAATAGCATGATTCCACGAACATGAATAATTGTTATTATACATGCATTAGTACATGAGATATGAGATCAAACTTTCATTTCTTGATTTAATATATTCCTTAAGTGCCCTTTTTGCAGTGAAAAGCTCAGTATCTCGGTTAAGGAAGATTGATGTGTTGAATGACCATGAAATGAATTATTTGTATTGCTCCATACTAGTTATATGCTAAAGTGATTAATTGCCAAAATATTTACTTGAAATATGTTACATTTGGCTAAGAACTAAAAGTATGCAAAATGGTGCAATTTGATTGGTTGGTTGACTAGGTTGTATAAAATCATTCTAAACCGCATTGCACTTGATTATAACACCAAAGCATCAATTTTTGTCATCTCCTTAGCCCATGAACGTGGCTTTTGGCATGAGAAGACACCAAGCATGATGCAACCAATCATCACCCTCCACTTACCTCTCTTTGAAAGGTCAAAGAAATCATTTTCATCCATATTTCTTATGGAAGCACCTCAAAAACGACTAGCCCTTATTCTCCTAAGTTTCTCCCAAATTTCTACACTCTCATACTCACACAAATTGAATTCAATCTATAGGAATCCATAGAACACAAGCTATAACAAGTTTTCATCCTTTTAAGCTTGAAAACCGTTGATTTTGAAGTTTAATTCCAAATTAATCAAGGTATATTCTTTTTCAATGTTTCTTATGATGAATTTGTAGTATCTTGGATGGTTACATGTTTTAGTATGCTTTTGTATGATTGAAAACTTAAGTAAGTTACACTTGAACCCAAAACCAAGCTAGTTAAGCTAATTATTAGCAAAATTGATAGTTTTGTGAAAAAATTATAATTTACTTATTTCTATTGATTTTGTAATGCTTATATTGTGTTTGGAAGTTTCTTTGAATGATTGAAAACAATAGCAATTAGTTCGCTTAATTGAAGGGTACAATCAATTTAAGTTAGAACCGAATTTACGTCATGTTAATTTGGATTGTGTGCATGTTTTAGGCACTGCCCTAATGATTATGTTTGAATTATTAGTTATTTAAAGGCTGTCCTAATGTTTAATGTCTTGAATTAGTAGTAAAATATGGACTATGCATTATTTTTAAGGTTATGAATTGATATGAAGTTGTTTACAAGAGATTGAAAAGTGTATATGAACTTCAACTGAATAGACTAAATGATTTATAAAAAGGATATTAAATGGTACATGATTTGATTATGTTAGGCTTGTAACACATCCTATCTTCCAAAGAAATTGATCTTTTCACTTGCCACAATGTGGACTTGAGGTAAGTTGAAACTTTCATTTGTTGTATCACAAGAATCATATAATGTTGTTCATGTTTTGATGTGGTTGTTATTATTTGTCAAATGATGTAATGTTTGATGCATTTATGGTTTATGAAGCATGATACTATTATGGATATAATGAGGTTTTTGAAAAGGAAGTATGGTACTTGATTGATGGTCGGGTAGACAAGGGACGCGGGAGGGACCGACGGATCCAATAAATGGTGGTAAATACTTGAGGTTGAAAAATCGGTATAGAAAAGCCACAATGAATGAGATAGAATACGGCTAATACCTGAAGTAGAAAGACCAAGTATGGAAACCCCATATTAGTTCTCTTATTGGCCAATCATTATGAACAGGTTGCGAAAACCACGGTCTATCACTATTAGTTAGGTACCACACTTCAAGGGCCCTAAAGAATGATTTATGAAAGAAAGTTATTAAATTGAATACTGCATTTAATCATTATGTGATTTGTATGTACGTTATTTGTTATTGCATCAGTTTTACCTTACTGAGCCTTTAGCTCATTAGATTCATGTGATGCAGGTAGTAATATACAAGTTTAGAGGTTGACTGAGTCTCCAAAGTGGCCGGACAGAGATTTGTTCATATGCCATGCTTCGAGCTGTTTTGTATCATATTTTGAAAATTCTGTTTTGTTTTTGAATAAGCTGCTCTTCTGTTATGGTTTTGTAAACAGTTGTACTCAGTTTTGATATATGTATATAGTGTGTTTAAAATAATTCAAGCTCTTTCTCTTATAGATAAAAATGGGAATTTTTATTAAAAACCATAACTCTAATAATGATGAAAAATTAACATTTCTTGACTTAACTGCATCAACTTGTTTAGGCTCTGCAGTTGGGTTAAGGGGTGTGACCACTAATTCCTTTGATCCTTTGGAAACTTTTTATGAAAGTGAAAGTATTATAAATAGATACACTCTAATACTCTCTCTGAATTTTTGCAAGTACAAGAGAAATATTTTTGAAAGCCAAGGTTTGAAGAACTTTCATCATCAATAGTACAATATGTTCTGTCAAGTAAAGCTCCTATGATTGATTTGAAACATTTATCATTTGATTTGAAATACTCTTTCTTTGGTGAGAATGAGACTTTTCCAGTAATAATTTCTTCTAAACTTGATGCATCCCAAAGAGGTAAGTTGATCGAAACTCTGAAAATACATAAGAATGCTTTAGGATTGAACATTGCAGATATTAAAAGTATTAGTCCTTTAATTTGCACACATATTTATCCTATTCCTGACAGCAAATGGGTAAGTCCTACTCAAGTTGTACCAAAGAAATCTAGAGTTACTGTAGTCAAGAATGAGAATGATGAATTAATTCTAACTAGGACTGTTATTGGTTGGAAAATATGCATTGACTATAGAAAACTCAACTCAGTTACTAAAAAAGATCATTTTCCATTACCTTTAATGGATCAAGTCTTAAAAAGAGTTGCGGGACAAGAATTTTACTACTTCTTAGATGGATATTCTGGGTATAATTAAATTGTAATTGCACTTGAAGATCAAGAGAAAACTATTTTTACATTTTCTTTTGGTACTTTTGCATATCGGATGATGCCTTTTGAATTATGTAATACACTAGCTACATTCCAACGATGCATGATTAGTGTTTTTAGTTACATGGTTGAACGTTTTCTTGAAATCTTCATGGATGGATTTTCTATTTTTGGTAATATTTTTGATGATTGCTTGTCTAATTTAGAAAATATTTTGATCAGGTGTGAAGAAAAAAACCTTCTACTCAATTGGGATATATGTCATTTCATGGTAACAACTGGTATTGTTTTTGGACACATTATTTCGTCAAAAGGTATTGAAGTAGATAAATCTAAAACTGAGTTAATTGTCAATTTGCCAATACCAACATATCTGAAAGAGGTAAGATCATTTTTAGGACATGTTGATTTTATAGAAGATTTATCAAAGATTTTAATATAATATCTAAACCTTTGTGCAATTTTCTAACAAAAGATACTATTTTTGGATAGAATGAAAATTGTGAAAATACTTTGTTAAGCTTTAAAGCATGCTTACATCTGCTCCAATCATACAATCTCCAGATTGAACTTTACCTTTTGAAATATTGTGTGATGCCAGTAACTATGCTGTTGGAGTTGTCTTAGGTTAAAGAAAAGATACGAAACCATATGTCATTTACTATGTAAGTAAAATATTGAATAGTATTCAATTGAATTATTCAACAACTGAAAAAGAATTACTTGCTGTAGTTTTTGTACTGGACAAATTTAGATCTTATCTTGTTGGCTCACCAATTGTTGTTTTCATTGATCATGCAGCTTTGATATATCTTTTGTCAAAAAAAAATGCCAAACCTAGACTAATTAGGTAGATTCTCTTACTCTAGGAATTCAACATTATGATTCGAAATAAGAAAGGAGTAGAGAATATGGTGGTTGATCATTTGTCGAGACTTGTTTGTGATGACTCATTTCAAACTAGACCCATTAATGACACTTTCCCTGATGAACAACTATTTAATGTTTCTATTTTATCTTGATTTGCTGACATTTTTAATTTTCTTGTGATAGGAAAGATACCACTACATTGGAATTCTCAAGATAAAAAGAAGTTTTTGACCGAGGTGAATTTTTTTTATTGGGATGATCCATACTTATTCAAATATTGTCCTGATCAAATCTTTCGGAGATGTGTGCCTAACAATATTGCATATGAGAATTGTAAAATTCACAAAGCAAGAATCAAAGAATTTCATGATAATAAAATCTCAGGAAAAACATTTGAGGTTGGTTAAAAGGTTTTGCTTTATAATTCTCGATTGCTTTTGTTTTCTAAAAAATTGAGATCAAGATAGAGTGGTCCTTTTGTAGTAAAAGAGATATATCCTTGTGGGGCAATTGACATTGAGAATCCTAGAAATGGTAATGTATTCAAAATAAATAGATAAAGACTTAAATCATTTCTAGAGAATTAATTTTGACAAGAGGAAATTCTTTTTCTTTCTAACCCTTATTATGAATAGTATGTGTATATATATATATATATGTATTTTCTCTAAGTTTGTTTATTTTGTAGGCTTTCTTTCTTTTATTTTTATTTTCCCGATTAAGTGGCGGATAACGGTACTCTGTGACTATTAAAGTCAAACTTATCAATTTTCCAAACAACTGAAATCTTTGTACAAAGTTTCTCTTTTTTTCTCATTTTCTTTTCTTGTATTTTTCAAAATGGATAACATTCTTCTAACTTTCATAAAGAGATTTTCTTTTCTTCCTAAAAATGCAATTTTAAAAATTATGAAATCAGGATTGAAAGATTAAGGATGCTTATGCATAAAGACATCCCAGGGGACAAATGATGGATAATTGAAGAAAAAGTAAGAGTAACAGGTGAGTTCTCAATCTTACTTATTAGATACATGCCTAGTTTTGGTAAAAACACATTTAAAAAAAAACAAAGGGCAAAAAAAATGCATGTTCGTCACAAATGTGCTCGATGGATTTGCAACACAAAGTGTCGTTCCTTAATAATGGTTTCTAAAAATCAAGAATATAAAATTCAATTCATTATGGATGGACTGAGTAAGGAGTCTTTAGATGACATTATATTGACTCTTAAGATACATTCATTTGGATTAGTACATCGTGCAATTCTTGATTTATGGGATCACTTCTGAGATGAATATGAGTGTTATAATCTTGAGAATCTGACCTTAAAAGACCATGTTTGCTAGCTTATAAGAAAACTGGATGGGAAGCATATCCTTGACCCATAGAAGACATTTAAGATGTTACTAGATGAAAAACTAAAGGAAGATGTGAGTCACAATCACAACTACATGTACATTCACATATAGTAGTTAATTTTTTTTTTCAAACTTTGTGTCCTAATTTCCAACCATTCTTACACAAGAAAAAGACATGCAATAAATGCATTCCCTATTCATACCTTAATAAATAGCACTGTACTTACTCTATTTTTTCACGACTCATTTTTTTTAAAAAAAAGAAGTAAAATGGAAAGGTCTTCTACTCCCAAGTTCAAATGTATTTATGTCTTTTGTGGAACCAATCCATAAAAAAATGGTGATTTTATAGGGGCAACCAATAACCTTGATAGAACTTTAGCATAGTGTATGGGGGAGACAGTCTGGGGTTAATAGGGAATGTTGTTACTTCTGTTCATGTAGAAGGAGTCAAAGTTTTAGGAGTTATCCCAAAACATTTAACAGTATAGAATATCATAAGTTTGACGATCGAAGATGAGCTAAAAGTGTCACATATTCAGGATAGTATGCCTAACATATTAAACAATGCAGATGTATTCATCACTCTACCTGGTGGTTTTGGAACACTGGAGAAATTATTCCAAGTTATTTCTTGGGCACAACTCAACATTCGTCAGAAATCTGTAGGTATTCTTAATGTTAATGATATCTTTGATAGTTTGCTGTCTTTTGTAGATCATGATGTAGAAAAAAAATTATTTCACCGTCTGCAAGGCGAATTCTCATCTTTGCTCCAACACCTGACCAACTGATTGATCAACTTCTAGTATATATACCAGAACGTGATCTAGGTCTGGCTCGTGTGGATTGATCTAATAGGGACAGTGGTCGAAAAGGCAAAATAAATTTGACTTTCAGCCTATGAAATTTATCCTTAATGGTTTCAACTAATAGTGTATATATTGTGTTGTTTCAACTTTATTTTCTAATTAGTCACATTTCAGGTAATATCTAATAAATTCTACTTTTCTAATTATTTTCGACATTGGGGGCAATGTCTTGTTTAGGTTGGGGGAGGGGATAGTTGATATCATGTCTTGTATATTCAATGTGTTTTTTTCCAAATTTTTTTTAGAAAAAATAAAAAAAAATTCATGTATTTTTTCTTTTGGATCCGTTGAAACCATGAAAAAGGGTGGTAGAGTAAAGGGTAACTTTAACACTCTTGAGACGTACCCCTATTTTTTTTTCATAACATGGCAAGTTTGTGAAGTTTTTAACAAAAGTTTGTGAATTATCAATATTTTGTTTATTGTAGATGTTGTTCCAACTTCAATGATTAAAATTAAGCATGAATAATGTGGTCTGATTGATGATGGGTGTTGTTTTGGACTTTGATATTGTTCTTTGGTTAATATATTTTTGTGATAATTTTACTCAAAAAAAATTTCACAAAAAAAAAGTTATGTTATTCGGTGTGGAGACAAGTATGTCAAAATAAGAAGTTCTTATGCCCTCTCTTTAATGATCACTTGGATTTTCAACATGTAGAGGTTGAGTGTTAAAACTTTTTTTTTTGTCCGTTGAGGCGAACGACTGATTGAGCACCACTTGAAAAAAAATTAAGGAATTAGGCTTTCTAACACCATGGTCAAATCAACTTGTTCCCCATGTGATGTTCCAAGAGAACATCCCTCATAGTTAGCCACTTTGAGTCTTTCAATAAATAAGTCTTTTTGTGTGGTAACTATCTTCTTACCTAGCCTAAATACACTATTATCCCACCCTTGTTCTAAAAATAATTTGGAACTTAAGAGATATTCCATTGACAAGGTGAGCTTGCAAAAGAAATTTGGGTTGGAATAGAAGATAAGTGTAATGGAGTTTCTCATCCAAAAAAATTACAAAATATTAAAAATATTACGAGTTGCAACTGAAACTGGGATATTTCAAAATCAATAAGAATGATGAAAAGAGGTACAATTCAATAACAATAGGCCCTGGTGTTGAAATTCATGGAGTATGAAAATTCTTTATTGATAAACTCTGTCTTTAATCCAATGAAGTTTTTAGAACCTTTGTTGCATCCTATCCTTTTATTTTTTAGCCACATCACTACCATTTGACCCCATTACAACCTTTATTGAACACCTTTTGATTTTGTGCGGTGTCTTTGGTGTAGTGAAAATTTGTACCAAAGAAAGAGTCTATGATATTTAACTCTTCCATTAGAGATTGGATAATGGTTTTTGTGAGGTTGTATAGGAATTCACTTATTTGAAGCATGCATTGTTTCATCACTGTTGAAATTAACTATTCATATACACACTTGAGTATGCTTATTGTGGAAATATATTGACTTTTGAATGACTAAGGGTTAGATTTAATACTTGTTTGATTTTATTTTCATATTACTTTGTTCCTTACTGAGAATAATGATTTAAAGTTAGTTATCATAAGTGTTTGTGGGTATCACCACTGTAAACCCTCACGAGACTATAACTAGTCCTCTATGAGCCACCTAGGGGTTTAAAGGCTTGTTGCATATGCTAAATGCAATTGTAATTTTCTATGAAAATAAATTAGTTTAGGTTTTTTTAGGCTTACTCGAGGACGACCAAGGGTTAAGTGTGGGGGAATTTGATAAGTGCATATTTTGATATATTTTTGTATCAAATCCTTTAAACTTTCATTGCTTTATTCTTGTTAATATTATAGTTTTATTAATATTTTGTATTGGAGAATCAATGAACAAAAATATATAAAAAAGAGCCAAAATAAAACCAAAGGAGACAACACGTTTCATGAGCAAGTTGGGAGATGGTATTTTATTGGATCAAAGAAGCATCACAATTAGAAGAAAAGGGTTATTTCTGTCTGAGTTCGTCATATGTAGATAAAAATATATGCAAGAAATTACTTGAATTTTGTAAGTGATTGTTGAGCTTGCATTCAAAATAAGCATGTTTTCAGACTTATACAGTTTTCGTATTTTGGGCATAACTCCATGTTCAAAATTCCTATGGACCTGAATCTTACTTCATTTAAAATTAAGAGATAGAACTACAACTTTGCAGTTGGAAGATTGTAGCAGAAAATTCATCCAAGTGTATGTAATAGAAAAGATCTCTCTATGCTGATACATTTCCTTAAATTAAGTATAACTTTCTGCTTAGTAGTTAAAATTAAGTGATTTAAGTTGAAAAATGAAGCTAACAAACAAATACACATCTTTCATGTTGTTCACTTTTCCAAAATTAACTAATTTCATGGAGAAAAATGTATGACAAAATTCAGATCTGAAAAGGACAAATGAATTTAGAGCATGTTTGAATTAAATTTTGAGTGCATTTGGAGTGAATTTGGAAATGTCAATTCAGGCACTTTTCTATTATAAATAAGGGCTTTTAGATGTCATTAAATACATAAAATCCTTAGAGGGGAAAAAAAACCATTATTGTTGTCTTCCTGTAGACTAAGTTTTCTAATAGTAACAGAAATGTATTCTATAGTTTTTCTTATATTTTTAGTCTTTTCTACTTTCATTATATCTTTCTAAATTTCATTTAGCTAAGGAGAAAGGGTGAACCTCCTGATGGAGAAATAGGAATAGTTATAAAGGTGTCTAATGTTTAGGTGTGTTGTATTATTGTTTTAATTTTTTATTGAAACCTTTTTTATTTTGGGGTGATTCTTGATTTTTGTATCACCAATTACACACAAATACTTGGGTTGATTTAGCTTATTGTATGGTTCTACCACACCGACTTCTAATGTGAAATCTTGATTTGTTGTAGATAAAGGTGTGCATAAATACTTAACCCCATGAATAAATATTGGCGTTAAAACCCTTTTTGTTTAGTGACAATTCTTGATTTATATATCATCAATGACACAACAAATACTTGAATTTATTTAGCTAATTATACGGTTCTACTATACCGACTGCTAATGTGAAACCTTAATTTATTGTTGACAAATGTGTACATAAATACTTGATCCCATAAATAAATATTGGTGTTAAGAGATAATTTGCAAACAGTAAGACAATATCATAATTATCTTAATACATGAGGTATTTGATAACATCTTTCCATTAGAACCTTAATTATGCATGTATTTCAATAGTGACATTTAAAAGAGGTAAAAATAATAAATAATCATTCCTCTATCCAAAACTCAATAGCGGATCCGTAATCCTCAATACTTTTATTACTTTAATTTTTTAGCCATAGCAAAAAAAAATTCTTTATAATCTAAACCACATTCAGCCTATTTTTTCAGAAATATAAACTCGAAAACTTCAAACAACTTTTCTGTGGATCGACCTCGGACTCCCGAGAAATTTATTGCTTGAAACAACTTGCACTTGAAGTTGCAAACTTAAAGTTGTAGCAGAAATTTCCACTGTTTGTCCTAAAAGTGAACAAAAGAAAAAAAATATATATATATACTGCTTTACTCTTGAATAAGAATGTATATGAAGCATCAAAGTTCCTCCTCTATATAGAGGTAAATTAATGTTGCGAACAAGGAAATAATTTCCATTTTCCTGCAACTTGGGGACGAAGAAAGCAAGAAGAAAGGGAAGTTTTCTTTGATTGAATCATGGAAAATAGTATCAATATCTTGCTAAAGTATTCCCATGAGCAAGAGTTTTTGCAATTGAAGCACTGATCGTCAGATTTGAAGTTGCAATGAAATTTGCCAATTTTTGCATTCTTTAATTGGAAAGTATTGATAATTTTTGCTGCAAGAAATCATTTGATGAAAGGAAGTTTTCTGCATGTCAAGATACAAGTAGAACGTTGACTTTGCTTCAAATTGGAAAGAAATCTAGTGCTTAAAAACCACAAACACCATGATGTAGTGGGCCCAAGTGAATTTTTGAAACAAAAAAAGGGGGAATGACCAAGGTAAGAAAGATCAAGATTGCAAGATTTCCTACCTTTCGTGTTTCTGCTTGTTTCAAGTGGGAAAGATACAATTGATTCTATTTGTCTATATTTAAGAGGTCGAATTGATTAGAATAAAAGGATAAGAGTTGGGCTATCAAAATCAAATTGAAAGTCAGTCCATAATTTACCATTCTTTTATTCATTTGTTCAAATTACAAGTTTACATACATCTTTGCAAAGCCCATATATAAATTGAAGTAATTGTCATGACTTATTCACTCTAAGATACAGTATCGTAAACAAGTCTCGAGGAAATATTTGTAGACAAATTAAATTTATGATCAATTCAATGATGACACGTGTAATATAATATATTAAATATCAATTTTATATTTTTTATTTATATTTTAGGAATTAATCAGATTCAATTCCTAAAGTAAATAGTTAATTGATTAATTTTCAATATATATTGTATCGGCTAATCAAATGACATCAAGTGTTAAATCTCAATTATTGGCAATCAAGATTGTATCTTACAAATTATGAAAGAGAATACCAAAATTTTGATAACTCAAGTCACATCTTATGATTAAGGCAGTAAATGCTCATCAAATCATGAAAACCAATCAAATCACGTCACTTTATCAAATAATTATGGCAAGAATTTTTATCCTATAAGTATAAATAGGGTTCATCGCTCAGAAGTTAAAGACAAGTTGTGAAGAAGAAATCTACGCAAGAAAGGAGCTGGAGGAAATTTTCTCAACTTATGGCGATCAAGTTCAAGGAGATCTACAGTGTTCAAGGTGAAAGTCAAGGCGTACATCATGGAGTCTACTCAAGTAACAACATTAAATTCGAGATTAAGTTGTTAAACCTTCGAATTAATATTATTAAAAATTGAATCCACCTTAGAGAATATCAAATGGTCAATTCCATAAAAAAGTTACCAAATCCACAAAGACAACATTCTTGAAGTTGTAACGTTTAATTCAAAATCAAGGTGTAACACCCTCAAATTAATACTATTGAAGGACAAAATCAAATTTAGAGGAGATAAATCAGTGATTCCACCTCCAAAATTTGAATTCCAAAAGGATATAGTTCTTGAGGAGAAGAACCAGATGAACCATAGAGATTGTAACCATTTTATTCTTTTGATTCAATAAAAATTCAATTTGTACTATTTTCTTATTTGTAAATTTTTCAAATAATGAAATTTATGTTACAAGATCATGGCTTCATGTTTTGAAAATGGTATGAATGAGTTAATGCTTAGCGTACCGTTAATCAAGAATAGAAAATCATGTTTTGAACCTTTCTTTTCTCATTTCATTCTTCTCAGGTGAATTATATTTATAGTTAAATTATCAATTCTTCCCTCCCTATTTTTATAATTACAAAAACAACCTTTCTTAGCTTATTTTAAAATATCCAAATATAAGTCATTTCTACTGTAGATTTATTTTCATATAGGGTTTTATTTAGTTAGTGGTGGCACATTAAGTTTTTATAGTATTTGATATTATTATATTAAGATAATTATTGAAAAATATAAATTTATGTTAAGATAATGATTTGAAAATATATAAAGATGAGAGAAGAGGTTGGGAAAAAAGAAAGATGTTTTGGAATAAAAATGTCTTTCCCTTGCTAAACACGTTTTTATTCCCAATAGATAAAAATGTTGTCTTCAAAATGAAACCAAATATAGCAGCAAGACATGGTTTGAAAATTTGAAATATGGAAGGGTTGTAATTATAATATTTATTAATTGGGAATGTTGTTAATGTAAGGTTCTATATAAAAAAAAAGGGAGGTGTAAATGTAATGTTCTAGAAAGTTGGAGGGGGCAATGGATACATTTTGACAAATAATTCGTCATTGAAACAATATGTTTTTGTTTTTTGATGTAGAGATTGATTGAGGTACTCAAGGATCTGGTTTCATAAATAGGAAATATTGCATGCATATTTATGCCTACTTAGGACAATCAGCCAGCGATCGAATAGCAAGTCCATTTTGGAGAATTAATTTTTGGAAAAAAAATGTGAGAAAAGAATTTATTAAAGAAATGAGATGTTGGTCTGGGTATGTGTTTGAATAATCAAATTTTTGGAATAATTTGTTTGGCGGGATATATGGTTTTATACAGAATTTTGTAAAACATGTCTATTATTCAACTATGTTTTCTAATTATTTATATATATTTGTACTATTTATATTTTAATATAATATACACCCTTTATATTTTTTTATAGTAAAATCATTATATACAAATATGCACACATTTATTTATATGTTATATATATACACACACATATATATATATATATATATATATGACTCTATATATTAATAGAATATACACACTTTAAAATTTTTTGTTGAACTTGATTATACACAATGTGTTTGTAATCATAGATAGAAAAATGAAATTGGAAATAATCAATACAAGCTTTCTTGATCACGCCTGATGAATTACATGGATTACAAGATTGAGTAATTACAATATCGGACCACAAACTGGGAACCAAGACCACATTACAAGGCATTTCAGATTTCGCATATTTGGGTATACATATATTAAGATACATGATAAGATGACAAAGATTATAAAAGAAATCACATTGCACAAGATCTAGTTCTGGTTTGGGGACATCACAATGTGTTATCTTTCCCGCAGCACCAATCAAAAAAATAGGGTTCAAATGACAGCAGTAAAACAGATCCAAACATACATAAAAGAGCATCAAACATGATATACATACCATTAATTTCATAAAACATACCTAATAAGTACATAAGTATTCAAACCATTCCAATTTAATAACAAAATAAAACTAACCAAACAGCTGCATATGATAACCCTAATCTGTTTTGGGCATGGATGCCTATAGGAGTTTCCTAAAATACTTCCTACTCAAAAAAATACATAGAAGCAGTTGGCAAAAAGATGAAAGTGTAACACTCTCCTAATTCTTTTACAAGTTCAAAGTAGTAGGCATCATAAAAAGCATAGTCAACAAAGATAGATAATCAAACGAAAATGTCATTGCACTTGTCACATTTGTTCTTGGTAAGTAATATTTGGTGGCCACCGGGCAGTACTCTCATGTGTTCCCTCAGGCCATATAGCTTCGTGCTTGGCCACCTCTTGCATTAACTCGGTTTCCCAGGCAACACGTGGACGGGGGACAGAACTTGAGATGACATCACTAGCCTCTTGTGAACTTTCTATCACACCCTCTGGAGTGCCCGGGCGAATGGCCTCTGGCTGAACCACCTCATCCAACTCCACCAACCCCTCCTTGTTTGAGTTAAAAATAATAATAGGGTCATCAATACTGCCCTCAGCCTAAAGTGGTATGTCTTGCAGTGGAGGATGGCTGAATATATCATCTATATTCTCGTACAAAGGCTCACCATGGAGCCTAAAGAGGCACTATCTCAGAGTTTTCAATAACAAGTGCATTAATCCAGGCACTATTGTAGCATATAAAAAAGAATTCAATAATCAAGAAGTGTGTGGAATGCAGAGGTTAGTTAGTAAATGTTAGAAGAATGTAATCTTGATCAATTTAATTTATATTTTTTTGCATGAATTATGGAATGTTGAAATAGAATAGATACAAGAATAAAACATGAAATGAAGGTGCGATGAAATAAAAACATAATTTCCATAAACTAGGTGAAATCAATTACCTGTCGTATGTTCGCCCAGCACTGCTCGTCCACAGTGACGTCATTCACCTCTATGTCGTATGTGACTCCTTGTAACCCAACAAATGAGATGAATAATTGTACCTCAGCCTCAGCTTGTGCAAATTTGGTGGCACTGTCTTAGCAAAAAATTGTCTGCACAACTAGAGAGTCAAGACTGGAGCAATCTCTACATAGGAGTCTCAATCTTAGGAAATATATGCAAAGGACGTGAGCGTTTTGCCTTATTGAGATGTATTAGAAGGGCCACCTCCTCCGCGGGGAGTCATTGAGAGTCCTGGTATGCTTGTTGAAGAATTTGGTTGCTGTCCTAGGAATAGTCCTATTACATAAAATGAGATGTATAAACTACATTCTAATCCATAACAATGTAATTACACACATTCATCAATATGATATATAAAACACAAATGCCAAAAAATAGCATTACTGAACAAAATGTAAATGTGCAGGGTTAAGAAGAGTATCAAAGTTCAAGTAGCAAGATTATCAAAAAATCACCCACATATGTGTGCACTAATATGAAATGCACTATAATATACAAACTGAAGCTAGATATAACATAGAAAAATTAACCCCAAAATGAATGTAAAAAGACTTTGTTTAAACTCTCAACATACATCATGCTGATGTTACAGGGCGGCTCTTGCAGCCTATGGTTTTACCATTTCGACACATTTTCACACCATCTTGTCTTCAGCAAACTTGTTTATTTACCTCTTGGGTATAACATATCCTAATTTCAGACCAAAATAAATTTGGCTCAAGATATATAAGCGAATTGGTAAAATAAGTCAATACTGGGCTGAACTCTGATCTGAATTTTGGTGATCCATTTTGTGTAATTACTTGGACGAATTTTCTGCTATCATCAAAACTGAATTGGGCTGAGCCTCCAACATAAAAGTTGTACCTCTATCTCTTGGCTTTCAAATGAAACAAGCTTCAGGTCCATAGAACTTTTGATCATGAAGTTATGCTCAAATTACAAAAACTACACAAGTCTGAAAACATGCTTCCATTTATTCCCTAACACAAAACATTAATAAAACAAGAATATTAACAAGAATAAAGCAAGAAAAGTATAAAGGATTTGATATAAAAATATGTCAAAATATGCACTTATCAAATTCCCCCACACTTAACCCTTGCTTGTCCTCGAGCAAGCTTAAAACAAACATAAACTAATCCACTTTCGTAGGAAAACACGATTGCATTTAGCATATGCAACAAGCCTTTAAACCCCTAGGTGGCCCATAGAGGACGAGTTATAGTCTCATGAAGGTTTCCAACAGTGATACCTACAAACACCTATAATAACTATCTTCCAACTTTTATTCTCATGAAGCAACAAAGTAATATGAAAATAAAATCAAACAAGTGTTGAGTTTAACTCTTAGTCATTCAAAAATCAATACATTTCCACAATAATCATACTCAAGTGTGTGTGTGGACAGTTAATGTCAATAGTGATGAAACTATGCATGTTTCAAATAAGTGAATTCTCATAAAACCTTACAAAACCATCACCCAATCTCTAACAGAAAAGTTAAACATCATAGGCTCTTCCTTTGGTGCAAATCTCCACTACACTGAAGGCACCACACGAATTCAAAAGGTCTTTAACAAAGGTTGTAATGGGGCCAAAGGGTGGTGATGTAGCTAAGAAATAAAAGGATAGGATGCAACAAAGGTTCTAAAAACTTCATGGAATCAGAGACATAAAATTTATCGATAAAGAATTCTCCAACTTCACAAATTTCACACTGGAGTCTATTGTTATTGAATTGGACCCCTCTTATTCATCTTGCAACATCTCATTTTTCGTTGCAACTTGTAGCACTTTGCAACTTTTTTTTTTTTTTTTTTTTTCTTTTTTTTCTTTTTTTTCTTTTAGAGAAACTCCCCCACACTTATCTTCTATCCCAACCTAAATTTCTTTTGTAAGTCCAAGCTTTCAATTGAATGTTTCTTAAACTCCAATCATTTTTAGAACAAGGGTTGGATAATAGTGTATTTAGGCTAGGTAAAAAGATATGGTTAAAAAAAAAAAATATTTATTTATTGTAAGGCTCAAAGTGGTTTACTAGGGGGATGTTTTCTTTAAATATTATATAGGGAACAACCTGATTTGGCAATGGTGCTAGAAAGCCTAATGCCTTAATCATTTTTATAGTGGTGCACTATCAGTCGTTCGCCTCGACAGACCAAAAGTAAAAGTTCTAATACTTAACCCCTACATGTTGAAGATTCAAGTGATTATTAGAGTAACGGCATAAGAACTATATATTTTGACATGATTGTCTTCACACTAAATAACATAACTATTTGTGCAAAATAAAATTTGAGTATAATTATCGCAAAAATATATTAACCAAATAACAACATCAAAGTCCAAAACAACACCCATCATCAATTAAACCATATTATTCATGCTTAATTTTAATCATTGAAGTTGAAAGTACCTATACGACTCAAAAAAAAATATTGGTAATTCACAAACACTTGTTAAAAACTTTACAAACCTGCCATATTATGCAAAAAATAGGGATGCGTTTCAAGAGTGTTACAATTACCCTTTACTCAGCCACCTTTTTTTCATGCTTTCAACGGACCCAGCAAAAAAAAATACGCTTGATTTATATTTATTTTTATTTTTTTTATTTTTTTTATTATTATATTTTTTTAAATACTAAAAAAAACACACATTGAATATACAAATCATGATATCAATTATCCCTCCCCCAACCTAATTGAGACATTGTCCCCAATGTGAAAAATAGATAGGAAAGTAAAGTTTGAAAGATATCACCTGAAATGCGGCTAATAAAGCTGAAACAACAAAAAAAACACACATACTATTAGATAAAATCATTAACAATAAGTATCACAGACTGAGAGTCAAATTCAATTTGCGTTTTCGACCATTGTTCCTATTGGACCAATCCACATTGGCCAAGACTGGATCAGGTTTTGGCACATATGCTAGAAGTTGATCAATCAGCTGGTCAGGTGTTGGAGCAGAAATGATGATTCTTTTCGCAGAAGTTGAAATAAACCCTTTTTTCGCAGCATGATCTACAAAAGATAGCAAACCATCATAAAAACCATTAACATTAAGAATACCTATAGGTTTTTGGTGAATGTTGAGTTATACCCAAGAGACAATTTGGAATAATTCTTCCAGTGTACCAAAACCGCCAGGTAGAATGATGAATGCATCCGCATTGTTTACCATATTAGGCATTCTGTCCTGAATGTGTGATACTTTCAGCTCATCTCCAATGGTCATACCTGTGATATTCTGTACTGTTAAATATTTTGGGATAACTCCCAAAACTTTGACACCTCCTACATAAGCAGAAATGGCAACACTCTCCATTAACCCCAAACTGCCTCCCCCATACACTAAATGAATTTTTCTTTCTGCTAAAGTTCTACCAAGATTATTGGCTGCCCCTATAAACTCACCATTTTTTCCTAGATTGGATCCACAAAAAACACAAATGGAATTAAATTTGCGAGTTGAAGAAACTTCCATTTTTTTTTTCTTTATTTTTTTTTTTTGAAAATAAGTTGTGCAAAAATAGAGTGAGTACGGTGATATTTATTGAGGTGTGAACAGGGAATACATTTATTGCATGTCTTTTTCTTTTGTCAAAAAGGTTGAAAATAAGGAAACATATGAAATTTAAAAATTACCTACTACCACGTGTATGTACATGTAGTTGTGATTGTGGCTCACATCTTTCTCTGGTTTTACGTCCAGTAACGGCTTAAACGCCCTCTATGGGTCGAGGATATGCTTCCCATCCAGTTTTCTTATAAACTGGCAAACAGGGTCTTTTAATGTCAGATTCCCAAGACTATAAAGCTCATATTCATTTCGAAAACGATCCCATAAATCAAGAATTGCACGTTGTACCAATCCACATGAATGTGTCTCAAGAGTCAATATAATGTGATCTAAAGACTCCTTACTCAGTCCATCCATAATGAATTTAAGTTTATCTTCTTGATTTTTAGAGACCATTCCTAAAGAACGACACTTTGTGTTGCAAGTCCATCTAGCACAAATATGACAAACTTTCATTTTTTTCGCCCTTCGTTTTTTTGAATATGTGCTTTTACCAAAATCAGACATGTATCTAGTAAGCAAATCTGGAAACTCATGTGAAAACTCACCTGCCCTTACCTTTGCTTCAATTAACCATCGTATGTCCTCCGGAATGCCCTTGTGCATAAGCATCCTTAATCTTTCAATCCTGATTTTATAAATTTTCAAAATTGCATTTTTAGGAAGAAAAGGAAATCGCTTCTTGAGAGTTAGAAATATGTCACCCATTTTGAAAATAACAAGAAAAGAGAATGAGAAAAACAAAGAAAATTTGTACAAAGATTTCAGTTGTTTGGGAAACTGACAAGTCCGACTTTTATAGCCACGGAGTACCGTTATCCGCCATTTAACCAGGAAAAGAAAAAATAAAAAATAAAAGAAGAAGAAGAGAAGAAAAAAATAATGTCAGATAAAAAAAAATATATACAACACTAATCATAACAAGGGTTAGAAAGAAAAAGAATTTCCTCTTGTGAAAATTGATTTTCTAGAAATGGTTTAACTCTTTGTCCATTTACTTTGAATATGTTACCATTTTTAGGATTTCAATGTCAATCGCCCCATAAGGATATACTTTTTTTATAACAAAAGGACCACTCCACCTTGATCTCAATTTTCCAGGAAACAAATGCAATCAAGAATTATAAAGCAAAACCTTTTGACCAACCTCAAATATTTTTCTTGAAATTTTATTATCATGAAAATCTTTGATTCTTGCTTTATAAATTTTAGAATTCTCATATGCATCATTTCTCAGTTCTTCAAGTTCATTGATTTGCAATTTGCGCAATTTTGAAGCTTCATCAAGGTTGAAGTTAAACATTTTGATTGCCCAATAAGCTTTATGTTCAAGTTCAACAGGTAAATGACAAGGTTTTCCATAAACTATCCTATAAGGAGACATGCCTAATGATGTTTTGAAAGCAGTTCTATATGCCCAAAGTGTATCGGTAAGTCTAAGAGACAATCTTTACGGTTTGGGTTAACTGTTTTCTCCAAAATTTGTTTTATCTCCCTATTTGCAAGTTCAACTTGTCCATTTGTCTGAGGATGATAAGGGGTTGCAACTTTATGTATGATTCCATATTTCTTCATTAAAGTTCCGAAAACTTTGTTACAAAAATGTTTTCCCCCATCACTGATAATAGATCTAGGAATTCCAAATCGACTTAAAATATTTTCTTTCAAAAATTTTATCACTATTTTGTGATCATTGTTTCGACAAGGAATTGCCTCGATCCATTTTGAAACATAATCTATGGCAACCAATATGTAAAGAAAACAAATGATAATGGAAATGGCCCCATAAAATCAATACCCCAACAGTCAAAGATTTCAATCACTAGGATAGGGTGTAGGGGCATCATATTTCTCTTTGAAAAGGACCCTAACTTTTGATAATTTTCACAACTTTTGCAGAAAGTGTAAGTATCTTTGAAAAGAGTTGGCCAATAAAATCCACATTGCAAGATTTTTGCAGTAGTTTTCTTTACAGAAAAATGACCACCACATGCTTCTGAATGACAAAATTTGACAATATTACCTATCTCATTGTCAGGCACACATCTTCGAAAGATTTGATCCGGACAATATTTGAATAGGTATGGATCATCCCAATAAAAAATTTTAACCTCAGTCAAAAACTTCTTTTTATCTTGAGAGTTCCAATGTGATGGCATCTTTCCTGTTACAAGAAAATTAACAATGTCAGCAAACCAAGGTAAAATAGAAACGTTAAATAATTGTTCATCAGGGAAAGTGTCATTAATAGGTGTGGTTTGAAATGAGTCATCACAAACAAGTCTCGACAAATGATCAGTCACTACATTCTCTACCCCTTTTTATCTCGAATAGTAACATTAAATTCCTGGAGTAAGAGAATCCACCTAATCAGTCTTGGTTTAGCATCTTTTTTTGACAAAAGATATTTCAAAGCTGCATGATCACTGAAAACAACAATTGGTGAGCCAACAAGATAAGATCGAAATTTATCCAATGCAAAAACTACAGCAAGTAATTCTTTTTCAGTTGTTGTATAATTCAATTGAGCACCATTTAAAGTTTTACTTGCATAGTAAATAACATATGGTTTTTTATCTTTTCTTTGTCCCAAGACAGCTTCAACAGCATAATCACTAGCATCACACATTATTTCAAAAGGTAAAGTCCAATCTGGAGGCTGCATGATTGGAGCAGACGTAAGCATGCTTTTAAGCTTAACAAAAGCATTTTCACAGTTTTCAGTCCATTGAAAAATAGTGTCTTTTGTTAGAAGATTACACAAAGGTTTAGATATTATACTAAAATTTTTGATAAATCTTCTATAAAAACCAGCATGTCCTAAAAATGATCTAATCTCCTTCACAGTCTTTGGTGTTGGCAAATTGGCAATTAACTCAATTTTAGATTTATCAACCTCAATACCTTCTGATGATATAATGTGTCCAAGAACAATACCAGTTGTTACCATGAAGTGACATTTCTCCCAATTGAGCACAAGATTCTTTTCTTCACACCTGATCAAAACCTTTTCTAAATTAGATAAGCAATCATCAAATGAATTACCAAAAACAGAAAAATCATCCATGAAGACTTCAAGAAAACATTCAACCATGTCACTAAAAATACTAAGCATGCATCGTTGGAATGTAGCTGGTGCATTACATAATCCAAAAGGCATCCTTCGATATGCAAAAGTACCAAAAGGACATGTAAAAGTTGTTTTTTCTCTTGATCTTCAAGTGCAATTGCAATTTGGTTATATCCAGAATATCCATCTAAAAAGCAATAAAATTCGTGTCCTGCAACTCTTTCTAAAATTTGATCCATGAAAGGTAATGGAAAATGATCTTTTCTAGTGACTGAGTTGAGTTTTCTATAGTCAATGCACATTCGCCAACCAGTAACAGTCCTAGTTGGAATTAATTCATCATTCTCATTCTTGACTACAGTAACTCCAGATTTCTTAGGTACAACTTGAGTCGGACTTACCCATTTGCTATCAGAAATAGAATAAATGATTCCATTATCTAAGAGTTTAATGACTTCATTTCTTACTACTTCTTTCATATTAGGATTTAGCCTTCGTTGCATTTCTCTAGATGGTTTAGCATTTTCCTCTAGATAGATGTTATGTGTGCAAATGAAAGGATTAATACCTTTAATATCAGCAATGGTCCATCCTAAAGCATTCTTATGCATTTTCAGAGTTTCGATCAACTTACCTTCTTGATATGCATCGAGTTTGGAAGAAATTATTACTGGAAAAGTTTCATTCTCACCCAAGAAAGAGTATTTCAAATTAACTGGCAAAGGTTTCAATTCAACCACGGGAGTTTTAATACTTGATGGAATAGATTTTACTGTTGATGATGAAAGTTCTTCGAACCTTGGCTTCCAAAATATTTTTCTTGTACCTGCAAAAATTCAGAGATAATATTAGTATGTTCCTTTTTATAAATACTTTCACTTTCAAAACAAGTCTCCAAAGAATCTGAAGAATTAGTAGTAGTAAAGTATTCATGAACAAGTTCTTCAATTGAATCCACTTCATGTACTTCGACATCTTCTGCAGGTTGCATACAAACATTAAACACATTTAGTTCCAAAGTTATATTTCCAAATGATAACTTCAAAATACCATTTCTACAATTGATCAAAGCATTTGAAGTTGCAAGAAAAGGACGACCCAAAATGATAGGAATTTGTGTATGTGTTTGTGCAACAGGCTCTGTGTCCAAAACAATGAAATCAACTGGAAAGTAAAACTTATCAATTTGTACCAACACATCTTCTACTATTCCCTTTGGAACTTTAATCGAACGGTCAGCTAATTGAAGTACAACAGAAGTTGTTTTAAGTTCTCCCAAACCTAACTGTTCATAAACTGAGAAAGGTAGAAGATTTACACTAGTACCAAGATCAAGCAAAGCACGCTCTATTCTAGTGTTTCCTATGATACATGAAATGGTTGGACAACCTGGATCTTTGTACTTGGGTGGAGTGAATTGTTGAATGATTGAACTAACACTTTCAGTTAAAAATGCCTTCTTTTGTACATGATGTTTTCTTTTGATTGTACACAAATCTTTCAAAAATTTGGCATAAGGTGGAACTTGCTTAATTGCATCCAATAATGGAATATTAATCTTGACTTGTTTAAAAATTTCAAAAATTTCAGCATTTGAGTTCAATTTCTGAGTTGCTTGCAATCTTTGAGGAAAGGGTACTGGAGGTAAATATTTTTCTTTTTCTTCATTTTCACGCTTACCTTCTTCAAACTTACCTTTATCATTAAGACTATATCCATTTTTCATTTCTGGAGGTGGATTAGAAACTTTCTCCTTGGGATGAATAGTCTTGTCAACAACTTTTCCATTCCGAAGAGTTGTAACTGAATTAGCCTCCTTGACTGCATTTTCACCTGAAGAAGAAACATAACACTGAGTAGAAGGATTAGGTTGAGGTTGAGCAGGAAATTTACCTTTTTCATGAGTACGCAAAGAAGTTGTCAGTGTTGAAAGTGTGCTTCTGATCTCATTGATAGCTTGTGAAGTCTGATTATTGATGTTTGTTTGTTCATGCATAAATGCTTGCAAAGTCTCCTCAATGGATTTTGTATGTGGAGGTGGATAAGAATGAAAGTTTTGTGATTTTTGTGAATGCGGTGGTTGGGCACGGTTATCATCTCGCCAACTAAAATTGGGATGATTTCTCCATTGTGGATTGTAAGTTTTCAGAATATGGAGAATGGAAAGGCTTTTTGAATGTGTTCATAAAATTTGCTTGTACTGGAAGGTTTGGACATTCATTGGTGGAGTACCCCAAAAGTTCACAATTGCTACAAACTTTTTTCTCTTGCACAGATTTGATTTCCTTTACTTTCTTAAGTTCCATGGCTTCAACTTTTCTTGTTAAACTAGCAAGTCTAGCATTTAGATCATCTTCTTGACTAAGGTAATATTTTCCTTTATTACTATTAGCAAGATTAGATCTAATAGAACCTTCGGAAGAATTAACACTATGCCATGATTGAGAGTTTTCTGCCAAATGATCTAGGTATTCTAGGGCTTCATCAGGTTCCTTATCAAGAAACTCACCATTACACATTGTTTCAACAAATTATTTTGTTTCAGGAGTTAAACCTTTATAAAAGAAACTAATTAAGCGCCATTTTTCAAAACCATGATGTGGGCATGAATTCAACAAATTTTTAAATCTTTCCCAACATTGAAAGAAAACTTCATTCGAATTTTGAGAAAAATTTTGAATTTGTCTTTTCAAGGCATTAGTTTTATGAGTTGGAAAGAATTTTTTCAAGAATTCAGCTTGCATTTCTTGCCAAGTACCAATTGACCTAGGTTTTAAAGAATTAAGCCAATTTTTTGATTTATCTTTTAAAGAGAAAGGAAATAATTTGAGCTTAACAATCTCATTTGTGCAAGTTTGATCATCAAAAGTGGCACATACTTCATCAAATTCTTTTAAATACAAGTAAGGACTTTCAGAGTCTAAACCATGGAAATTAGGAAGTAAAGGGATCATACCTGACTTGAATCGAAAATTATTTGCATTTAGAGGAAAAATGAAACAAGAAGGAGAAGAATTTCGAGGAGGTTGCAAGTAATAACGCATGGTACGCACCTGTTGATTCTCATTTTCATCCTGGACACTTTCATTTTCAGCCATGGTGGAAGTGTGTGGAGATGATTCAAACAAATTTCCAAACAAAGTTTCGGAATTATTTCTTACTAAACGTCGAGAATTACGACTATGATACCATATAACCATATATCCATAAAGAAAATAAACAAACTATATTTACAAAGGAAAAATATTAACAAACCTGAATACTTACCTTGCCTTTCCGGCAACGGCGCCAAAAACTTGCTACAACTTTAAGGTTGCAAACCCAAGTGCAGGTTGTAGTAAGTAATAAATTTCTCGTGAGTCCGAGGTCGATCCACAGGGAAGTTGTTTAAAGAATTCAAGTTTATATTTATAAAAAGATGGAGTTTATGTGAATCAAAAATATATGAACAATTAATGTATGATGTAGCTAAAGAAAAAACCGAAGTAATAAAAGTACTGAGGATTAGGGATCCACTCTTGAGTTTTGGATAGATAAATGGTTATTTATTCTTTTTACCTCTATTAATTGCCATAATTGGAATCCATACATAATAAAGGTTCCAATGGGAAGATATTATCAAGTAACTCATGCAATAAGGTAATCATGATATTGTCTTACTATTGCAAATTATCTCTTAACGCCAACACTTATTTATGGGATCAAGCATTTATATACTCTTTCGTCAACAACAAATCAAGGTTTCACATTAGTAGTCGGTGGGGTAAAACCGTACAATAAGCTAAATGAACCCAAGTATTTGTTGTGCCATTGGAGATACATAAATCAAGAATCACCACAAAAATAAGTAGGTTTAGATCAAAAATAATAATAATAATACAACATACTTAAACAATTTCTACCCTTATAACCATTTATCTTCCTCCATCAAGAGATTCACCCTTTTTCCTCAACAAAATAAAATTTAGAAAGACATAATAAAAGTAACAAAGACTAAAAATATAAGAGAAACTAGAGAATGCATTTCTATTACTACTAGAAAACTTACAATACTAGAAAACATACAAACTAGATAACTTAGCCTAAAGAAACCCTCTACCCCCCTCCTCTTACAAGCTGAATACATCGCCTATTTATAGTACTTGGAGTAAGCTAGAGGCCAAACAAATAATGGAGGGGTTAATCAAGTGGTATGCTAGTTGCCAAGAGTTGGTAAGTTGTTACACAAATTTCTCAACCACTAAATTGAATTATATTTTTCGGTTAGATACAGCTAGAGTTTGAAGATACGTAAAGAATAAAAATTGTAGATCTTTCAACGCTGATATATTTTCATATATCTTTTGTCAAATTTGGCGATCGGATGAAGGAGATATGGTCAAATTACCGAATCATGTCCAAGAGCCGCCCTGTAACATCAGCAGCAACTTGTAGCCTATGGTTTTACCATTTTGACACATTTTCACACTATCTTGTCTTCAGAAAACTTGTTTATTTACCTCTTGGGTATAACATATCTTAATTTCAGACCAAAATAAATTTGGGCTCAAGATATATAACCGAATTGGTAAAATAAGTCAATACTGGGCTGAACTCTGATCTGAATTTTGGTGATCCATTTTTTGTAATTACTTGGACGAATTTTCTGCTATCATCAAAACTGAATTGGGCTGAGCCTCCAACATAAAATTTGTACCTCTATCTCTTGGCTTTCAAATGAAACAATCTTCAGGTCCATAGAGCTTTTGATCATGAAGTTATGCTCAAATTACAAAAACTACACAAGTCTGAAAACATGCTTCCATTTATTCCCTAACACAAAACATTAATAAAACAAGAATATTAACAAGAATAAAGCAAGAAAAGCATAAAGGATTTGATATAAAAATATGTCAAAATATGCACTTATCACATCATCCCATAAATATTTAATACAAAACTACATAAGAAATCCTTACACGGGTTCACAAACATAAAAATACATTACATACCAATAGAAAGAAGGGTGGAAAATTGAAATTAACACAAGAGGAGTACATGTTAATACAAATGTAAAATCCCTAAAATAATTTAATGAACATGGCCATAAATAGTATAGTGAATCCCATAAATACCATTCAACCTCATCAACAACATAGGAAAAACAAATATGCAACATGTGCATTGAGGAAGGGAATGGTGTATTAGATGTGTCAATTATGGCCCCACCTAATGGTGGCAGGGTTGATGTCACCACACTCTATGCCACCTCTTCGGTTGCATGGGTGTTAGCCTCGCTATGATTAGATGTTGAACCTATTGACATATGGTCCTGTATCATAATTAGATTGACTCTTCTAATCTCCTATTCACTTAGCCACATGAAGCTGCCCCTATGTTCCCTACCTTGTGGGCAAGTGTAGGTGAAACGATAGTAGTTATTCTGTGTCTCATTTGTCCAACACCACATTCGCATTTAAGATGCAATGGCACATCTATTCTGGATCACAATAACAACATAATAAATTTAAATCATCAAACGTTTAAGAATTAAAAATAAGGTAAGGCACATAACTAACATTGAATTTAAGTAGTTTGATTGAAAACACGAACTATATACATCCAAAAAATATTACATTAATTTACAAACATTTAAGGTAGTCAATATCAAAGTCATGTCGATGATGTGGATTCATACAAATTTAGTAATCATAACTTGTAATTCTATTAACCAACTACACATACCAAAATATATAATTACTGACCTTGCATGTGATCGTACCACAAGTTTTGTGCAATGGAATCCCTAAATACACTTCTTGCCACAAGTTATGTTCTAAGAGGTTGACATAATGATTTTGGCCAACATTTGCATATGAGGCACCCTAATTATTCAGGATCAGCGAACTCCTGCCACTACGGGTCCTCAAGAGAATGTGTTTGTATAAAGTTATGAAGCAGGCAACATGCTATAACAATGTTAGCTTGTGTGGCCAAGTCATACTTCGGCATACAACCTCGAAGAATTGGAAATCACTTCTTAATCATACTATAGCACCTCTCAATGTGATTTCATACTAATGAGTGATGTCAATTAAACAACATTTTTTTTAAACCTAGGGCCACGTCCTGGACCTCACCATTCAGGAATATGCTATCACTTGTTGCGATATGGTGCTAGGAATCCAGACCCAACATCAACCACATAATACTTGTCACATTGATGTAATTGATTTATCTTTTAGAATAAACCCGTATCATTTACCAATACAATAAAATTCTTTAACTTTTTACTCGGGGGAGGCCAAGGAAAAATGTAGTCAGGATTGCATAGGCCGTTGAGAAATATTCTTGCATCATTTTCACTACCTTCCCAACCAGATAAAAAATTGAATTTTTAAGGTCGAAAGTGCATGCAACCATGATATTTTGATTTATTACTACTTTTTAATTGCGATATGCTCCTGATTTATGGGCAAGAGACCAGCCCGGTATAATTTTTCCATCAATTACCCCCACACAATGCTATTGAACATAAAACAACAGAATGTCGAGTCGTTATGTTGAAAGAAATATGTACTTGACCAATGATTTTTAGTTTTTTTTTTGTAGTACTAATCTTGAAATATAGGGTGCCACCTTGGATAGTTTTCAATTTCAGACTACATTTGTGTCGTGTCCAAGAGATGTATGTCAGTTGCAGCCATAGTGCGTAGCATATTGCACACCATGGTCAAGTGAGGACTTATTGTCTTAACGGAACGTTGGAAACGTTTGGTGCAAATAGTTTGCAAGAATATTGGAATTGACTCTTCCACAATTACTCGTCATGTTGTGCTATAAATCCCCCCATGTTTTATCTCATGACACAACCTATGGCATATTGGTTTATGCATTCCAAGTGTATTATAAAGACGATCATCAGGCCGGATTAGTATTTTATTTAAGCAATCTAGACTTCTAAACCTGGATACCCTAAAAGGGAGCCTTATTTGATTGGAAAATGATTGGGGAGCCTCATTTTGGTACATCATTATAAATGCATGCATTATGTCATTAAGATGATTCCTAGCCCTTTCCAAAGTATGGCTACAGTCATCAACGATGTCATTGACAGCATCATCTATAACATCCTCAACATTATCATTCATTTAGACCAATGACGCTTCACGAAGCTTGCAATTGCTTTGCAAATAAACAAATTACCCAAGTCAAACCCAAGAAACATTTTATTTTATACTGATAGAAATGCATATTCAGTGCATAAACAACTATTAACATATTATATATTATTAATGTTAAGAGGTAAAATTCATGTAATTAACAATCTTATGTATGAAACATGTGCACGTCATTTTAGCACTTCCTACAAGTTCATTTAAATATATAACTGACCTAATTATTGTAACATGTAAGAAGATATTAAATTATACATACATAAGCAAAAAATTAATAAGCATTCCATAACATCCGTAGTTGGAAATGAAAATTGAAAAATACAAGTTTAAAGTACATTAAAAAGAAAATCCACTGACAAATACATAATAAATTAAAAAAGATTTGTTTCTTGCATCATAGAACATCATAAATGCATGGTAAAGGTCATCAAGGCAGCTTCTTAATTTAGCCACATCTCAACTTAAGATCCATGGTAAAAAGTATTGAACGGCAAATGGGGTTCTCCAACTTAGTTCTGGCCGTCTAGAATAGGTCCAGTGGGAGGTCTTGGATCTCTTTCAACTTCAACACACACATATCTACATGGTGAATGCATTAGGTGTTAGAGTAGTGTTCGACAACCAATTAGTCGCGAGCTTATATACTCTTGTAAAAATAATTTTATTCATGATGATTATTAAGAAAAGATATTTTATTTATTGAGATATGTTTTTAATTCGTAAACATTACATTATTTATGTTTTATATGATGTTATTGTGAACCAAAATGGATGTCCTATTACATCTTAACTGCGCATGCAATGCTGAACAAATGACTTTGCTAATGATAAAAATTTAGAAAAACTATGGTTGTTTGTTCTGCACTTGCCCGATACAAAAGACCCATTGAGGCAGCTTCATATGGCTCAGTGACTGGGAGATTAGAAGGCTAAATTTCTTAATTGTCACAACCATACCTTTATGGCCTCGACACCTAGTCACCGCGAGTTCAACACCTACCCAGGTGAATCGTTATATAATTTCAAATTTATGTTTATGATTAATATTAGGGTGAATTACAGAAACTAACATTGAGATTTGACCTAATTATAAAAAAACTCAACTAACTTTCAAAATTACAAAAACTACCATTGAGCTTTACATCTATCTTACATTTTGCACAAGCTGCTAGTTGACCTAATGAAAATTACTAATGTCATCAAAAAATTAATGTGAATATCCATGTTTGCCACTGAAGTACTGTTCACAAATTTGTCGAGACAAAAAATGCCCTTGGAGCTATTTGTAATATTTTATTTTTTACAGGGATATAATTGTTATAATTTTTGTATTCATTAAATATCAAAATTTAATAAGTATTTTAATTCATTTTGTAAATTTTCATGATTTTTTTTATCTTTTTCTTATCAAAATATACTTATTATATTATTCAAAACTTTCTTTAATATATTTTCATGATTTCTATTTTTCAGTTATGTTTAAATATTTATAATTTGAGCAAAATTTAAGGCTTAAAGTTTGCTCATATTTATATATCTTAAAGTTTAAGGCTTAAAGTTTACACATATTTATTTATAATATCATATGTATATTTATGACATATATATAATGTGTATATTATATGTAAATATATACATGTATATATGGCCTATTAGGGATAGGGGTAGGGGGAGTTTTTTTGTTTTTTTGTTTTTAATTTTTAATGTAAAAAATTATGGATTATTGGATCATGATTGATAAGATAAATGGTTGATATTTATTTTAGGGAGAATTACAAAAATATTATTGAGATTTGGGCTATTTACAAAAAAAACCCATATAAATTTATAAATTACAAATACCCCCTTGATATTTGTTTCTTTTTTATAAAGTTATACTTTTTAAGGGGATATTTATAAAATAAAGACAAACCTCAAGAGGTAATTTATAATTTTAAAAGATAACTATTTTTTATTTTTTGTAATTAGGTTAAATTTTAGGGGTAGTTTTTGTTATTTACTCTTTATTTTGACTTGGGGAAGTTGTCTCTTCATATTTTTTGAATTTTAGCTTTTAAAAAAACAAATATACATGGATAATTTTAACTTTTCACTAATTCCATTAGTTTGACCAAACTTCATTAGTCAGAGGGTGTTTGTAATTTTGAAAGTTTGTTGGGATTTTTTGTAAATAGACCAAATTTCTGAGGTAGTTTTTCTAATTCACCCTTAATATTACTTTGACGATAGTGCATGTAAATTTTTTAGTTATTGGATGATACTTTAGATTGTAATTTATTATCATAAGAGTTTGCTTAGGACCAGGAATCAATTGCTAGAGTAGACATAATGGTAGAGATGGAGCTAGAAAATGAAAGTTGGGGAGTGAAATTTATTTTTTCTTAAAAGCAATAGATAAAGAGGTATATTTAATTTTTTTAAAGGGGACAAAATTTTAAAATTTATACTAACTTAAAAAATTTGTAGAGTTGGGAGGGGGAGGGGCGCCCCACCTACCCACCCTTAGCTCTGTCTCTGTGTATCGGGACATGAAATGGCCCCAACAAAAGAGACTACCGTTTCAATGCGCCTGGCCGAGATCAAACATACATGTCTGTTTAGCATTTTGTATAAAATAGTGTATTTACATATAATAAATATCCCGCATTAAAAAGTGTGTGTTCACATTATGTTCTCAATCATATACATTTATCATACATTGATTGTTAGTTAGAGTCATGGATCACTTCTTGATGTATAAATATATATTAAGTTTGGTAAGTTTTACCGAGCTATCTTGGAGTCTTCTTATTAAGAGGAAAAATTAAGAAAAGCTTCTAGTTCAATTTTGTATATATATATATATAAGAAAGAAAAAGAAATAAATAAATAAAAAGAAAAAAAGGAGGAAAAGAGGGACTGTGGGTTCCAATGGATGAATTTTCAAATCTTCTTGATTTCAAACTTAAAATAGTTGAAAGTTTAAATAAAGAGTTGTCTTTTCATCAAAAGACATGTCTTGGAAATGATTGCAATTTTTGAAAGCAATCTTTGAGAGTTTGTAAATAATTGATGTTTACAACAGACTAGTATATGAAAAAATACATATTAATTTGAGATTTTCCCTCAAGAGAATATTCTTTCTTTCTTTCTGCATTTTTTCATCTTTTATCAAAACTTGTGATTTCTGCTTCAGAAAATTCTAAGTACACAACTTTGAATTTTAGTGATCATAGGCTTTGTATCCTGAAGGTTAATCTTTGAGAACCATTTACACCATAGTGGGAGAAATTAATACCTTAAAAAAACATCATCAAAGGTATATCTAGCCTATATAGATTTTCCATACCCACTAAATATAAAACCATATACAATAGTTTTAAGGTATTAAATATTCTGCATTGGAGTCTGTTTTGGTCCAGGCACAATTGCATGATGGAGACAAATTGGAGAGGTTGAACGGGCTGAACTACAAACGCTGGAGTTTAAAGATAGAATACCTTTTAACAATTGCAAAGGTGTTCTACTGTTGTTCAAACAAATTCCAGAAAATGTGACTAATATGACAGCAACAGAAGCACAAAAGGGTGAGGCTGTAAAAAAGGCTAAGAAATAGAAAGATGATGACTTCATTTGCATTTCACCATCCTCCAGTCCTTGAACAACACACCATTCAACGTCTTCCATGTTCACAAAACTGTTGTTGAACTTTGGAATACAATTAAGAGAAGGTATGTTAATGAAGATGCTGGAAATAAGTCTTTTTTGGTTAATAAGTATGTTGAATACAAGATGGTGGATACTAAACCTATCATTGATCAAGTGAATGAGTTAAATGATACAACAACAAAATGTGCAAATGCAGATGAACCTATTTCTGAGACCTTCCAAGTTTCTACTATTATTAGTAAACTTCCTCCTTCATGAAAAGATTACCAAAAGAAATTAAAGCTCAAGAAGAAGTCCATTTCTTCGGAGTTCTTCAAGGCATCCAAATTGAGATTTAAAGTCTTAACAGGGATGGTTCAATTTCGGTGAAGAATGATGTAATGAATCAAGTGGAAGAAAAAAACCTTCAAGGAACTTCCAAGGAAAACCAAGGAAAATCTAAGAAGAGGAAGAACCTCAATTCAAACAAGAATGAAGTACATGGGAATCCTAAGAAGAAGAAGAATAAGGGACCTTGCTATGTTTGTGGCAAACCTAGTCATTTAGCTAGAGAATGTTGTCATCGCAGGGGATAAAAGAAAAATGATGAGACAAATTTGGTGGAAAATGACTTGATTGCTATGCTTATCGAAATATGTGTTATAATGACATGGATTCAACATGGTGGGTGGATTTGGGTGCAGCTTGTCATGTGACTCCAAATAGGAACTTGTTCAAGACATATGAAGAGCATGATAAGGCAAAAACTATCCTCATGGGCAACTCTTCAACTAATGAAGTTTTGGGCGAATGAACTATTCTTCTTTCTCTTACTTCGGGAAAGACTTTAACTTTGAAAAATGTGTATCATATTCCCTCTATGAGGAAGAATCTTGTATTAATCCACAAATTGCATAAAAATAGTTTTAAAATAGCTTTTGAATCCCAAAAGGTGATCATAACTAAGAAGGGATCATTTGTTGGAAAAGGCTACATTAAAGACAATATGTAGATGTTGAGCATTATTAATAATATTTCTATTTCATTTTACTTTGTTGATTCTTTTCATTTTATTGAAAATGATAAGCATGATTTTTGGCACTTTAGATTAGGACATATTAGTATGGATGCTAAGAATCATATGATTAATTGTGATTTAATTACCAAGTCTTCATCTATTTTATCTATAAACACTTGTGAATGTTGTGCACAATCTAAGTTGACTAAAACTTCTTTTAAAAGTGTAGATAGATCAACTACTTTACTTGAACTCATTCATACTAATATATGTGATAATAAAGCATATTACTAGAGGTGGAAAATGTTACTTTATTACATTTATTGATGATTTTTCTAAATTCACTTGTGTATTTATTAAGAACCAAAGACGAGGGTTTTGATAAGTTTAAAATCTTCAAAGAAGAAGTTGAAAATAAAACCAATTTAAGGATCAAAAGATTGAGATCGGATGGAGGTGGTGAATATTTTTCGAATGAGTTTATATCACTTTGTTTAATAATGGTATAGTTAGAGAATTTTCAGCACCTAATACTCCACCACAAAATAGAGTAGCTGAAAAGAAAAATAGATCCTTAATAGAAATGGTTAGTGCTGATCGGTTGTTGTACGCCTACCAAATTTAAACCTTACTCTTCAATAAATGTTTAACAAGTATAGAGCAAGTAAGAGTCGATCCCACGAGGATCAAGGCTGACTGATTTACTATCGACTCACTAACTAAGAATTTTAACTAACCTAAAACTAAGATTTCAACAAGCAAACTCTATATATAAACAACAAGCGGTTGGGGGGGTTTGAATTAAGTAACTAAATTATAGAAATTAAAACTAATTAAAATGTAAAGAAATAAAAATCAAAACAATAATCAACAATCGATTAAAGTAGGTTGAGGTTTCATTCGTCTCCACTAGACAATAGATTGTAATTTCATATCAATATTATAAACAATTTGCTAATGAAATTATCAACCGTAGGTAATAACAAGCTCTACTACCCCAATCTTTCCTTAGTTACTCATTAGATAGAACAAGCTCTCTATCTAATTCTCTACCCACCAAACAACCTAGAACAAGCTCTCTAGATTTAATCCAATAGATGCGTTAAAACAAGAAAGATAGATTGATCTAAGCAACAATCACACAAGTTCGGGTCATTTAACTTAGGTTATATTTTTCATTGCAATTAACAAAAATATTCCATAATCATTAATCATAATTTACTGTAAATGATTAGAAATTCAAGACAATTACGGATCCAAAATCTCTAATCTAATTATAAGAAGTTCTCATACCCATTTAGTTGCGCACCCAAACAAAGCAAGAAAATACTTATAAGACATTAAATATAGAAAAACATAAATAATTTCAATTGAAAAATTGATCAATGATATCAAACATTTAATTACAAGAACTCATGTCCAGGGCTTTGAAATCAACCTCAACCAATAAGGAAGTTTAGCCTAACATGATAAGAGATGACAAAAGAATAAAAATTAGCAAAATATAGTTGAGGTTGATGGTACATTATGGATGTCTCCTCTTCCAATCCTCTTTCACTTTTTCTTCCTTGAAGCTCCAAAACTCCAATAGTGCTTTCAAAAGATGTATGTGATTTCTAAGAGAGTGAGTGAATCTGAAAATTAATTTTTATGTTGAGAGGATAGTGTGTATTTATAAAGCGTGAGATGGTGTTGTGATTTGTTGTAAAGTGTCTAAGGTGTGTTGTGTTCTTGGTGTAAAGTGTTTAAGGTGTATTGTATACTTGGTGTAAAGTATTTAAGGTGAGTTGTGTGTTTGGTGTAAAGTGTTTAAGGTGTGTTGTGTGTTTGGTGTAAAGTGTATGAGGTGTGTTGTGTGATGTATTAAATATATTTAGTGTATACAAACATGTGCCAAAAGATATAAAGAGTTGTCATTCCAAGTAAAAGAATCAATTTTCCTACATGGAAAGCGCCTAGGCACTATAATATGGCGCCTAGGCACCATATTTCTCCAAAAAGATAGTAAGCACGACACTTAGGCACCGTTGCTACTGTTTTCTTCTTCTTCAGAACTACAGTCTGACACTATTTATCCTCTTTCAATTAATTTTTGACCTCTTTCTAGGATGAGTTGGCTTTTGGTGTCTTCACAACAATTGTATTTCTATCTGTTATCTTTTTGTACCCACTTGAATCCGATCAATATCACATTTTTGGGGAGAGTTATGCCAAAAATACAAAGACTGCTATAAGTGCATATTTGACTCTTTAACCGAATTTTGCTCTTTGAAATAAATTGAATTAAAAAACATTTCCAACATAAAAGTTTTAGATATATCTTTTATCTTTCCAATAAGATAAGAATCAGGTCAATATAGCTTTGGATCAGATATTTATGCCCAAAATATAAATACTACCACAGTGGAACCATGTCAATTTGGCCCAAGAATGCTTCTTTCAACTTAGTTTTGGCTCATTTTCAATCTTTTGATTTATAAACTCCTATCAAACACAAAACATTAACAAAAACCTATTATTAACAAGAACAAAGGAAGAAATACATAGAGGAATTGATACAAAATATATAAAAATATACAGTTATCAAGTATCATGCTAATACACTCTAAACTTCCACTGACTTATTGGGAAGAGGCACTACTAAGTTCTTATTACATTAGTAACAAAATTGTGAATAAAAAGCATATGAAAACTCCATATAAGTTGTTGGTTGGGCACAAGCCTAGCATTAAACACTTGAAGGTATAGGGTTGTATTGCATATGTTTTAGATGCAACTTTGAAAAGGCCGAAACTTGGTAGTAAAGTGGTTAAATCTATTTTTATTGCATATTCTTTACTTAGTGAAGCATATAGATTTTTTAAACTTAGTGATAATAGTGTATTTGAACCTACGCATGCTATATTTTATGAAAAATTAACTATTAAAGATGCTAAAAAGTTAGAACTTAATAACGAAATTAGAAACAAATGAGACTAATTGACATGTTCCATCTAGCTCATGCATGCATGTTAGAACATCAATGAATGATGCAAATTTGAACAAGAATGAAAAAGATGAAATTGTTAGATTAAGGAGAAGTAAGAGACGTAGAATTGAAATGAAATTAAATCAATTCTTGATAATCAAACACGAACTCTTGTAGATCATCCTCCCAACACTAAACCTATTGGCTATAAATGGATTTTGAGAAAGAAACTCAAAACTGATGCTACTGTTAAGAAGTACAAAGTAAGATTAGTAGCCAAAGGTTATAGTCAAAAGGAAGATATAAACTATTTTGAGGTAATTTCTCCTATTACAAAATTTACTTCTGTTAGAGCTATGTTTGCTATTGCTTCTATTTATGACTTAGAGGTTCACTAAATAGATGTTAAAACTGCTTTCTTAAATGAAGACTTAGAAAAAGAAATTTACATACATCAACCGGAAGAATATGTTGTTAAAGGTGAAGAACATAAAATATGTAAATTAAATAAGTTTTTTTATGGTCTTAAACAAGCACCTAGACAATGGTATAAGAAATTTAAGCATGAAATTAGAAAATTTGGTTTTAAGAGTAGCAAAGTAGAAAGTTGTGTATTTACTAAAGTTACTCTCGAGTATAAAGTGCTTTTAACTTTATATATTGATGATTTACTTATATTTGGTTCCAATATTACATGTGTAAAAATTATTTGAAACAAGCTTTTGACATGAAGGACTTAAGTCCAGCAGATGTCATTTTGGGGGTCAAAGTTCTCAAAAGAGATGGAACTTATATATTAACACAATCTCATTACATCGAGAAAGTGTTGAGGAAGTTTAATTACTTTGATTGCAAAGTAAGTAAATATTTTGTTGATTCTCATGTAAAGCTAGTTACTAATAAACGAGAAGCTGTAAATCAAGAAAAATATGCCAAAATAGTTGGTAGCATCATGTATGTGGTGAATAACACAAGACCTGATCTTACGTGTTCAATTAGCATATTAAGTAGATATACTAGTAATCCTAGTAAAGAACATTGGAAGGAACTAAAGAGAGTACTAGTACTTGAAGTTCACTATGAATTATGGCTTACACTATAAGTATAGTTCATATACACTTGAGTGTTATAGCGATGCAAATTGGGCAGCTGACTCCAAGTCAACAAGTGGTTGGTTGTTCGCTATAGGTGGTGCCAAAGTCGCTTGGGCTTCAAAGAGGCAAACTTGTGTTACTTTATCTTCTATGGAATCTGAATATATAGCAATGTCTATTGTAAGCAAATACATTTTATGGATTAGAAGATTCCTTAGAACTATTCCTTTCTTATATCCTAAAAAGGTCCAACTACTTTGTATTGTTATAATCAAGTTGTGATTTATAATACAAAGAATGAGAGAATATCAAGCCATAGCAAATATATTGCTATAAGGTATAATCATATTAGAAATATGGTTAAAAGAGAGAAGATTGTACTTAAGTATCTTCCTACAAATCAAATGTATAAATATGTATCGTGGAGGTTAATTCCTTGAGAACTGACAGAAATTAAACAAAGTAAAAATGAGACAAGTTCAAGAAAACTTATCATAATTCAGATCTTTTGTCATGGTTGAATTACTGATGTTTCTTACATCTTTGAAGGCTCATTTTCATCCAAACCCGATCACATATGGAAAAGGTTTTGATCCACAATCTAAATGTTTCCTCTAGTCGTGTTTTTTTTTTATCTTCACTCTTTTATCACAATAATCCTCTTTCTCTTTCTATTTTCTTTCTTATGTTATTTTCACAGAGAGAGTTTTTTTCTATTGTCAAATTAGAGAGAAGATTGGAGAGAAGTTCTCTTTTATGTTGGTTATGAGGTAGTTTTCAGAAAACCACTCCCATTAAAATTCAGTTTCATTTTGGAACTTTCTAGGTCGGGTCAACCCTCATGGGCAACCCGTTAACCTATTTATCTTATATCTTCCACTCACACGTGAGGGCTGGACCATTAATTTCATACAAGCAAATAGATCGTATGACGAGTGAGCATTTTAACAAGAGTTTAAAGTCATACACCGATTAAGGATATATTACAGCTCAATTCTAAAAAACCTAAGGACAAAATATCTCGCTATACCCCAAACTTCTTTACTACACCAATCAAAATATCTATGATCCCTCATATAATTTAATAGTATACTTAATCTCAATACTATATCATGTATTCACAATTATGTCCCATACATTTAAGTTTGACATAATTGTCTGGTCAGTAAAGACATATTAGGTCTTAACCATAGAAAATCTTTCTTTCCTACTAGGTTCTCTCAACTTCAAAGTAGTTGCTTTCCTAGACATGTCCCGCATTAACGAATCATCTATGGCTATTGGGAACATGCTAAAGTAGCAACACTACATTAAAGTTTTAACAAATAATTAAAAGTTATAAGGGTATACAATGAGGTTTTACAACCCTTTAGGTCTCACACAATGAGGAAGCATGGATTTTTTCACTCATTATCCAATAGTTACTTAAGCACACATGGTATGAAACACGTGCTATGGTGCTTCATTCCTTCTTGGAAGTGTATGTCATGTTTTCAAAAATAATGCACTATACAGATCTTTGTCCAAGTGTACCCCGACATTTAACTTGAGTTTTCTTCTCTTTTGTCCTCAACAAATCACTAATACCAAGAAAACTCACATCTGGCCATAAGACAAGTTTAAGGATAGTGGGAATCCATTTTGATTACTCAAATTCTTAAGAGTAATCTCATCTTAATCATTTATCAAGGCAACATGTTCTCTATAATTTTATACACAATAAAATCATAAATATCTCATATTTGCATGCAAATCAACATCAGAGGCGATTGTTCGTGTGAGAGATCTAATCTTTTTTTATCCGACATACTTACACATTGAATGTATATCATCATAAATATGCACACATACATAACATTTCAATATCTTAAAATTATGTGCTTGACTCTATGAATATTCTAAAGTTCAAAGAGATCATATTGTATGCAATCCCACAGATTTGACATGGCCTACAAATATATTTCTAGGTTGAGGCTAAGGGGATAGCTATTATTAAATGCGTAGACATACTTATTTCTTTGCAATGATCTCACAAAATTATAGAGTATGTTTGGTTTTAATGTATTGAGATCTTTAGTACTATAAGCAATAGCTAATTGATTATCTCAACATATTATTAGAGCTTCACATAACTGCTTACAACTCCCAAATGGTACAGAACCTCTGAACCAAACATATCATACTATAGATATATATGCCACAAGTTATACTCAAACTATGCACAATGTTACACTTATTTACTTCTTGCTCTTCCAAGAGCTAGCATATTGCCAAATAAGAAAGCAAACTCGGATGTGCATTTACACTCGTCCAAATCACGTCCTTAATCAACATATATATATATTCTCTCAATCACAAAAAAAAATTTCCTTTATACTAAAAAGAAACCATCCGCAGTTTTCATAAAGTATCCAAACATTCTTATCATTATTATCCAATGCCACTCATTATGATTGGATTGACACTTTCTGACTTATAGCATAATAAATATTTGGAGCAAGTATAGGACATAATGCATATCAAGCTCCAAACAACAATAATTGAAATATGGTGGTCTAGACACTTTTCTTGGAGTCTTTGGACACATTTTAAGGCTATTATGAGTTAAAACTCTCCATTTTAAATCATTCTAAAATTCTAAAAATATGGCTCTTAGCACAAAGTAAGATGTCTTTTGAGCGATTTGCATGGATTTTAACACAAACTACTGAATTTTACTCATGATGTCCTCTAACTCATAAATTAAAGAATAACCATATCTCAATGGCATAAACATACTCCTTATCTTCTTAGTTAATATGATATCATCAATAAAGAGATAGAATCACAATCCATTTAATAGACTTTTTCACAAGAGAATAATGGTTTTCATCTCTATGATGAAAATGTATGAGATCACTGTATTATGAAATCTCATGTACCATCCTCTCAAAAACTGCATTAGGTCATGCAGATTTTAAGTTCACAAACTTTATATTCTTGGCCTTCTACTATGGAATCTTTCAAGCATTCCATATAGGCTTCGTTACATAATTCTCTATAAACTAATCCTCCATTTGAGAATAGTCTTTAGTCTATTTGATGCAATTCTAAATCTTAGATATCCATAATAACCAAGAAAATAGAATAAAGACATATATCACCATCAACAAAAAAAAAATTATCTTCAAAAGTATAACATTTTTAACCACTAGGTGAACTTTACACCTCAGAATAATTATATCATTTTTTGGCTATATTTTAAAAAAACATTAATTCTCAATAGCCTTGTTCCAAAATTTAACCAAAATTCTATACTTGGTATGATTTTGTAGAATTGAGCATTTGCTGTTCTATAAAAATTATAACTAATAGCAACTCTGCAACTCAAATATTTAAATAGTGCAATAACCCAAATACCACATTTATCTGTGGTTTTGTCGTGAAAGTAATTATTGCCACACAGGCTAACAATCATCTCCTCAAAAACTTGCCACAAGAGTTGTTGCTGCTACATAGGCTAGAGATTTCATAATTGAATAGTATTCTTTCATTGTTTAATTCAATTGAATTTGTAGGACATGATAGAGTCTTACCATATGAGACTCTACATAATTTTATGGAGACTATTTTATGCTTACACAAATTTTTGATTCATTTTAGCTTGATCACTTGGATAAAATTACTCTCACTCAAAATAAGAAGCAATAAATATTCTTACACCACAAGTGATAAAACTTGATAATTTAGATAGAATTGCTCCCATTCAAATTTGGAAGCAATAACTATTTTGCATCATAAGTGATCTATTAGGCACATAGTCACCATCTGAATCATTTAACTTAAGCCCACTCAAATTTGGAAGCAATAACTATTTTGCATCATAAGTGATCAACTAGGCAGATAGTCACCATCTGAATCATTTAACTTAAGCAAGATTTAATGTTTTAAGATCTTTCACCTAGGAAAATCACTCCCGAGAAATGTGATGTTCTGTGATCTAATGTGAATCATAAATTCACCTCCTTGTTCACTTAGAATATGTACCCCTTATACTATTTGGTATATCTTCAAGATATATTTTTATTGTCTCAGGGATCTAATTTTCAAATTCATTTGAAAATTTATAATTAGAGATAATCAATTCCCAACTTCTAAGGTAGCTTAGGCCAGATTATCTACCTATCCATAACTTTTATGGAATAAAAAATATCAGTCATGAAGGTTTTCTAATAAAGATGTAAACTCCAGTTAACCAAAAGTCTTTTTCAAAGAAAATCAACAAATTAACTTGAGTTTTTGTAGATCTCATTAAATCAAAATAATTTTCTATTCCTTCTCTTAAAATACCATTCTATGCAGACGTGTAAAGAATAGTCAATCTTGTAACTCTTTCTTTATTACATAGATCATCTAAATGATTGAAAAATCATTCACGCCTTAGATCTAGTATTGAAGTTATATTAATTTGATTCTCTCTCATATTCTAAAATACTATAGTATTTCAGATTATGAGATTTCAAATAGATATGACCAAGGTACGTGAATATTTTACAAATGTAATAAAATATGAGACTCCATGCCCCCATAACCTTCACATTAATCTGATCACATAAATATATAAGAATTAATAGCAAAGAAAGCTCGACTCTATAGTCTTTTGAATGGTTCAAACGTGAACTCATAGCACAAGTTGACAATCAACTGTAAAAGATAAACTCAATGAGTTTTCTCTTACCAGTTTAAGTTTCAATTTATTATGACCTGATCATGCAAACAAAGTGTATAAATTAATATTTACATTACTCAGAAAACAGACATTGACTGTAACAAAATAATTAATGTAGTAATTAAACATACATTGATCAGAATTCATCATCACTAACCATTCAAGATGTCTAGTACCACAGTAAGTATCTTTTAGTGAATACTAATCAAGTCACAACATAAATTCAAGCAAAATAAATAATCTTAGAAGAACAATTTTAAAAATCAAGTTCTACAAATTCTTATATATTAGATACTTTATAAAATAATAGCATGGTCATCTTGCAATCCGAATATGTAAGTACCAATTAGTTTTGCATTTGATTTCAATTTAATTCTACATATATCCATTTTGTACCAAAAGTGAATTTGGCAAAATTCCACAAACGCCTCTCAATATCCAATTATTATAAATCTATAATCCACATAGGATAAGATTTAATAACATAGTGCTTCATATGTAAATAGGACTTATAGAAGTGTCATTAGTGCTATCTTTCAACTCAGTGCATTCACGAGTGAAATAAATCAACAATATAGTTACTATAGCACTTTTAACCCTATACCACTTCACTTCATTCAATAGTTAGGTTTGTTCTTCTTAGATTCATTTCCAATCTCTTTTCTATTCTTGCCTTTGTTATGATCTCAGTTATATTAAGAGATTGAAGCCCTCTTAAAATATAGCAGTAACTAGCCACTTATCCAATTGCTTAACATGGCAAACATCATCTAAGAAAGACTTTTCACATTTAGTAAATTAAATTTGATCTTTAGATGTTCCCTATTATTAGAAAGAGACGATTAAGCTTGAACTTACTACTCACCAATGAAGACATTGCTATCTGACTGTAAACTCTAAAAGTATTTGACATCACCTTTAAATGTAATGTCTTTAATGCACAGAGTGTTTCTTGACAAACTATTGTCAGCTATTTAATATCTCAATTCTCAATTGTACCTATATATTTCTCTTAGGTACATCCATAGATCAGTAGTTCAATAGTATGATTCTATTATTCGCATATGAGATCATCAATCATGTAGTTTATCCAAATAGTAGAAATAGTGTACTCTCTCTTTTCCACTTTTTGATAAACTCATTGATCTTTCTTTTGTGGAGTAGCATGATCCACACTAAGTCTTATATGACTTGGTTGATGCTCTCGAGAGCATTTAACTCAGTTAAACGTATACTAATTCTAGTGGCACTTAGTGTCACAATGATTGCCAATAAATTCTCCGATAAGTATGAGATTTGGTTGCCATGGTCATTAATCTCAAAGATATCATAAATATGCCCATCTATACATTTGATTTCATACTTAGCAAATTAACATTTATGATAATTCACTATAATACATAGATTCGAAAGGTTATATAGTTCCTAATCATCATTTGTATCAAAATATTCATTATCACAAATTTAATTTCATAGTATAAAAAATCTCATAAGTTGTAGGTGAGAATTACTAATATTCTTCTAACCTTAGAACTCCCATTAGACTACATAGCATAATCTAATCTTACATACAAGAACGTTTCCTTTTAGTCACAAAGAAATAAACATGTACCATCATATTGAATGCATGTAACTCAAAATAAATATGCATTAATAATTTTCATAAATTCCCAAATAATCATGCATTCATAAATTTCAAGCATCATAGAATGCATAATTCAATGGTACAAATTAAACATGTTATTTTATGTCAATAAACATATTAACATATAATCAATTATCTCCTTTGAGGCTCATAAAGATATCAAGATATTATATGCTAATTGTCTTCACTTCAACTTCTTGCCAAAAATTATTCTCAGCTGCCCAACAACCACTATAAATAATCAAAAATGAAAAACAATATATTAGATTTGGCCACAAAGCTAATCTTAATATCCATATCATATTGCACAAGTATTTGACACTTATAATCATAATATTCCAATTTATACTCAAATTTATAGACTTATCATAGAAAAATAATTTTTTTATGTGCTCCATAAATTGAGAAAAAATAAGTATAAGTGTCCCAATACTCCCATTGAGTAGCCAATATCTCAAAATAATATTTCAAAATTTACAGAAACATCTTCAGAATTTTTCACGCACAAAAAATATTGTTTTGTAATTTTCACCAAATTTTAAAATAAAAAATTTGGGAAAAAAATATATCAACTGAAAAATTAATTTTAATTTACTAAAAAATAGAAAATCAAATTTTGAGTGTAACCATATTTTTTGGCCAAAAATGACTACCAAAAGCACCCACACACGCCTAAATGTGTCGAGACGGGTTAAGGGCTGTTTGACTGATAATTTTACTATTTATCTCTTTCTTCACCATTTTTTCAGATATTTTCAGAAAATCTAAAATTCAACATAAATTTCAGACAACCATATCTCAATCATTTTGAGGTCGATTTTCATATGCAATATATGATTTTAAAGTCCTTTATGAGTAGAATCTAACCATGTAAATTTTATGCAACAAAACTCATTCTTCATAAACTAAAAATCGAATTTTCAGTCGACTTGAGGTATAAAACATCTCATAATGTACAAAATATATTGTCATTAAACTTTGTAGATCACATCTACAATGTATAAGCATGCTTATGTTAAAAAATCACTACATATCATTAAGCATACAATGACTTGTCATTAAAGACTCACCAAACTTTTATAAAATGGATCACATACTTAATGGCATAAAATAAAGCATTTTAATACATTAAACAAAGCTAAATAATATCAGGAATTCAATCATATATAACTTTGATACCAATGACTGAAATTAAACAAAGTAAATATAAGTCAAGTTCAAGAAAACTTATCATAATTTGGATCTTTTACTATGGTTGAATCACTCATATTTCTCAATTTTTTAAGGTTCACTTTCGTCCAAACCCGATCATATACGAAAGGGGTTTTGATCAACAATCCAAATGCTTCCTCTAGTACTGTTTTTTTATCTTCAATTTTTTATCACAATAACCATATTTCTCTTTCTGTTTTCTTTCTTATGTTATTTTCACAGAGATAGTTTTTTTTATTGTCAAAGTAGAGAGAAGATTAGAGGGAAGTTCTCTTTTACGTTGGTTATGGGGTGGTTTTTAGAAAATTACTCCCACTAAAATTTAGTTTCATTTTTTAACCTTTTAGGTCGGATCAACCCTTATGGACAATCCGTTAACTCATTTATCTTACACATTTACACCATAGTGGGAGGAATTAATAAATATTTTTAAAGGTGTACCTAAGCTATACAAATTTTTCATACCCACTAAATATAAAACCATATATACTGCATAAGTTGAAGATGAGATACATATAGCGAAGACGAGATACATAGCTTTCATTAGGTTTGTTGCTTTACGAGGGGTCGCATACGATGAATCCAAATTTGTAACTATTGATGGACAGCACTCGAACATCGGGCGAGTAAATGCATTAATTTAGTACAACTCCTTACATTTCTCCTGCATTGTAGTAAAAAATGTTACAACATTCTTTATTATTTGCTCCAATAGTATAGGAGACGCCAAGAGAATGCCAAGAAACACCTCTTTAGGCTGTGGGGAGACCCACTCTATGAAGAATTAAACAGTAGTTTTAGCCAGCCACCATTGCAGGACTTGCAGCCTGAGGCTGCGGGTGTTAATGGAGATCTTATTATCATATCTGACTCAGAAGAGGAGGCGCCTGAGGTGGTTCAGGCATATAGATAGGCTCAGTTACTACTGAGGGCATCATAGACATTGTTAACTCCCAAGAGGTTAGCGATGTTGCCTCCAATTCACTGCCACAGCTTCGCGATGCGTTGGAGACTGCCCTCATGTAAAAGGCGGCTTATCGAGAAGCTATGCGGTTGGACGGGCCGGATATGGGAGAGTACTGCAGGCTGGCCTTGAACATTTGTTGCTTCTGTTGCTACTCCATTAACTGATACTGTTAAGCTTTGAATATGTTTGCTATGTTGGTGCTTGGGTAACCTTTGAATGCTTTCGCTATGTTGGTGCTTGGGTAACCTTTGAATGCTTTTGCTATATTGGTGCTTGGGTAGTTTGTTTTGCTATGTGGGCACTTGGCTATGGTTTGTCAGGTTGTGGATGTGCTTAGGTACTTTTGCTCCGTAATTGGTAGTAGTAATTAGAAACTGATGCTTGGGAACTGATGTAATGTTTGGGCAGTCCAACGTTATTCATCAGGTTGTTTATGTACCTATCTCCATAGCCATTCTTTATGTCCACAATTTGAGTGAGATTGAGTTTCCTAATTGGACTAGGATTCTACCTTAAGTAGGAATAAATATCTCTAATCCCCATCCAACAGAATGTGTGAATGAACGTAATTCTCCCATAAACTCTCTTCATATTCTCTCAAATCTTTTTTTCTCTCTCAGTCTTCCTTGGAGCATCACCATAGACTCCAAGGATTTGAGGTGTGTAATTGAGTGAATAACTCTAGTAGTTATTCACTACCAACGAGAAAGATATGTTCGTGGTTCGATCAAAAGGAGGCTGGTAGACGAGCTTGATTTGGGATACGTGGATCGACAATCCACTGCGTATAGGTATACCCAATCCACATGAATTATATGAATATTTGATTCATATTATATTGTTGATTAATTTTCTAACATTGGTATCAGAGCCCATAGGGCTCGTTCTCGCCATTTCATTTGATTGAATTTATGAATGTGTATGTGCTTTAAAAAAATATATATTTATTTTTTTAAAAGCATAAATTTTTTGCCATACGTTGATCTTAATGTGTAGATCATGTGGTTAAAAATTGGTGAAAAATGGATACTCGATTTGAGAGAAAATTTAATTTAAAATTAGATACTTGTTTATATTTAGACTCAAAATCGAACCCATTTTTGATATTTTTGTTATGAAATTTTTATTCTATGTTGTAGAGCATAAAAAGAGGTTCGAAACGATATAAAATTCGTCAAAAACGGACTTAAAATGAATGAGATATGATTTTTTCAAGTTTTTTACAGATATTTAATTTTTCTCGCTAGAAAATCCATTTGGTCGCCGGAATCAGACGGCCGGTGCCGGCGCTGACATGGCGTACTGGCTGACGTAGCATATAGCCATGTGGCGCACACGCTTAGGTGGCGCGCTAACATGGCGCCTCTAGTTGAGGTGGCATACGCCCACGTGGCGCACGATTGGCGCTAGCTTGTGGGCACGTGGCGCGCCTCTGTGGCTGCCATGTGTTGTTGAAAATAAAATTTGAGAGTTTGCACCAACATGCCTGGGTTGCTGATTGTTGTTAGATAGTGAACTACCACTAAACCACTGTACTCTTTTGTAATATAGTTGGCTGCGAAATTTATATAATAATTTTTGTGCTATATATATAAAAATATTTTTTTGCGCATAGGGTGCATAATTTTTTTGTGTGCAATAGGATGCATGTAGAATTATTTTTTATATGATTAATATGTCCAATATGAGTTACGTGCTTTATTAATTATATTTTTTATATAATTATGATGCAAATTTAAATTTATTTAATGCGATATGAATTATTATATATTGTGAATGAATAGACACTGGCATTTGGGTGTTCATGTAAATTGAATGTTTATTATTTTATATTATCTCATATTTTTATGGGAGATAATTTGTGGCGGTGGTGGTAATTCGATATTTCTATTTTTTATTTTTGTCTAGATTGATGTAGTATGCTTTGAACCAATGTAATTTTTATTATTTTCAAGGCATATATTTACTAGGCCATTTTTGGGAGGCCATGTATATCAATTTTAGCAGGATATTTTTTGTTTTACCACTATTGACCAAAATTATCTTAACATGATGCACCGAATGTCAATGTCGCCCATATGGGGCTAATATTTTATTATTCATATTGCATATTTGCATTCATAATATATGTGTGGATAAATTTATATTTTATTCATGATCAGTAAATTTTTATTATATCTTTTATTCAGTGGGAGATGATTACTAGCCTGAGTTGCGAAATTTTTGATTTCGCTGAGTATAAAGAAATAATAAATAATTTACTTGGATCTAGAATAAAATATTAGACTAGTACATATATATTTATTTTTGCGCAATTAATTTCGAAGTCTTAGACCAGCTCATCAATTTTATGTTTTAAGCCAATTAAGCATGAAAATGGACAAGTTGTCCAATATTGTCGCGACTTAGACACTGACAATATGGTAGTGGATTAAGATTAATATTTGCGCTTTAATTTATTTAAGCCGCAAATACAAGATTTTAAGTTGCCAAATATTATCGCGACTTAGGCGCTGACAATATACTAATGGAACAAGAATCACGTTTGCGCTTTAATATGTGCAAGCTGCAAATACGAGGAATTAATAAAGAAGTTTGAGCTCAATTTTGTCATATGAGCTTGCTCATAATTAAAAAGTTCTAGTTATCCTAAAGTCGCTTTTTTTTTCTTCAGCTGACTTATAAATATTACTAACATATTTTTGATAATAATCGCCTAACTTGAGGCTAATTGTTGAGAGTCGAAAAATATACAAGTAATTATTCTTGTCGCTCATGTTGACCAATATAAACCAACTTATGTTAGTGTTGGAAAAGACAAAAATAGCTTGACAAGAGCAAAAGTTAAAACTAGAACCGTAAATTTGATCCAATAAAGTGACAAGGCGTGTCACCTTAGTGATAAAGGCAACTAACCGCCAACAAATGTCAAGGGCAATGATGAGACTGGTCACTTTGCTCGTAATTGTACTGAGATGAAGTTTGACTTCTTAAAGCTCTCTCATTTGCTGATATTCTCAATTCTCTCATTCGGTGGATAATAGAAGTTGATGAAACATAGCATGAAATTCGAGATTGAGAAAATGGAATTGCAATTTGAAGGATGATTCTAAACATTTCGCAACTAAAGGAGTTTGCGAAGAGTGATGAATCAAACACTTCAAAATGACTCAATTGATATGATGGCACAAATTAATTTATATCTCAATTAGGAAGATGCAATCTTGATTGCGGCCTACATAATGAAAATTGTGCCTCCAAGTGAATTCTCCAACCTCTAATGAGATGTGATGTGGCAGCAAGCCCAAATTAGTGGGTTTATGCCTATTTAAGTTCAAGAAGTTATGTTCTCAAAAGTGATGAACACCTTGATGGAAAAATTATAAAAATTAAGTCGCACAGTATAGATTTTCTCATGGAGGAATTACGAGCATATAAGAAGTCAAATGAAATCTTGCGCTATACGAGTTGTAAGATTCTTGAAGCGGCGCTCAATTTTCTAGTGAGGATGATGTTTTTTTAAAACTCATTTAGCAATTACTGGAATAGTGGGAGCGACCCTGAGTCAGTGGGAGTGTCTCACTTGAAAATGAGTCTCATATTCCACAAGTAAGAAGGAGTGCACATGAGTTGTTCCCCATCGTCTATATGAGATTAAGTGGGTATCTTTCATGACTACTTTTGTGGATGTTGATGAGTCAACTTAGACTTTTGACTTCACTTAATACTTTAAGAAAATAGCTGTTATGAAGGAAAAGATGGGCCTAATGACTAAGAACAAAGTCTAGAGCTGGTTGATCTTCTATTTAAGTGCAAGGCCATTAGAAACATGTGGTTTCTAGAGGTCAAGTGCAAAGTAGATGGGTTGATTAACATTTGTATAGCTCAACCAAGGACAAAAATGTTTACGCCTAATTGTGGAGCATAAATTTTTGAGATGTTCTCCCTAAAGTGGTGAGATCGCCTCAATACGCCAAGATGCTATTAATTATTGCCACTTTTATCTAGGTTTGTCCTGGACGATTAAGGTTGACATATATAAATGAGGAGTGGACGATAAGATCTATGTAGATCACATAATGAATTCAAGAAGTGGGGCAAGAGCGTAAAGATTGCTGATCGAGAAGCTCCATTTGTAACTTGAATTATTGTCCAAAAAGTGGTGTTATCGATTTCATCGAGCTATCACTCTAGTAGGCTTACGATGGTCGAATAAGTTCACTGAATATATGTCAACATAAATAAGAGAATTTAATTCTCACTGTATTTGGGCAATAATATGATGGCCAGAAGGGACATGAAGGTGTCTCCACTTAGTAGTGGTTGTCATTTATATTTGAATGGACATAGGAAAAGTAGATGTATACTTGGTATTGTTATACCGAATTTTTGTATGCATCTCACCAATCCTATTGACACTTCATGGTCAAAGATTATGTTCTTAGTTAGATTGAAATGCCTTGAGATGGAAGAAGAAAAGAAATGCTAGCTAGTATTATGCAAGCGTTGTAGAAGGTTTGATGTGCACTGGTGTGTACTCGACTAGTACTGTGCTTGATAATTAGATTATTAGTGAGTGGATATCAAAGTGATCATTGACGCAATAATGTGATGCTGTCAAGTGGATACTTAGATATCTTAATAGAGTGGTCTAAGATTTGTTGGAGGCGATTTGGTATTTTGAAAGGATGCGCATTGTGCGCACATTTGTGAGGCTTTTGTTGTCTTTGTGATAATAAAGCCAGTTTTATGTATGCTTTGGGCGCTAAGTATTGTTGGAGGACTAAACATACTAATACTAATCACCCCTTTACTTAAGAGAGTATTGCGCAAAATTAAATTGTTCTCAGTCATGTTTCTACGAGTGGTTTGTTCGCTTATCCCTTGCCTCTGTATGGAGATATGCTCCAAAAGTATGTGAGTAGTACGAAATTATGTAGAATTTGATTTTTGTGGTCAGTGAGAACATATTGTGATTAATGAGTTATATTTGTATTCTCATTATGAGTTTGGTACTGGATTTGTGAGTTGTCACCAAGCTTTGATTGACCCTCTCACATGGGTAATTGCCTTAACGCTATGATAGCGAGCATGATGAGACTTAAAGATCATGTCACATAATTAAGGTTTGCGAATGATCGCCTTTATGCTTGGAGCAGCGAGGAAGGTTAATATGTATAACTAAGAGTCGCCTTAGCTTGGAGGCTAAGATGAGATCAGAATTGATCGATTATGAAGAAGTATGTCCAAACTTCATAATAAGCTTGTTCTCAGCTGAACGTGCAAACTGCAAGAAGACATTTTGGAGAGTGACTTCTGGTGGTATGCAGGTCAGGCGCTTTGAGAGCGACTGGACTTAGGTTCATATGATGTTAAGAGCGTGACTTTCCTAAATTGAGTGAGAGCTCCATCATAGCATGTATTCATACTACATGTGCTTTGAGACGACCTCTTATGGAAAAGTGACTGAATGGGTCCCTGCTTCGTCACTGTGTGAGCCCATATTATTTTTGTACCCTTTGGGACTCTGGATTTTGTCATGAGGTGTAAGCTTGATGACGCTACTTTAGCATGTTTCCAATGGCCATGCATGATTCGGTTTGTCGGAGTATGTCTAGGAAAGCTGTCAAGACCAAGCTGATTGGCATGAGAGGCCGAGGAAGAACTAGGTTGGTAACGCACTTATGTTCTATGGTTCATAGCCTGGGCGACTATGTCGAAATGTGTTTGACTAGTCATGAACATAGATACATATTTGAGTAGGTCGAGCATGCTCTATTTATTTCATTGAGGGACCTAGAGATGCTTGATTGGGTGCGACCACTTGATTTGGAGTACACAACAAGCTATTGAGTTGTAGGGTTATGTTAGTTTGGTGATAACTTAATATAACTCTTCTCACCTATGCTTTCTCGCTTGGTCGCACACCTCATTTTCTGCATGAAGGGACTGGCGTGAGATTGAGAAAATGTATGATAATGAGATTCGAGGAGATCGAGTCAAATATGTATGAGTGGGAGATGTTGGAAATTGGATCGGGTTTAGGACCCTTGACCCAATTGGCATCCATATTTAGTTGGATGTCTCCACAATTTGAGTGAGATTGAGTTTCCTAGTTAGACTAGGATTCTACCTTAAGTAGGAATAAATATCTCTAATCCCCATCCAACAGAATGTGTGAATGAACATAATTCTCCCATAAACTCTCTTCATATTCTCTCAAATCTTTTTTTCTCTCTCAGTCTTCCTTGGAGCATCACCATAGACTCCAAGGATTTGAGGTGTGTAATTGAGTGAATAACTCTAGTAGTTATTCACCACTAACGAGAAAGATATATTCGTGGTTCGATCAAAAAGAGGCTGGTAGACGAGCTTGATTTGGAATACGTGAATCGACAATCCGCTGCCTATAGGTATACCCGATCCACATGAATTATATGAATATTTAATTCATATTATATTATTGATTAATTTTCTTACAGTAGTAGTAATTAGAAACTGATACTTGGGAACTGATGTAATGTTAGGGCAGTCCAACGTTATTCATCAGGTTGTTTATGTACCTATCTCCGTAGCCATTCTTTATGTTCTTGGTAATTATATGCATGTTGGTATTGCTTGTGTATTACAGGAGGATTTCAACTTCAACTCATGCATTGCATTTGAGGTATGTCTTGGTATTGTTTGTCTGTCATACTTGTTTAGTAACATCTGTTTAGCAGCATATTTGTACAAAGTAATACACATTAAATTAATATATATGTTTGCGTATTATTCTTATGCATTAATGTCATATATTAATAAACTTGTAATATATATTTAGTTATCGATTTACTTATACATATTAATAACATATATCTATGTAATAGCATAATCTATAGGCTTTAATAATATACATATACCAATTTATGTACATATATAATTATGATTATGTAGTTTGTCCTTGATATGCGCGTATGCATTTGTGTACATATATAATATACATATATATATATATATATGTGTGTGTATTTATTACCTACGTACATGCAGTGATCATTTGACATGGGTTGAAATATATATATATATATATATATATATATGTATTTATTACCTACGTACATGCAGTGACCATTTGACATGGGTTGAAATTGGTCACTGCATGTACGTAGGTAATAAATATATATATATATATATATATATATATATATATATATATATATATATATATTATTGCTAATGTGGTATAGATCCAAATTTTTCAATATTAGCTTCTTGCGAGTTTTCAACTCTTAAGTGGATTTTTGCTTGCAACACACACAGTTGTTAAGGGCACCAAGGTTATCCCTACAAAAACTCTCCGATACTCAAGTTAGAATCAGAGTAAATTGATAATTCTGAAATAGAGAATTGAAAACTATAGAGAACTAAATAAGATTACGTAACTTCAAAATGTCATAGATGATTGTATTTATATATATTTAATGTAGGACATAGGTTTCACAAGCCATTTGCGTACTTTTGCGCCTCTTGAATTTATACGTTTCATTGAATTAAAATTAAATATTTTGGGGCTTAATTAATATACGTTTCTCTTAAAATGTAATTGGTAGGGCCTTTTAAACCCATGGATTTGGTTTTATTTGGCTGAACCTCTTATTATTATTATTGGATGCATCAACTATAAACAAGTAATATACAAAAAAGTGATTGATTATTAAATAATTATATTTATGTACATAGTAATAGTAATATATGTTTATATTTTACTAATATATAGATACATGTTAATATATATGTGTGTATGTGTAATATATATACATGTATTTTTATTTGACTATTATACATCTCTACAAATTCATATCACTAATGAAGACAAATACCTTAAATACTAGTTTCCCGGATAATTTCTATGAAAATGCCAAACAAATAAGTTTTATGAGATTTTTTCATAAATCAACTATCTAACCAAACCAATTCTCCGAAAAGAAAAAAAGACGTGCTACATCAACTATCTTGCATTTTTTTCTCTCATAATACAACAATAAAATAACATCCATCCAAATCAAATTCTTCTTTTTAAAAAAAAAAAAAATTCTCACTTTTTCCCCAACAATCAATTCTTGGATGAAAACAATTTTCAATCGCAACCTTTGTTTTTCACCTGAAAAAAATAATAAACAACTAATGGGCTAAATTTGGCATCCAACGGCTAGATACTGCAAATGATATTATCATACAATTGAAGCATTTCCAAATCTTAATTAATTACAAGCACACCCCTCCAAAGTTTGATATATTACTAAGAGCATCAGCCATCATTGTTCATGATAAATTCATTTAAAATAAAAAAGGTCAAAAGGTAGGGGTGAAGGGCACATTACATTATAAAGATCAATTAAATTTATGAATTCCGTCCAAATCCTTAATGAAAGGGACGAGTAAACGACATAAACTTGGAAGGGAGATTTTACTAATTACAAAAAAAATAAAATAATAATAAAGAATATGATTAGTAGTTACGCCATTTTCGAAGGGAGGTACTAGAAAAGTACTTGTAATTAACTCCCAAATATATTCAAGTTTTTCTTCACCCAAAAAATTTAAAAAACAATCCAAAATTGAAAATGAGAAACACGTGCAGACACAAAAACTCACGTGACCGCCTATTGTCATCTTCTTTAACCATTAAACCATGGATGGAATGGAAGCCCGTCCAATTGTAATAAAATGGAGCAGCAGCCACCTCTGCCACCATCGAAGAGCTGGAGTATCCACACCCGCCGCGAGATCACCTCGAAATACGAAATCTTAGAGCGCGTGGGCTCCGGTGCATACTCCGACGTCTACAAAGCCCGCCGCCGCTCCGACTCTCTCACCGTTGCCCTCAAAGAAGTACACGACTATCAATCCGCCTTCCGGGAAATCGAGGCTCTTCAAACCCTCCAGAATTGCCCCAACATCCTTGTCCTGCACGAGTACTTCTGGAGCGAGGACGACGACGCCGTATTGGTGCTCGAGTACTTGCCAACCGATTTGGCCGCCGTGATAAAGGCCGCCAAGAAGGAGTGGGAGGATGGGATCAGTGTAGGGGAGGTGAAGCGGTGGATGGTGCAGATTCTGCGGGGTGTTGACGCGTGCCACCGTAATTCGATTGTTCATAGGGATTTGAAGCCGTCAAATTTGCTGATTTCTGCTGACGGGCTTCTCAAAATCGCCGATTTTGGGCAGGTTTGAGTGTATTACAACTTTTTTCTTAGTGCGATTGTGCCTTTTGTAGATTCTCCCAAGAAGTGAATTTGGAGCACCTGTATTATCACCCATTTTTAAAAAGATTAAAAACCACTGATGTAGAATTCCTGGAAAGTTAAGGGTTTGTAATCATTTTTAGAAATCTAATGGATTCCGTCTTATACATAAGTGAGGAAGGTTATAAAAAAAAGAACGAAGAACTAGCATGATTCTTGAATTTCGTGTATGTGGGTTTCTGTTTCCGTGTTTTTGATATATATGCATTCAGCATATTTGATGCACCACTAGATGTTGGGGTGAAATCATTGCTACACTGCGTGTATGGATTGCCAAGTCTCCACCCATTTTGTGAAAAATGGGACACTTTACAAAATGGGACACTTGGTGGGCGGTTGCATTGGAATGCACCCAATATATGGGCAGTGGGTGCAACATCTATAGGAATGCAGTTTGTGGGAATTGGATGGCCTTATCTATGGATGTTATGTGGCAGTGTCTCTACAATTGCATTTCATATATTCTTGTTACAACATAGGTCACAAGAAAAATGTCTTTTGAGCCCTTAAGATTGAGACGTTTGGGGTACCACTTGACTAGTGAAGCATGAACCACTAATCTTTCCATAGAAAGTACTTCCTTAGAGTAAGAGGAGGCATTGTTCATATTCATGGTGTTCATGAAGTGACGATGGGCAAGTTAATGAAATTTGAAGAAGGTACAATAGGTATTTCTGGACATAGAATCAAGTAATCTATTTAGAATCACATTATGTTGTGATAATCGGGAATGTTTGATGATATAAAAAGGAATTTATTTAAAAGCAACAATATGAATTGCTAAGGTAATTTGAGTGACGTTTCTTTAGGTGTACTATAAATGCCTTATCTAAACCAATTGGTAGTGAAGATGATATTCAGTTTTTGAATCAAACACACAGTTACCATTTTCTGGTCAAATGGTTGTAGAATCTATGGGTTTGTGACATAGGTCTATTACAAAATGTTCACATCACCCATTTGCACATAACAGGATTGACACTACCATGTCGATTCTCAACATCGCTAGCCATCAATTTTTTAATGCAGAATATTGAATACACTGCCAAAAACTTCGTCAACTTACAATTGGGAGCATAGTTTTAGAAGACTGCAATGGCCAAGACAGAGGCATTGGCTAAAATAAGACAATGTCTTGTCATCCACATAGAGTTTTCACAACTGAGATCAAGTATTTCTAATCTCTTGAAAGACATCACTTTTTTACTATACACATGTCCCATTCTCTTAATTATGTATTTAGTACAAAAATATTGCAACTCTCAAGCAACTGGGCGTAGTGCATGGTCATGGTCTACATTCATTTTTTCTGCCCATTAACACTTCATTCCATAACTAGTTTCCCTTGGTTGGCTTGTATAACTAAGTCATTCATGCGTATGTTGACAATTTATCTTTCAACTATAATAGAATAAAAAATGTAGTATTGTGAAAATATTTAAGTTGAGTCCTATAGAGGCACTTTCAAAGGAAGTAGAGATTTATAACCTTCTAGTCATGTTATTCCTGAGTGGGTGGGGCAAGAGAAGAGATGGTTTGCCTGTGATCTTCAACCATCAGGATAAATAAACTTAACCAGCTTCATATGAGTTAACCTGTAGGAAAAAAGCTCACTCGACATCCTTCTAGTCATCCTCATGCCTTTTTCCCCCTGCCAGACTTATGATTGAACAAATATTTGTTAATCTTTCTTGTGCTCTCAATGGATCTTAGTTCAGTCATGTCTTGAGTTTTTAAGTTGAGTTCTTCATTAGCTCTTTATTCGAATATCATAAAATAGATCTTGAAGCAATCTTCTAAAACAGGTTCACATGGATAATGTTATCATTTGCATGTGATCTGGTCTCTAAAACTCATCTGGACCAAGCTATAGGCAAATGTGAATTTTGAACCACCCTTCTCTGAGTATTTTCTCTTCTGGGTAAATGTTCCTCTTACTATCTCAAGTGCTAAAAAAATAGCTGCTAATGTTTGTGTGGGCTAATCTCTTTGCCATCAGATCTTATGGAGGAGTCTGACCTTAATGTTACTTGAATAGAATAGGGAATTTGAACAATCTGTCATGTAAAGAAATGGCATCGCCCCAACAGCCATATTCTATATATTGGGCTATGAATAAATCTTTGACAGGCTTAGTCTAAGGACCTGCAACCAGCTGGCTTGTTGAAATGTGTTCAAGGATTTTTTATCCTTTCCGCCTGCTACTTTTTGAATGTAATTATTCCATGAGTCTATCTGTTTGGTTGTATCGCGGTACAAGGGATCTGTAGTTAAATTACTTCCATTTTGCTGCAATTAATTGTCACTGTTGTTACTGGAACTTGATGTGGCATCAGAGAGGAGTATGGATCTTAGTTTTGAACTTGTAATTGTCAAATTTCAGGACTTGGTCAAAACAGATCTTTACTGCAAACACTAGTGTTAGGACATGTCGTCTTCCCAAACTAATATTAGGATTCTTCCAAAAAAAAAATGTTTTATCAAATTTACTTTAAAACATATTCAGACTATTGCATTTTACAAAAATAAGTTAATTGTAATTTGAAAAAGATAGATGACGAAAGCCATTTAGTTATTCTGGTGGTAATTTTTGTTGGTTGTTTAGGTTATTTATATTAGGTGAGCGAGAGTCCTGTTGTTTTATGAGAATAATCTGGAGTATAGGTGTGTGCTGTACTGAATAATATATCTGTATATGTGGACTTATTTGGGTTGTAAAACGTTGTTAGAAGTTTGCTCAATTACGGGCATGACTGACTGGCCTCTAACTTTTATTATCTCTTCATTTTATGAGTCATAAATGCCAGAAATACTCTATATTTGGGCCTCAATATTATCTACAGTCACTTTTTTTATGGTTACTAAAATCATCACATGGCACATCAATATTTCCACAGGCCCTAAAATATCATTTATTTCTCTGTTCAGGCTAGGATACTTCTCGCATCTGGATTTGTTGATGACGATGCGTATAATCAGTTCAATGAGCAGCCTTCTTCAAATCAAGCAACTTTAGCTCGACCTCCTGAAGTTGTTCCCACACTAGATGGTCAGTTGATGCAAGAGCATGCAGAACTGGGCAGTGAAAAATGTGGTGTGGAGCCAGATGACCTCAGAATTAACGACTTCCCCAACGACGTTGATGAAGAGAGTATAACTCATGATGGAGCTGCTTCTTGTCTTGCTACATGCACCACAAGTGATCTAGAGGATCCTTTCCAGCATTCTTATTCTTATGAAGCTGAGGAGGGTGGACTTAATGGGAATGGTCCCCTTACCTCCTGCGTTGGAACTCGGTGGTTTAGAGCCCCCGAGCTACTTTATGGTTCCACAAGTTATGGGCTAGAGATTGATCTGTGGTCAGTTGGTTGTATTTTTGCAGAGCTTTTGAGTCTCGAACCAATATTCCAAGGCAATTCAGATATTGATCAGCTGGGCAAAATTTTTAGTATTTTGGGCAACTTGACGGATGAAATTTGGCCTGGGTGTGTGCAACTTCCTGATTTCAAAATAATTTCATTTGGTAAAGTAGAAAAGCCTATTGGTTTAGAAACATGTCTTCGAAATGGATCTCCTGATGAGGTTCTTCTTGTCAGAAAGCTATTATGTTTTGACCCAGCAGGTAGAGCTACTGCAATGGAATTGCTTCATGACAAGTATTTGAATGGAGAACCTTTTCCTGTTCCTTTATCTGAGTTGAGGATCCCCTCTAAACATGGGAGTCATGATGAGGATTCCTCTGTTGAGTGGAATGATTATAAGGATTTTGAATCAGATTCTGATTTTGACGATTTTGGCTCATCTCACATCACCACCACAGAAAGTGGTTTTTCAATTCGGTTCTCTTGATGTTGATCAGCAAGGGTTTAGCTTGATTTAATGGAGTTATATGCTTTAGATGTTACACTTATCTTTTTACCATGCATCAATCACCTGGCTTCTGGAGTTGGAAAAAGAGAGCCAACTATTTGCTTATGCAAGAATTTACGGAGAAAACTGTTGAGGTCTACCAATAGGTCACTGTGTCCTCAGGTATGAGATATAGTTATTTATGTTTTTCGGCATGCCAAGTGATACTGAGAAAAGGAGGAAATGTGGTAATGCCACTGAAATTTAGTACTGTTATTTTTGTCGTTTTTTGTTGTCTCAATATCTGTGTCCATGGGTTCATTTGTGTGATGTCTTTTCTAAAACTGATCTGAAAAATTTGTGGGATGTCTTTGTTTGGATTCATTTTGTCATCAAAAAGAGTTTAAAAGACAGGAGAGCACTGATCAGAGACTGTTTTGCTATGATGAGCTCATTAAATCCCAGAATCTGTCAATCTCTCAATAAATATTATAACTGTGATTGGTTTCCAAATGTCTTGTTCCATGTAAAAGCCGAATGAGAATACATTTACATATTGGTAATATTACTCATTTATCATGGTTTTATCACTAGTCCTCGGGTATGATCTGTCAACTTTACCTGTTGATTACTAGGTTTCTTTTGGTTAGTGGTTGAAGTGGTGTTGAATGTTGATACTGATGAACTTGGTTGAATTTTTCCTTTTAGAATGCTGTTACCTTCTTATCTATTTCTTGTCAAGCACAACAAATAGCAAGTTCTCCGCATCTGAAACAATTTGTGGTATGTGTCTTAAGACTCGTCTGTGTCTTCTTGTCTGTAGTGTATGAATAGAACAGTACCTCGACAAGTTAAACTATAAATATGCTGAGTGAAATAAGAAAATACATGTGTACACAATCTCAAATTTATCACCAGGGTATATGCTCGCCCTAGGTACCATCCTCATGGTCACAACCTTCCTGAAGAACATGATATTCCAGAAGATGTCTCAAGGTAGGAGTATATGCCAAATCTACCCCATCAAAATGAGTTCTGACGCAAGAAAAAGATCTGAGAGCCACGGTTAGAAAGAAAGAACATAATTTGTCCATAAAAATGTGTCAATTATCCAGTAGAACTTGTCTACAGTCTGCTAGTAATCCTATATGAGACCAAACCGAAAGGGTGATTGGGTTCAGTGTGGTTTGTGAAATACTTTCAAGGCTTGTTTGATTTCATTTTCATTTGCAATTTTCATTTCCAATATTTTGTGGTGATGTAAATATTGTTTTAAGTTTTTGTGAACTTGAAAATGGTTTTGGTTTTGGTTTAGTAGTGCAGAATTGTACATTTTAGGGTTGAAAATGAAAATGTGTTAGATTTTTATGTATTTTCCATGCGAGAAAAAAAGATATTTTTGAAAGGGTATCGGTTGTGATGTTTTTAAAAGAATAAACTACACGGAAAAACATCTCTCTCTGTATGTGATCAAAAAGGCCAAAGGATTTTAGTAACTTGATCTCCTTTGCTTTTTTGTGTTTTCAAGAAAGAGAATTCATTCTCCTATGTAATTATTAGGGAGCCTTGGGACTTTGAATGTAGGTTACACTATATGAAGACTCTGTCCTCAAATTCAGATTTCTAACTCTTCTGAAAGTAATCAATCCATTTAGAAATTCGTGAGCCCAAGAGTTAAAGAATAACTCATTACCTAAAAAATAATAACAGAACAAATTATATTTTGTTGAGAAGTGCAAAATTGTATGGATATGATCGATTTTTCTGTTATCAAAGTGTGAACAATAATTTTGCGTGTTGTCAAAGATTTGATCAATATATGGCGAATTGATCAGGTCATGTAGGAACATAGCTCAAATCTACGGATCTGTTAAGATGCCTCATCAACGAAAGAAGAACAAAAAATCGAAAAGCTCTTCTTTGTAATCATAATACTAAAATATCAAGTTGGCTCAATTCTATTTATGTAACTTAGCAATCAACCTTAACTTATATAACTTATATAACTTATTTAAGAACAGCTGTTTTTCAAGTGATTTTAAATTATGTAAGTATTCCACAAGGCCCTGTTTTCAATGAATATGCAAGGACTGTTTCAACAAACGATGTGTGCTCGCATATGAGCCTCTTCAGGAGCAAGCAGGTGGTTCAACCTATACGCATTTAATTTTGACCTTTGCTACATACTTGACTGTAACTAGGATTATATATATATATCAGTAGAATTTTTGTTCTCAAAACTTGGATAGTTTTGATATATTATCATATGGAACCAAGATAAAACGATTCCGTTTTGGCTTTTTTATTCGGATTCGCCTATTAATGATGTGAAGCAGTAGCTGAAGCTTCACTGGAGTCATGTCATAAGACTTAAGCTGTCCGTCCCATATTGAATGTTCTATTTTGAATTAGTATCTAAATGAAATTTAAAAAAGTCAAAGTTTGTAATAGCTTTAGGCCCTGTTTGTTTGGTGATGAATGACATCCAATTTATAATATAATGGCCTCGCCTTAGATTTTTGTGTTTGGTAAGATTTTTTAGGTTTTGATAAAGGAAACAGATTTATCAAAACTAGGATTATTGCAGCTAAATTTTAGGATCTTATTTGTTTATTTCAAACCTGGTTTTGCTTTTTCTACTTTTTGAACTATAAAAAACGTGTTTGTTTAATCCCTTTTCAACAAAAATATTATTTATTTTTATTCTCATACCTATAGTTGTTATTTCAAATCTAAAATACATATTTTCTCAAAGTAGAAAATACATCATTAATATTTGATATAATATTTTATTAATTTATAAAAATAATTATGATTTGTTTATTAATTGAAATAATAGTGTTTTTTCTATTCTTACAAGATAAAGAATCCCAAAATAAATTAAGTATTGTTTTTTTTCTGCCAACATAATTAAACTGATGGCATAAAAAGTAGCAGGACCCTTAATAAATTGACAATCTCTTAATGTTATTTGGACTGATTTGACATAAAGAAAATAAAAAGGTCCACAAATTATGTATCACCCTTACATGAGAGTATTGTATTCAATCAAGACAAAATTTCTACTATTTTTATTTTCACACAAAAATTTACAAAAAATATTCTCAATATATAAAAATACTAAAAATGAACATGTAGCCAAACAAGGTCTAGGAATTTGAATCCCAATTATTCAATGATATTCGTATTCCCTTCTCCTAGGAATCTGAAACTAAAATTTGCAAGACATTGATGTCCTCTATATCAGGTTATGCTCTAAAGGTAAATCCAATCCTGCGTCAAATGCAGGATTGGGCGCTAAAAACACAAAAAAAATTAGACCAATGCAGCGTTATTTCTGGCGTTATCTTGGTGCAGTGAACAGTGCTGCACCAAATTTGGTACAACACTCTTCATGCACCATCTTCTTTTTTTTAATAAAATTTATATTTATTTATTAAGTTTAAAAATATTTGAAATTTTTATTTTTATCCTAATTGTATATTTTCAATAATTTTTTTATGTTTTATACATATGTTTCTAATAAAATTTTAATTAATGTATTTGTATTGCTTTTTTTGTTTAAGAAATTTTATATTTCTTTGTTATGTTTAAAAATATTTTAAAAATTCATATTTTATCTTAAATTATATATTTTTAAATAAAATTATTTTTTCTAATTTTTTATACATAAATACTTTTAATAAAATTTTAATTATTTTATTTGTATTTTTTTTAATCTACTTTAATGTAATGCCTTTACTTTTCTACTTAAATTTTATTCTTAATTATTTTATTTTTTTATGTATATTATTTAATTTACTATCAATTATATTATATTTAAAAAGTATATTATTTAGTTAACTAGACATAAAATAAAAATTGAATATGTAATATATTAATATATTAATGTATATTTGATGAAACAAAATAGTTATTATAAATGAAATAATAAGGAATATTCTTTTTAGAGTAAAATTTGAAGTATATGAGTTTGGGATGAATTTTAAGTTTGGTGCAGAAACTGCATAATTTTAATTCAAAAACTGTATTAAAATAGAATTGTGGGTTGGAGATGGCCTAATCACACAAGTTCTAGTCATGTAAGTATTATATATAAATACATATAAAAAATATAAGGTTAATTACAATTTGCCATCCGAATTATTATCATTTTAACATTTTACCATTTATTTTTTTTCTTTTACAACTTACCATCTAAAGCATCCCGCCAACGGAATATTTCATTGAGATTCCATCATGTACTCAACACATACCAAAGTTATTGCATTTTGCCATCTAAACTTTATACAAATTATCACTTTACCACCTCAGCTTAAAAAAATTATAAAAAATTATGTATATAAGTATATTTATCTCTTTTTCTATTACCCATTCACAAAAAAATTAATTTAATCAACACTTACCCCCATTTATGTACATTATTTTCTACACATGTCTTTTCATGTGTTAATTATTTTTCATGGGGAGATGAAAATGAGGCTTTTATAGGGTGATTTCATCAACATCTTTATGAAAAGCAACATCCTCCAAAAGGTGTCTTTCAAGTGATTGGATAGGGTTAGCCCTATGGGCGACTGCCATTTTTCTACACCTCCCACTCGCATATGAGAGTTAGACATAAGTATAAGAGCATACTTTATCTTAATATCATGTCATGTATACAAACTTCTAGATCTCAAACAATGAGGAAGTAGGGATCTTTTCTCTCATTACCCAATGATCACCTAGGCACACGTGGTATGAAACACGTGCTATGATACTTTATTTCTCTTTGAAAGTGTATATCATACATTCCAAATAATGTATCATACATATCTTGGTTCAAGTGTGCCTCGACACTTAACATGAGTTTTCTTCTCATTGTCCTCAACAAATCACTAACACCAAAAAAACCCATATCTAACATAGGACAAGTTTAATGGATAGGGGAACCTATTTCGATTACCCAAGTTTATAACTATAATCTCATCTTGATTACTCATGAAGACAACATTTTTTTTTTATGATTTTGTACACAATAAAATTTTAAATGTCTCATCTCTGTATGTTACTCAACATCAGAAGTAATTGCTCATGTGAGAGAGTCAATCTCTACTTGTATGATATACTTAGACATTGAATGTCTATCATCATAAATTTATACACATACATAACATTCTAATATCATAAACTTATGGGCATAACTCAATAAATAAGTTCAAAGAGATTGTATTCTTTGTAATCCTAGAGATTTGACATGGCCCACAAATACATCTTTAGGTTGAGGCTAAGTAGGTAGCTACTATGATATGGGAAGACATCCTTATTTATTTGCAATAATATCTCTTACAAAATTATAGTATTTATGTTTGGTTTTAATACAATGGGATCTCTAATACTGTAAATAATAGCTAATTGATTATCTCAACATATTATCAGATCACTCATATAACTACTTACAACTCTCAAATAATATAAAACCTCTTAACCAAATATATCATAGATATATGTGCCATAAGTTAATCTTACACCGACATAATGTTACACATATTTACTTCTTACTACTGTAAGAGCTAACATCTTTGCCAATTAAGAAGCAAACTCAGAGGTGGATTTGCACTTATCCAAATCACCTCCTTAATCAACATATGTATATTCTCCCAACCACGAAAATCTTTCCTCCATACCAATGGAAATCATTTATAGTGCTCATAAAGTATCCAAACATTCTTATTATTATTATCCAGTATTACTCATTACGATTAGATTTATACTTTATGACCCATGGCATAATAAATATTTAGAGCACGTACAAGCCACAAGCAAATCAAGCTCTAAACAATAATTATTGAATAGTGGTCTCGACATTTCTATTTGGAGTCCTTAGACATATTTCAAGGCTGAAACTTCATAATATATGAGTATTTATGAGCTTAAAACTCTCCATCTAAAATTCTACAAATGTGGTTCTTAGAACTAAGCAAGATGACTTTTGAACGATTTACATGATTTTTTAACACAAAATACACAGTTTTACTCATCATGTCCTTTAACATATCTCAACAACTTATACATATTCTTTATCTTCCCATTTAATCTGATATCATCAATAAAGAAATAGTTGGACTTTTTACAAGAGGATGATGTTCTTCATCTATAATTATAAAAATACATGAGATCACCGCTTTATCAGACCTCATGTACCATTCTCTAGAAGACTGACTCATGTAAAAAAAAATTAAGTTCACAAACTTTATCTTCTTAGCTTCTTTTATAGAATCTTCCAAGCATTTCATGTAATTTTCTTTACATAATTATAGAGAAATTATTTAATTCTCCATTGAGAATGCAATCTCTAGTTTATTTGATATAATTCTAAAATTTTGGATATCCATAATAACCAAGAAAATATAATAGAGTTATTTATCACCAACAACGAAAAAACTTAACTTCAAAAGTATAACATTTTTTACCACTAGATGAACTTTACAACTCGTAATAACCATATCAGCCTTGGCTAGATTTTAAAAGCACGTTAGTCACAGTAGCCTTATTCCAAAGTTTAATCAAAATTCAAACTTAATTTGATTTTGTAGAATAGAGCACTTGCAGTTGTACTAAATGCTATAGTCGATAATAATTTTACAGCTCAAATCTTTGAACAATGCAATAACCCAAATGCCATATTTTGGTTGTGACTTAGCATGAGGGCAATTATTATCGCATAGGTTAACAATTGCCTCTCCACCAATTTGCCACATGAGCTATTACTGTCACATATGCTAACATATTTCATTATTGCATATCATTCTTACAATGCTTTAATTCAATTGTCCTTTGTAGGATATAATAAAGCCTCACTCTATTAGACTATATATCTCTTCTGAAGACTACTATGTGCTTGCACAAAGTTTTGATTCAGTTTTAGCCTAGTTGCCTAGATAAAACTGCTCCCACTTAAAATTGAAAGCAATAAAATATACTTACTCCAAAAGTGATAAAATTGAGCACATAGCCACCATCAAAATCATTTAATTCAATCAATATGTTTTAAGATTTCCCTCCTAAGAAAATTATTCTCCAAAAAATTAATATTCAGTGATCTAATGTGAATCACTATTACATCTCCATATTTTTTTTCTTTTTTTTGATTAACACTGTCTGTCTGTAGATGGGGGTTTGACATAGACCCCTACTTTTAATTGTCACAATTCATCCCTTAAAGGAGATTGATGATCACTAATGAATCTACTTCAATCCAAAGTTGACTAACTCCTTTATCAAAATACAAAGATGTACCTTCTACCAAGGCAAAGATCTTGCCATACTCATTAGTAGCTACCCTTAGGTATCTAAAATAAGCAAACAAGGAAAAGCCATCATGATCCCCCACTATTCCACCAGTACCCATCACGTCTAGATTTCCCTTAGAAACACCATCGTAATTCAACTTTAGCCATCCTAATTGAGGCCTCTTCCATATAACCTTTCTCACTTGTTTGGTAATGCGTCTATGTTCCTCAAATCTCCATGCTGCTACAATTTCAGACTCACCTTTCCAGAATGTGGTTCCAAGCAAATTTTGAGACTAAACTCTATGATTGTGTTGGAAGATTTCATTTATAATCAGCCGCAATGATGCTCTCTTCTCTCCATGTTTTACATTGTTCCTTGCGCACCAAATGTACCAAAATATAAATAATGGAACAAGCTTTCTCACATCCAATTTTTGTCCTAAATTCCTTGAAGTAAACCAAAACTGGAGTATGTGCACTAGCTAATCCATATCAGGATGCATCAAGTAAAATTGTGTGGCCAAAAATTCCAAATCTGGAAAGCAATCTGACATCGAATGAATAGATGAGAAGTAGATTTAATATTTGATTTACAATTAGGACAAACAGATGCTAACTCAAATCCCTGAGCCTGCATTTTGCAATCCAATGGAAGTCTATCATAAAGAGATCTCCATAAGAATATGGACATAGTAGGCGTGCATGCTTGATTCCAAGATTCTTTGCCAATTTGCAATTTTCCTCTCTTCTTTCAGACCTTTTCCCAAACTGATTTCATGAAAAAATCACCATGTGAAATACCTTTCCAAATAGGTAAATCTGGTAGCTCTTCTTATTCACTTATGAACATGTACCCTTACACTATTTGATATATTTTTAAGATATACATTAATTGCCTCCTCTAGGATACTAAATTTTTTTAAACTCATTTTAAAATTTTATGTTTAGAGACACCCAATCTTAATATCTAATGTAGGCTTTAAGCTAGATCATTTACCTGTCCATAGCTCTTACAAACTGAAAATATTGATCATGATGGCATTCTAATTTGGATGTGGACTCTAGTTAACCAAAAACTCTTTCTCTTAAAAAAAAATCAACAAATTAACTTGAGTTTTCATGGATCTTGTTATATCAAAATAATTTTCTATTCTTTTTTTTTTTTTTGACATCTATACGGGTGGTTAGGAGTTTTTTCTTATTACATTAATTCTCAAATTAATCAAAAAAATATTCACCTTAGATATATTCTCAAAGGTATATAAATTTGATTCTCTACTCCATAATCTCTAAAATACTAAGGTGTTTTAGATTTGTAAAAGGCATGTGAATATTTTGTAAATATAATAAAATACGAGACCCCATGCCCAGCTTTCACATTAATCAAACAACAAAAATCTATAAGAATTAATAGCAAAGAAAGCTAGGCTTTAAAGCATTTTGAATGGTTCCAATATGAACTTATAACACAAGTTGTCTTCTCTTACCTATATATGTCTCGAGTCTATTTTGACCTAATCAAGTATACAAAGTGCATACAATGATATTTACATTACTCAAAGGACATATAACAAAATAATTAATATAGTAATTAAACATAATTAGGATTGTTTCCAACTGCAAAGGCTATATTAGGCTTAGTGCAGTTGATTAAATACATTAAACTTCCAATTATTTCTGCGTACTCAACTTGAGCTACAAGTTCACCATTGAGGACAACTTTATTATGAGGATCTAAGGGAGAGTTACTTGGATTTCAATCATATCTGTTGAACTTCTCATTATCTTTTCAACTTAATGTAACGTGAGAAAATAATATTTTTCTTGTTTTTATAAACCTTTACACCTAGTATCACATCAACAGGCTCCATATCTTTAACATCAAAAACATAAGCAATATACTCCTTTGTCTCATTTATCAAATCTAAGCCAGAAAAAATATCAACAAATCATCAGGATAAAGCTTTATTACTATAGATGAGTTGGGAACACTTTTAGTAAATACACAATCATCAACTTTACTTCTCTTGAAGCCCATTTTTTTTAACTTTTTCCCTAAATTGTTTTATTCCATTCTCTAGGAACTTGCTTAAGTTATATAAAGAGCTATTAAGCTTACATACTCTATCTTATGATCCTTCTATTCTATTACATAAATCTACCTATGAATCAACCTATAAATCTAAGCTTTGCCTAAATGCCTTGATCCTAATCATGGAGAGAACATGTAAGAACTTAGCTTTAACATACTTTTTCAGGAGTGACCAAGACTTGCTATTTTAAAGGTTATGCTCCAAGCAATCAACTTAATCTTTTAATTTACAGGAATTATGACTTGGAATGGAAATAAACTTAACTTTATCCTGAAGCTAGTGTAATCAACTGAGGGACTAGCTCTTGTTTATGAGCGTCAATATGGTTGAAGACGACGTTTCAATTGATTCTTGTAGAGATAAGATGTGAGATTGCAAATTTTCAAATGTTGAATGTGTTTTCTCAGCCTTGGTCAAATCATGCTCTTCATCTTGTTTCTGCAATACTAAAGATATTTTTCCATACTTCACCTTGGCTTCCATGCTCAATTCATGATATAAACATGAAGAAACAGTTCGTTTTCATCCTTCGTCCAACATGCCTGGTCGGTGCTCTTGCAATAAAGGAAAAATTATTTTGAGGGAAAATACTACTTCGTCAATCACAAAGTTTGTCCAATATGAGTTTTCTAGTTGCCTGAAAATCTTTGTTCCATATCTTAAGAATGTAAATCTCGTTTAAGTACGTGTTATGCCCTTTAATTTACATTAATGGATTTATTTTTGGACAAAGCCTCTTTTCAAGGTCATGGTATATTGCTTTTAAGCAAGTATTATATTTCAAGGTTATGTATTTAAGCTTTTCAATATTTATGAAAGATTCATATAGGAAGTCATTTATGTCAGTTTTCCTCTTTTTAAAGCCTTTAATACATACAACATTCCATAGCTTTTGCTTAGTAATTTCATGAATTTTCTGATACTCAGTTTAGGTGTACGCGTATCATGTCTAATGGAGAGAACCTGGCCTCCAATGTATTGGTGTCATCGTAGAGGCAGATGTCCATTAAGCGCATGGGAGAACACATAATGAGCCGTGGTAGATACTTCTACAAGTGTCCTTACAGAATTGAGCACGAAAAGCAATTCATATGGCGTGTGGTGTTCCATAAGGATGATCCTCTGAAGATCCTACCAAATTTTCTTCAACCATGCCCATGCCTTTCCAGCCCCCAAGCTGCATCTTCATCATACCATCCTGAAACCGAAATTCGACCAACCATAAACCATGTCCCAAACTGTCTATGAAGCATCAAATGTGCACTTACTTATTCGTGAAAGTAGTACGTCCACAAACTTTTGGATTGTGAAGGTAAGGTTGTTGACAATGGCTTTGTTTTGACTAAAACTGGAGCTGTGATATGCTGCTACTATGGATGCCTAACGGTGGTGTCAAATTCAGTTCTTGTAATACTGGTGGCAGTTTTACGTTCCAAATTAATGTAATTATATGTAATCTTCTTCTATTTGGTGTGTTAAGATAGATCATGCATAATTAGCAATCGTTTTTCGACTTGCAATGTTCAGTTATGTGTTGTACTTTGGTTTTGTATGCATATAATGTTAGAGTAGCGCCCGACGTGCCAATTGTTCTGGTCGTTCTTATACTCTTGCAAATCATTCTTATTTATATTAATATCATTTAAATGGCAATCTTTATCTTAAATTTATCATAAGAATTAGATAAAGTCCTTAGATCACACATAGCTATGGGGCATGGTTTCGCATATGATGGTGATCGTGGAATATGCCTCTAAGGCTGTGATCTTAAAACGTTTCAAGTTAAGGATCAATGACATGGGACATCATTGACCCTATTAAGACTTGCGCATACGATGCAGGCTCGAAAGGATGATGTCTCGTTCCATAGGTATTGGTGTGAAGACACTAGTGCATGTATGCAGGTGCTTGTTGGGAACAAGTACACTGAACAACCCCACCTGAAAATTCCTAATTGGAAATATTCTATTGTCGAATGGAAATTTTATTGTTATGATAGTGCAAGAATTAGTCCTTGAACTTGAGGCACCATGGTAACCTTGTGCATGACATGTTGTACTTTGATATATTTCCTAATTGTATGACAATCACAAGGGTTATATTGGGTTGTAACATCTTCATGTATGGAGATTAATGAGTGGCCAACAAAGGATCTGTCACCTATCTAGATGAATAGGTGAATCTCCTTATGTGTTCTACTGTACTTGACTCTAAAATCCTTGGCCAAGATTGGATGGAAATTAGACGTGGGGTGTTTTAATTATTCATCATCGAATCAAGCTACTAGGAATGAAAACATAGTTATTGAGTTAATGGGTTCGACTAAAAATCCATGCCCTAGGCTCAATCGGAAGATTATATGACGGAAGGACCGTACTTGCATGGTATTCGTAATTGAAATAGGTTTGCACATTCACCCTAGACTAGGAGTCATGATGCATTGCTAGATGTTTCCCATGTCTTATGGGTTCTTGGAATTAATGAGGTAATTTCAAGAGAATTAATTAATTGGATTAATTAACCAGAACAATTAATTATTCAACTAAGTCACAAGAGTTGTGAGTCCACGGCTAGTTTAAAGTAAACCTAAGGGTCACACACAAAACTTGGACAAGTCCATTTCTAGCCTAGAAATTAATTCAAATGTTGGATTAAATTAATTAATTAGATTAATTAATGGGGTTAAATTAATTCAAGTGTGGAATTAATTCAATTAATTAATTAGATTAATTGATTGGACCTAATTGGATTAGGAAGCCCAATTGGAATATTTAATTAATTGATTGGATCAATTAAGTAAGATGAGCCTAATTAATTAAATGAATTAATTTAATTGATTGGATCAATTAAAGTAGAGCCTAATTGATTACTTAGGCCTAGGCTCATTAGATGTGGGCTTGTAGGAAGCCCATTAGGAAATTGGATTGGGAATCCAAATTGCTAGAGGAAGTTGAATTGGGAATTCAATTTCTATGAGGTAATAAGAAAAAATGAAAGTCCTTATGGGATAAGGAAACTTACCAAAAGAGTTGGAGATAAGAAAGGAATAAGAGTCCTATATAGAAAGAACTTGTGATAGTCTTAATTGACAATCTTCTTGGATATTTTTATGGGGATTTTAATTGTAGATTTTTGTGAGAAAAAAAATAGTTTTCTTTCATCCCCAAAAATTCGTCCATTCTTTCCTTTCAATCTCCAAAAGTTCATCAATATTTTATCTAGTTTAATTCTTGATTTAATTGTTAAATTAAGAATTAAATTAAACACCTAAAATACTAATTGTTAGTGTGTTCTTATTCCAAACAAAATCGTTATAGGATAGAATTATCGAATCGAAAACTACTAGCATAGGATTCGGTTGCGAGTGGGCATCCAAGGTGTGGATACCGTTAGAAGGATAACATTGGGATCCTAGAAGCGAATCAGATTTCAATCAAAGGGTTTTTGAATTGAAAAAAATAGGAATACTTTTATTCAGGGATAACGATTTGAATCGTTTCAATCCTACATTAGCCGGAGTGCAAATCAATGTAAGAGTTTCTGAAACTTTCTTATTTTAACTATTAGAAAACGCACAACTGAGTAATCGTGAAAGAGTTTCGGGATGCGTTTTAATTACATGTGATGTAATGTATATTTATGTTTTTGAAAAATTTTAAATTTCGTTGCGTATACGTTTTCCGGGATCGCGAGAACCCAACATATATTGCATAGGCAATGCCACAGTCGGAGGTGCTTTGGCTTGGCCAATTTTCCTGTTACTCCTTTAAATATAATATTATTATGTTTCCAATTTGCCTTTGTGTAATCTTTTGTGCAATATTAGGATTTAGTGACCATTTCAATTTCATAATTGACGACTCACAATTCTCATTCAAAGGCTGCAAAATTTTTTGTTTGCATGTGAATAAGTATCCAAGAGGTGTGTAAGTGTGTGTCAGCCCCTTTATATCATCTACCTTGTCTTTTAACAATCAGTACTTGTAATTATTGACCTTTAGAAAAACTCCCTTATGCATGTGAAACTACAAGACAAATTTCCACCGTTTCAATGATACGTTTGCGTGTGCCTATAAAAACTACCAATTGGATGCAGAGAAGAATGTCTGAGTAGCCAGTGCAATTTACGTACTACTTAGTTACTATAAAACTGCTTGTCCTACAACAAGAAGTATACTAAGATTATTGATTAGTGCTTCATTAATTCCCTCATGAATGAACATAAGTGAGGCTACTGGCAATATGGCAAGGTCAATGCTCATGCACTCCTAACAATCATGGTATTATTAATGATCTTTTTGTACCAATTTTACTTATAATGAAATTGTTCAACAATCACGAAAACTCTATAGAAAGTAATGTGTGTTCAAGCATATGATAAGTAGCTCGAGCATGTATTGGGAGAGGGACATTAATTATGTGCACACTTCTTGTGATCAATGAGATACATGGTTGAAGGTAATTTGTTAATATTCAACGGTTAAGTAATTCTTACTATGTAATATGTATGATGAAAATTAAACACAATACACATGAGATAAGTTTAAAAAAATTTATCATGATTCGAATCTTTTATCATGGTTTGAATCACTGATATTACTCATATCTTTGAAGATTCCCTTTCATCAAAACCCAATCACATATGGAAGGGGTTTTGATTCTCAATCCAAATGCTTCCTCAAACGATGGTATTCTTTAAATCTTGATCATAATAGTCCTCTTTCTCTTCACTTTTCTTTTTTACGTTATTTTCACAGAAAGAGGGGAAAAAAATTCTATTTGTTGTCAAAAAGTAGTGAAAAGTTTCAAGGAAGTTCCCTTTTACGTTGGTTATGGAGTGGTTTTCAGAAAATATTTTCAGAAACCCACTCCCACCAAAAATCAGTTCATTTTTTAACCTTGTAGGTCGGATCAGACCTCATGGGCGACCTATAAACCCATTTAATATTTCTTACATCTCCCACTCGCACATGAGGGTTGGACCTTCGTCTATTATGATCATAATTATATACCACTAATTTTATGCAAACAAATGGATTATGTAACCAGCGAGCATTTTAACAAAAGCTTAATATCATACACCGGTTAAGGAAATATAACAACTCAATTTTTCAAAAAAATACAAGGACAAAACATCTCGCTATACCTTAGACTTCTTTACTACACTAATCAAAGTATCTCTGATCCCTCATACAATATAAGAGCATACTTTATCTCAATACCATATCATGTATTCACAATTATGTCCCAAACATCTAAATTTGACATAATTGTTTGGCCAGTAAATACATATTAGGTATTAGCCATAAGAAATCTTCCTTTCCCACTAGGATCTCTCAACTTCAAAATAGCTGCTTTCCTAGACTTATCCTGCATTACTGAATCATTCATGGCTATTGGAGCATACTAAAGTAGCAACACTATATTAAAGTTTTGAGAAACAGTTGAAAGTCACAAAAGTATACAATGAGGTTATACAAACCTTTGGGTTTCACATAATAAGAAAGTAGGGATCTTTTCACTTATTACCCAATGGTCACTTAGGCACACATGGTATGAAATACGTGCTATGGTACTTCTTTCCTTCTTGGAAATGTATGTTATCTTTTCAAAAATAATGCACCATACAAATCTTGGTTCAAGTGTACTTCGACATTTAACCTGAGTTTTCTTTTCTTTTGTCCTCAACAAATCACTAATACCAAGAAAACTCACATCTGGCCATAAGAAAAGTTTAATGGATAGTAGGAATCCATTTCGTTTACTCAAATTCATAAGAGTTATCTCATCTTGATTATTTATCAAGGCAATATCCTCTTTATAATTTTATACACAATAAAATTATAAATATCTCATTTGTGCATACAACTCAACATCAGAGGCAATTGCATGTGTGAGAAAGTCAATCTCTACTTGTCCAACATACTTAGACATTGAATATATATCATCATAAATATGAACACATACATAACATTCCAATGTCTTAAACTTATGGGCTTAACTTTATGAATATTCTAAAGTTCAAAGAGATTGTATTCTACGCAATCTTAGAAATTTGACATAGCCCGCAAATACATCTCTAGGTTAAGGCTAAGTAGGTAGCTATTATGAAATGTGTAGACATACTTATTTCTTTGTAATGATATTTCTCACAAAACTATAATGTGTATTTAGTTTTAATGTGTTGAGATCTTTAGTACTGTAAACAATAGATGACTGATTATCTCAACATATTATCAGAGCTCCCGCATAACTGTTTACAACTCCCCAATGGTACAGAACATCTTAACCAAACACATCATATTGCAGATATATATGCCACAAGTTATATTCAAAATGTTCATAATATTACACATATTTGTTTCTTGCTCCTCTAAGAGTTAGCATATTTGCCAAATAAGAAAACAAATTCGGAGGTAGATTTACATTTATCCAAATCACCTCCTTAATCAATATATGTATATTTTCTCAATCACAAAGAAAACTTTCTTTCATACCAAAAGGGAACCATCTGCAGTTTTCATAAAGTATCCAAATATTCTCATCATTATTATCTAATGCCATTCATGAGGATTGGATTGACACTTTCTAACCCATGACACAACAAATATTTGGAGCAAATGTAGGCCAGAATGTACATCAACCTCCAAACAACAATCATTGAGATATGTGGTCTAGGCACTTCTCTTGGAGTCTTTAGACGCATTATAAGGTTGAAACTTCATAACATAGGAGTATTTATGAGCTTAAACTCTCCATTATAAATCGTTCTTAAATTCCACAATTATGACTCTTAACACAAAGTAAGATGCCTTTTGAACGATTTGCATGGATTTTAACATAAAGTACTGAGTTTTACTCATCATGTTCTCTATCTCATAAGCTAAATGATAATCATATCTCAATGGCTTATACATACTCCTTACCTTCTTAGTTAATATGATATCATCCATAAAGAGATAGAATCACAAACTTCTTAATAGACTTTTGCACAAGTGAATAATGGTTTTCATCTCTATGATGAAAATATATGAGATCACCACGTTATGAAATCTCATGTACTATCTTCTCACAACTACCTTAGGTCATGAAGATTTTAAGTTCACAAACTCTATCTTCTTGGACTTGTACTATGGAATCTTTCAAGTATTCCAAATATGTTTATTTACATAATTTTCTATGGGCTAATTATCCATTTAAAAATGCAGTCTTTAGTCTATTTGAAGCAATTCTAAATCTTAGATATCCATAATAACCAAGAACAGAGGCATATATCACCATTAGTGACAAAGTCTGTCTTCAAAAGTATAACATTTTTTTTAGCACTAGGCGAACTTTACACCTCATAATAATTATATCAGCCTTTGACTATATTTTGAGAACACATTAATTCTCAATAGCTTTCATCCAAAGTTTAACCAAAATTCCAAACTTGGTATGATTTTGTAGAATCGAGCATTTGCTGTTAAGCTAAAAATTATAGCTTATATCAACTCTACAACTCAAATCTTTAAATAGTGCAATAATCCAAACGCCACATTTAGGTGTGGTTTTGCCATGAGAATAATTATTATTACACAGGCTAACAATCGCTTCTCAACAACTTGCCACAAGAGTTATTGTTGTCACATAGGCTAACAGATTTCATAATTACATAGTAATCTTCTATTACTTTAATTCAAATTCCTTGTAGAATATGATAGAGTCTCACCATATTAAACTCTACATCATCTTTTAGAGACTATTTTATGCTTCCACAAAGTTCTGATTCAATTTAGGTTGATCACTTGGATAAAATTATTCCCACTCAAAATAGGAAGCAATAAATATTCTTACATCATAAGTGATGAAACTTGATCATTTAGATTGAATTGCTCCTACTCAAATTTCGGAAGCAATAACTATTTGCATCATAAATGTTCTATCAGGCACATAGCCACCATCTGAATCATTTAACTCAAGCAAATTTTTTTAATTTATTTTTAAAGATCTTCCCCCATAGGAAAATCACTCTCCTGAAAATATTATGTGACCTAATGTGAATCATAATTCCATCTCTTTGTTCAATTAGAACATGTTCCCCTTATACTGGTTAGTATATCATCAAGATATACTTTTATTGTCACAAGGATCTTATTTTCAAATTCGTTTGAAAATTTATAATTAGAGACAATCAATTCCCAACTTCTAAGGAAGCTTAGTCCAGATCATCTACCTGTCTATAGCTTTTATGGAATGGAAGATATCGATCATGAAGGTTTTCTAATACATATGTACACCCCAATTAACCAAAAGATCTTTTCCAAAGAAACTCAACAAGTTAACTTGAGTCATTATGAATCTCGTTAAATCAAAATAAATTTCTATTCCTTCTCTTGAAACACCATTCTATGCAGGCGTGTTAGGAATAATCAATTACCTTGTACTCTTTCTTTATTACAAAGATCATCTAAATGATTGAAAAATTATTCACACCTCACGTCTAGTCTCGAAGTTATCTCAATTTGATTCTTTCTCATATTCTAAAACACTGTAGTATTTCAGATTATGAGATTTCAAATAGATATGATCAAAACATGTTAATATTTTACAAATGTAATGAAGTATGAGACTCCATAACCTTCACATTAATCTAATCACAAAAATCTATAAGAATTAATAGCAAAAAAAAACTCGACTCTATAATCTTTTGAATGGTTCCAACGTGAACTTATAACACAAGTTGACAATCAACTGGAAAAGATAAATTCAATGAGTCTTCTCTTACCAGTTTATTCCATTATGACCTGATTATACACACATAGTGCATAAATTAATGTCTACATTACTTAGAATACAGACATTGATTATAATAAAACAATCAATGTAGTAATCAAACATACATTGGTCATAATTCATCACGACTAACCATTCAAAATGTCTAGTACCACGTTAAGTATCTTTTAGTAAATACTAACCAAGTCATGATTCAAATTCATCTAAGAATAATTTTAAAAATCAAGTTATACAAATTCTTGTACATTGGATACTTTGAAGAATAATAGCATGGTCATCTTGCAATCTGAACATGCAAGTACCAATTATTTTCGCATTTGATTTCAATTTAATTTTACATATATCCATTTTTGTAACAAAGTGAACTTGATAAAATTCCACAAATGCCTCTGAATATCCAATCACTATAAATCTATAATCAACATAGGATAAGATTTAGTAATATAGTACTTCATGTGTAAATAGCACTTATAGAAGCATCATTAAGTACTATCTTTTCAACTCAGTCCATTCACGAGTGAAATATACCAACAATATGGTTATTATAGCATTGTTAACCCTATATCACTTCACTTCATTCAGTAGTTAGGTTTGTTCTTCTTAGATTCAGTTCCAATCTCTTTTCTATTCTTGCCTTTGTTCTGATCTTAGTTATATTAAGAGCCCGAAGCCCTCTTAAAACCTAGTCTTAGCCATAAGACACAAGCCATTAGCCTAGGAACAGCTAGCTATTTATCCAATTGCTTAATATGGCAAACATTATCCAAGAAAGTCTTTTCACATTGAGTAAATCAAATTTGACTTTCAGAATTCCCTATTATTAGAAAAAGACGATTAAACTTGAACTCACTACTCATTAGCGATGACATTGCTAGCTGACTGTAAACTTTAAAAGTATTTGGCATTACCCTTAAATGCCACGTCTTTAATGCATAGAGTGTTTCTTGTCAAATTATTATCAATCATTTAATGTCTCAATTCGCAATTGTACCTGTATATTTCGCTTAGGTACATCCATAGATCAATAGTTCAATAAAATGATTCTCTCTTTCACATATGAGACCATCAATTACATTGTTTACCCAAATAGTATAAGTAGCGTACTCTCTTTTTCACTTTTGGTAAACTTGTTGATGTTTCCTTTGTTGAGTAGCATGATCTACACTAAATCTTACATGACTTAGTTGATGCTCCATCAACTCCAGAGCATTTAACTCAGTTAAACATATACTAATTCTATTAGCATTTATTGTCAATAAATTCTCAGGTATAAGTAAGTATGAGATTTGGTTGCCATGGTCATTAATCTTAAAGATATCATAAATATGTCCATCTATACATTTGATTTTGTACTCAGCAAATTAACATTTATGATAATTCACCCTAATACACAGATTCAAAAGGTCACATAGTTCTCAATCATCATTTGTATCAAAATGTTCATTATCACAAATGTAATCTCATAAGTTCTAGGTAAGAATTACTAAAAATCTTCCAACCTTAGAACTCCCACTAAACTACATAGTATAATGTAATCATACATACAAGAACATATCTTGTTATTCACATAAGGAGATAAACATGTACCATCATATAGAATGCATGAAACTCAAAATTAATATGTATTCATAATTTTCATAAATTCTAACATAATCATGCATTAATAAATTTCAAGCATCATAGAGAATGTATAATTCCATGGTACAAATTAAATATGTTATTTTATGTCAATAAACATGTTAACATACAATCAATTATCTCCTTTGAGGCTTCCAAAATAATCAGGATATTATATGTTAATTGACGTTCACTTTAGCTTCTTGCCAAAAAAATATTTTCAGCCGCCCAACAACCACCATAAATAATCAAAAATGGGAAAAATATAGTAGATTTAGCCACAAAGCCAATCCTAATATCCATGTCATATTGTGTAAGTACATGACACTTATAATCATAAAATTTCAATCTATACTTAATTTTATAGACTTATCACAAGAAAACAAATTTTCTATGTACTCCATATATTGAGAAAAAATAAGTATAAGTGTCTCAATACTCCCACTAAGTAGCCAATATCTCAAAAAATATTTCCAAAAATCACAAAAAAAAAATTAAAATTTTTCTCGCTCAAAAAATATTTTTCTGTAATTTTTACCCAATTCTACAATATAAAATTTGAAAAAATATTTTTATCAACTGAAAAATTAATTTTAATTTACAGAAAAATAGAAAATTAAATTTTTTTAGCCAACAATGGCTACCGAAAACAACCTACATGCGTCTACACCCACCGGGACCGGATCAAGGCCACACTCGCCTGCGGTTGATTAGGGATTTTTTTTTAAACACAACACCTGAAGATGAATAAAGTATTTCCATACCCATAACCCCGTGTATGAATACATAGGCAATATCCAAACATAATGACAATCAAGGTCACACCACACTCAGACTTATTTACAATAAGGTTTCAAAAGTGATATATAGTACAAAATCGTAAAGTATAATAAAACAGGTTCAAAAATTGGAATAACAACCCATAAAATATCCCCACAGTCACCATCCATGTTCAATGATATCTGGAAGCCTGCACAACCTCCAATAGCTAGCCCAATATGCTATGCATCTCAACAATCACCATGATAACCTAAAATGCATGAATTATACAAGCTAATGCCCAGTAAGTGAAAACCATGCATGCTAAAGTTATAATATGAATTTGAAACATCGTACAGTTTGTTTCCAAGATATCATACTAGAAATTTATACTCATGAGTCAAAATATTTCACTCAAAATCATTATTTTCATAGGGCCCTTGGTCTATCTAATATGCACCAAAAAGAGCTCTGCATAATATCAACAATCAAATATAATCAATCTCAAATTGATACAGCCGAGTAGGCCATCCTCTCATGACCACCAAAGGTCTACCTCCTGTCTTCCCCTATGATCCTACAAGAAGTCATCCCACCCACAGCGTCAACCCCACCACTAAATATAGATATTGGTATAATAATAATTTTGACAAGGTAGCACATGTGTGTGCATATGTATATATATATATATATTTACTTTTGTCAAATGTAGCAGTTTGAGAAACAGTAAAGTATTTTCTCACATATAACCTTATATATAGAAAAATCACTGTTTATATATAGTCAGCACTTTACATAATAATAATGAATGTAAAAATTAAAATATGCCCACAACACAACCCAACAGATCGTCATACATGTACACTAATCCTCAGAACTTGTAGGAACCCCAACAACTTATCCAGTTAGTCCATGGTATCAAGTATCACCAGACTCGCCTAGAATGCATAAACTATATGAGCTAACGCTCAGCAAGTAAAGATTATGCATGTCAAATAATAATCCATAATATCAAGTCATGCATCTCAAAATACTGTGCCCACAATGCAATTCCATGCATCAAAATATTTCTCTCAAAAATCATTTCTTTCTTGGGCCCCTGACTAATGTTACTATCCCATGTACCGAAAAAGAGCTCTGCACATCGCCATAATCCAATGGCCAATAATTATAAAAGCATGCAAATCCATGCACTCTCATATGCATATAAATCCATGTACGCGAACCTGCAAATCCATATATACAACCATGCAAATTCATGCATGATTCGGTGCACTAGTAGTGGTCAGTAAAATATTTTCCTTTCTCGAAATTATGTCGTGAAATGTAAGATTTATCATAATGCTTGTATATAATGCATGCACGTGCTAATGCCCATGTATGTATGCTCAATGGACATGAATGACAGTAATGCGTACCCTCTGCTACGCACATATGATCTATAGTATTACATATAAATCACACATTTACTATGTCTATGCATTATAGTTGTAAATTAATCTTTACTTACCTTTGATCGATTGTGTGTTACTTTTAGGTTTTTTAAGTATTACTCCCCAACCCTAGATGTGAAACAGTCTGTAAAAATATAAGAATCAATCACCATCCTCAATTAACAAGTTCATTATACCTAATGTAGTATAAAGATCTTGAATCTCAATTTAACTAAACAACCTTACCACTTAGAAACTATAATCGAATACAACCTTCTACGTACCTTTGTTCCACATCTTAAATATATACTAACCTCACTTAATTGATGTATTATAATTCTTACAACATTTCCCTAAATGTTAGGGATCAAATGCACTATACCTATGCTGGAACATGCTAATGAACCAAATGGGACAGATTCACCACTTCACATTTTCTTGCTGCCATATTAATTTGCATGATGATTTTGACACCCTTAGACATATTCATTCACTCCCCAATTTTTATCACACTTAGATAACATCAAACAAAATGTAACTATGTCATAGAATGGATAAAACTCATGGATATAGCTTCCAAGTTCAGCTCCCTTCACAGCATACTGAAACAGATTTTTTCTATGGTGACAGTTTTGCCCACTTCATAACATTAATAGTTTTGGCTCCCTTACGTAAATTCAATCTCTCCCAAATTTTTACCACACTTATTTAACATATACACAGAGACAAAAAGGTTATATTCCTGCTAAAACTAATGGATTAGCTCCCCTAATTCAGTCTCCTTCATAGCACACCAAAATAGATTTTGCTACTTTGGCAGTTTGAGTGTTTCTCCAATATCATTCTCTATTTCAATTTCTAATCGATCAAAATTCATTCCAATACTCTTAAATAATATATGGACATGTAAATGGTAATAATTATAGGTTTTATTCAACATACCATATACTTTTGAAGCCTAAAACACAAGAAAATAGTAAGGTGACAGTTTCTGCCACAAGTATTTTCTATTAAGTGTTTGTCATAAAAAACCCTTTCTTTGTGCACCAAAGTCTAACTAAAAACTTCATAGCACTTTTATAAGAGATATTGAAAGCTTATTAAACAATAAAACCATTCAGAATAATCTAAAAACCAAAGGCAAATCCATAGATAAGTGTTACCTATGCAGATTTTGAGGTTAAACTTAATGGTAATCACTTCTCCTTTGTTTTTCTTGCTTTTATTTCAACTTGCAATCAATTTGGATCACTTGGATACATTAAGGTGTGTGTTTGATGAAAATGGCTAAAATGAGGGTCTAGTCGTAGCTTAAGGGTGAACGGTTTGAAGTGTTAGCTTAAGTTTAATAAGAAAACATGAGGTGGCATGTAATGGTATAATCTGATTTTCTTCCTTATCTTACAGCCCTAATCTTGTGTGTCTTACATATTCTTATTTGGTTGCAACCTATCTTAGTCACCATTCATTCTCATAGGTAATTCCTATGTCCGTTCATTCAATCTCCAAACCGATTAATATTCGATTCTTAAATAATTATCTAGTTTGCATTTCTGAAATCATATGCACATAGAGACCTTGTATTATGACACTTAAATCATATTATATCATGTCTAATATCCCAAGTATGTTAATCAATGGATGTATACTTTTAAAACATCTCGATCTAATTAAATCGAATCATATAAACTTACTAGTAACACCTTTAACACTTCCAAAATTATAACATATAACCTATGAATATCCAATATATCAATCAATCTATTCTTTTTCTTATTTAAATATAGAATTTCTTAATTAGATTATAAGATCTCAACCACTAATATCTGTGATAGCATTAGAGGTCCAACGATTAAGAATACTACATAAGATGCCATGTAAATGTTAGTGCAAATTAGCATATAAGTAGCATGTAATGCATGAATCATATTAGTCAAGTGAGTAGTGTGAGGATTGGGTATTATATTCTCTCTTCCTTATTAAAATTTCATAACCACTAGAGGTCCACCTCTTGACTCCCTTTGTGATCTTCTAAGAAATATCCCACCCAAAATGTCACATAAGCATGCCTCACATACCTCGATGCAGTAGTAGTAGACAAGAAAACATCTTTGCAATATAAATACCTTTCTCAAAATATGTCGTGCATGCAAAAATCTCAATTTTGCTCATGTATCATGCATGCACATGCAAATGATCATGAATGATATCAATGTATGCTATTTTACTCTAGACATCTTTCGAGAATTCCCAATATGATGAGGTTCATAATCTACATATTATTATACCTATTACCATTATCACATTTAGTATAAATACATCAGGACATACTATGTTCATGCATTGTAGCTGCAAATAAATCTTTACTTACCTTAACTTGTTGGTGGCTTACTCTAGGTGTGTCAAGTATTCCTCCCCAATTTTAGGTGGAAAATAATCCATAAAGTCCAAGATCAAATACCATCTCCCAAATTGGCAAGTTCAATGTACCTAATTTTATAGTAAGACCTTGAACATCAAGACTACCTAGGTAAAATGAAGTCTTTCAAGTTACAAACTAGTACCTAAAGTAGTCTCAAAACTTCCTCAATTTCTCATCTAAAATGTATTTTATCCTCATTTAATTGAATTACTGTGATCCCAATATATATATAAAATAGGTCTTCAATCTTTAGAACTCAATATCCACTAAAATATGTATTTGGTGTCAAGTTTAGAAAGTTTCTTGGGTTTATTGTTCATCATCAGGGATAGAAATTGAGCAAGTGAAAATTAATGCAATTTTAAAGATGCTTAAACCTCGCAGACATTCACGAACTCAAAAGTTTACAAGGAAAGTTAGCTTATCTTTGAAGGCTCATTTTAAACTTATCTAGTCGATGCCAGCCATTCAGTCGTCTCAAGAAGAAAGATGTTTCATTTGAATAGGATGAGTCTTGTAGGAATGCTTTCAAAAGTATAAAGGCCTTTTTGATAAAGTCTCTTGTGTTGGTTGCATTAGTATCTAGATGCCCATTGATTATTTATATTGCTACTCAAGAATGTTCTTTCATAGCTTTATTAGCACAAGAGAGCAATGATGAGACCTTAAAATATTTGAGTAGAATGATGGTGTCAAATGAGTTAAACTACTCACCAATTGAAAATATATGCTTGGATCTTATCTTTGCGATCTAAGAGTTGAAGCACAACTTTCAAGCTCATACCGTCCATCTTGTCTGGAAAGCAAATCCACTGAAGTATGTTATGACAAGGCCAGTTTATTCTAATAGACTTGTAACGTGTTTCATTCAATTGTAACAATTTGAGATTATATAATTCCCTCAATAAGTTGTGCAAGAACATATTTTAGCAGACTTCTTGGCCAATCATCCCATCCCAACTAAGTGGGAGTTATCTGATGACTTGCTAAACGAAGTTGTTCTCGTAATCGAAATTACTCCTCCTTATAAGATGTGCTTTGATGGAACTTCTCATAGAGAATGAGTCAGTGCATAAGTCATATTCATTACATCTAGTGGAAAAGTGTTGCCTTACTCCTTTACCTAAACCCAAAATTGCTCCAACAATATTTCTAAATATCAAGCTCTTATCCTTAGATTAGAAATAGCAGTTGACATAAAGCAACTACATCTGGAAGTGTATGAAAATTCTAAATTGGTGGTCAATCAATTGCTTGGATTGTACAAAGTCAAGAAACCTAAGCTACTTCCATATTTCAATTATGCTAAAAAGCTTATTGGATGGCTTGGAGACGTACTAATTGAACATATATCAAGGAAGGATAATAAGCAAGCTGATGCTTTAGCGAATCTCGCTTCTATGATCGCCATGCTGATGTTAAGTACTTCTAGACTAATTATTTGATTGATCTCAATCAATTTATCTAGTTTTTATATGTATTTTGATGCATTACAGAGCAACTCTCCAAAAGGCAATTCAAGAAAGAAAATAAAGGACAAAACAAGCAAATATATGAAAATATGAAGGTATGCCACGACACAGTCATACCATGTTGTGGCATGGCCTAAAAATAAAGAAAATCAAGCACAAATATGCATGCCACAGAGACACTTGAACTAAATTTTAGGGGCTAAAAAGCGAGTCATAAAAGAAAGAAATAGGAAGGCTAAAAAAGAAGGAAAATTATGGCTAAAAAGAGGAGACTAGATGGCTAAAAAGGAGAGTGACTACTTATGAAGAGAATAGGAGTTTTTAGTGGAGATAAAAAGAGAAGAACAACCAAGAAGAAAGAAGAACGATTTTTGGGATTTTTTAGAAGATGCTTGGGAGAAAAAAATGGAGCAATCATCTTGTGAATTTGAAGAGAAGATTAGTATCAACCAAGGAAACCATTCTTAGAGACAAAGAGAGCTTCAATCATTCATCTCACTTCATAAATTGGTGAACAATTTCCATGCTTTTTCTTATGTATTTCTTGAAGTTGGATTTATCCATGATGAACTAAACTTTTCTTTCTAAATAATAATGTAACCCTATTTGATCCTATGTTTTGAGTTCTAAAGAATATTAGTTCAAGTTATTCATCTTGTTTGTGTTATCTTGTTTAATATTGCATCTTGAATATCTAGCCATTAATTGAGATTTTTTTATATATGAGATTCAATATTCGAGAGAAGTAAAATTATACATGATCATAAGGATAACATAACCTAAGAATCATAGAGTTGAGAAGCTTATGAAATCTTTGAAGTTTTGAAGAAGAATTCATTGAACTTTTGTAGAGTTTTATTCTTGAATTTTTATAGAGATATTGAAATTCATGTTGGAACTCATAGTCAATTCGGCACTCGAGAGAGAAAATTGATGAGTTTAGGAATTCTTAACTTACATATGTTGTTGATTTGAATTGGTATATTTTTCAAGAAAGAATAGAGGTGAAAATTAAGTGAGTCATTCCTCTAAAATCTCTTGCTGATAAGGTGTTTGTTGTATTGCTTTTAAGAACTCCACTCTTGTCTTCATGTTTTTTATCTTACACTACTTTGTTTACCAATCATCATTCAATTTTCTAGATAAAATTAGGACTATTTGAACTACAGTACTTGATGCAATTTTTTATTACAATTCTTGTAGATACGATACTCAACTCACCATTGTATTAAAACTTGACACCGTACAATTGTGATTTGCAAAATATTCACCAACTAGTTTTTTGCTCCATTGTCAAGGATTGTTTTATTATAATTGTATTAATATTCTTATGACTTAGTCTGGATTTTAGTTTAGATTATTTTTACTTTCTTATCATATTTTGATGTTGTATTGTCTTACATTGAATTATACGTATTTGTATACGTAAGGCTAGGAGTCTTGACTTGGGCTATTTTGATCTAAAAATCAAATGGACTCTTCGAACTATTAGAGCAGTAAAAAGATTTGGTAATCAAACCATAGTGAATAACATCAACAATGCTAATGTGAACACCAATCTTCCATTACAACAACCACCACCACAACGAGCTATTTAGGACTATTTTCAACCAACCATGAATTAAAATTACTCTGGGATAGCTCGAAAACTTATCAATACCAATAATTTTGAGCTTAAACTAGCTCTCATTAGCATGGTGCAACAGAATCAATTTGGAGAAAGTGCGTTGGAAAATCTTAATGCATAATTGATTCCATGGCATCCACTAGCACTTCATTGATGGAAACCAAAGGTAATTAGTAGGTAAACTTTGTCAATAACTGTAATTTCAATTTCAGGGGAAATTAATTACCTACTCACTACCATATGGGGCTTAGAAATCATGAGAATTTTTCTTATGTCAATAATTAAAATGTGCTTCAACCCCCACCAAGTTACAACAATCCACCAAATCTCAACCCTCAAGTAGGTGAGAAAAATGCATCATTTGAGGATTTGTTAAGCACTTTCATTGGCGAGACAAGAGCCCGATTAAATAAGAATGAAGCAAAGATACACAACATTGAGACTTAATTGGGGCAACTAGTTTCAAGTTTAGGAGCTTAAATGAAATCATTGGAAACTCAAATTGGGCTGCTTACTACTGAAATTAATGCTAAAAAACATAAAGAAAACTTTTCAAGTGATATGAAAATCAATCTAAGGAAGCATTGCAAAGCTATCCAACTTCGAAGTTGAATCAAAATCAAGGGACCGAAAATGAAAAGTTTAAACATTGATGATCCAATGGCAAGCACTTCGAGTCAAAATCCTATGGAGGAACATCCAAAGGAAGAAAAAAGGCAATCAAATGAACAAACAAGGGTTGGGAAGCTAAAATCTACTCCTAACTTTAATACTTCTCCTAAATTTAGTGTTCCCATTCTTTTTCCACAGATTTCAAAAGAAAAAAATAATTCACAATTTGCAATTTTTTTGAAAATCTTCAAGAAAATTCATATCAACATTTTTTTTCAAATGCTCTTGAGCAAATGCCTAACTACTTCAAGTTCATAAAAGATGTGATGTTAAAAAAAATGCGATTCTGGAATTTGAAACTGTGAATCTCACAGAGTGTAGTGCCATTTTACAGAAAAAACTTCATCAAAAATTGAAGGATCCAGGGAGTTTTACTATTCCTTATACCATAGAATGATCTTTCTTTGATAAAGTATTATGTGATCTTAGACCAAGCATTAATTTGATGCCACTTTTTATTTTCAAGAAAATAGGAATTGGAGAGGTCAAGCTATCCAATATCACCTTGCAATTGGTGGATAGGTCTCTCACCTATCCAAGAAGACTTGTTGAAGATGTACTGGTAAAAGTGCATAAATTCATATTTCCTGCAAATTTTGTGGTGTTAGATATGGAGGAAAACCAAGAAATTTCTTTAATTCTTGGTCAACCATTCCTTGCTACCGAGCGTGCTTTGATTGATGAGCAATGAGATGAATTAACTGTAGAAGTTAGTAAGGATGAAGTGATGTTTAACATTTATCTTGCATTGAAGTTTCATCAAGAATCACATACTTTGAATAGGATTGAAATGTTAGAAACTTGATTGCATCATCATTTTCTGAAACAAATTCCTATCGAACCTTTAGAATGATGCATTGTTCATTCCATAATGCAAGGTAATGACCATGATATTGGTAATGAGGATTTAATTCATTACTACTCTTTCTTGAATTAGGAGAGATGAAGTTGAAGAAGGACAAATGCAAGGAAGCAATAGGAGATACCACAATCAAGGAACAAACAATATCATCGGAGTTGAAAGAACTTCCCGAACATTTATGGTATGAAATTTCTAGGTGCTAACAATACGTATCTAGTAATTATTTTAGCATCCCTATCTCCTTTAGAGGTTGAGAAGTTGTTTCGTATTTTAAGAGAGCATAAATCTGCTATTGGTTGGTCAATTTCTTATTTGCAAGATATTAGTTTTTCAATTGTCATGCATAAAATCTTAATGGAAGAATCTTACAAACAATATATTGAACATCAATGTAAATTAAATCCTGCAATGAAAAAAGTTGTAAGAAATGAAGTCTTGAAATGGTTGAATGCCAAAATTATTTATGCAATTTCTGATAGTTCTTGGGTGAGTACGGTTCAAGTAGTTCCAAAAAAGGATGGCATGACCATAATTCAAAATAATAACAATGAATTAATACTAACAAGAATGGTCACAAGTTGGAGAGTATGTATTGATTATAGAAAACTCAACAAAGCTACTTGAAAAGACCATTTTCCCCTCCCATTTATTGATCAATGTTAAACCGACGTGTAGGGTATCAATACTATTATTTTCTTGATGGTTATTCGAGGTACAATCAAATTGTCATAAAACCTGAAGATCAAGAGAAAACAACATTCACATACCCTTATGGTACTTTTGCTTTTCAAAAAATGCCATTTGGATTATGCAATGCCCCAACCACATTTCAAAGATGCATAATGGCAATATTTCATGATATGGTGGAGAACATGATGAAAATTTTAATGGATGATTTTTCAGTATTTGGCTCCTCATTTGATATATGTCTACAAAATATTTCTCTTGTGTTTGTACAGATATGAGGAGACTAACCCTATTTTAAATTGGGAAAAATGTTATTTTATGGTAAAAGAAGGTATTGTTTTAGGCCACCGGGTGTCCTCCAAAGGACTTGAGGTAGACCGAGCAAAAATTATTTTTATTGAAAAAACTTCTACCACCAATCAATGTGAAAGTTATTCATAGTTTTTTTAGGACATACCAGATTTTATAGAAGATTCATTAAAGATTTTTCAAAAATTGTAAAACCTTTGTGCAACCTTTTGAAAAAAGATAAGTCATTTGATTTTAATGTTGACTGCTTATAGGCCTTTTATTATATCAAGAAGGCTCTCATTTCAGCTCCTATTATGGTGGTACCGGATTATACCTAACCATTTGAGTTTATATGTGATACTAGTGATTATGTGGTTGAAACGGTGTTAGGACAAAAAAGAGAGAAAACTTTTAGGGCCATTTACTATGCAAGACGAACACTTGATAATGCCTAATAAAATTACACCACCACTGAAAAAGAGTTGTTAGTTGTTGCTTTTGCATTTGATAAATTTCATGCTTATCTCGTACGTACCAATGTGATAGTGTATATCAATCATGCTTCTATTAGCTACCTCTTTGCTAAACATGATGCAAAACCAAGGCTAATCCGGTGGACACTCATTCTTCAGGAATTTGATCTTGAAAGCAAAGATAAGAAATGAAGTGAAAATGTGGTGGCCGATCACTTATCAAGGTTGGAGCAGAAAAATGAAAACTTTGAAAGGACAATTAAAGAATTTTCCTCAGATGAGTTTATTTTGGCAATCAACGATAATTTACCTTGATATGCAGATTTTGTGAACATATCATCAAAAGAAAAAATTCTTACATGATGTAAAATCATATCTATGGGATGATCCCTTGCTCTCAAAAGGTGCTCAGATTCTGTGATTCAAAGATACATTCCAATGGAGGAAACAAATGAAATTCTAAAGTATTATCATTCATTCCCATATGGTGGTCATTTTGGACCTACAAGGATAACTTCTAAGGTATTGCAATCTAGTTTGTATTGGCCAACTTTGTTTAAGGATTATTATGTTTTTCTGCAGACATGTGATCAATGTCAAAGGGTTGGAACAATTACTAGACGTCAAGCTTTTTTTGACAAATATAATGGAAGTTGAACTCTTTGTTGTTTGGGGGATTGACTTCATGGGACCGTTTCCTCCATCAAATGACCGATCATACATTTTACTTGATGTGAGTTATGTTTCCAAGTAGATAGAAGCAATTGTCACTCCTATTAATGATGCTAAGGTAATGCTTAAATTCTTGCACAAATACATTTTCACTTATTTTGGCACACCTAGAGTAATTATAAGTGATGAAGGTTCTTATTTTTGCAATAAAATGTTTAATAACCTTTTGGCTAAGTATGGTGTAAGACACAAGGTAGCTCTTGAATATCATTCTCAATCAAATGGACAAGCCAAAATCTCAAACCGGGAAGTGAAGCAAATCCTTGAGAAAATGATAATCATTAATAAAAAAGATTGGGCACATAAGCTTGATGATGCATTGTGCCCATACCACACATCATATAAAGCTCCTATAGGTATGTCTCCTTATCGATTAGTTTTTGGAAAAGCTTGTCACCTCTCCGTTGAGCTAGAACATGGAGCATATTGGGTTGTACAACAATTAAATTTTGATACAAAGGTAATTGGAGAAAAAAGATTGTTGCAACTTAAGGAAATTGAGGAATTTAGGCTTGATGCCTATGAAAATGCTAAAATCTTCAAAGAAAAAGCAAAACAATGGCATGACAAAATGATTTTGGGAAGGGACTTTTAACTCAAACAACTTGTGTTGCTTTTCAATTATAGATTAAAACTTTTTTCAAGACAACTGAAATCTAGATGGTCCTGTCCCTTCATTGTCAACAAGATATTTTCATTTGGGGCGGTTGAGCTCAAAGGTAAAGATGGTTGGCTCATTATTTCGTGTCAATAGACAAAGGTTGAAACATTATTATAGAAATAAAATTTAGAAGATGTCTAATCTTACACTTGGAGAAACAACGTAAGGTATTCGGTTTCGGTTTAGCTAAAGACTTTAAATAAAGTGTTTCTTGGGAGGCAACCCAAGCTCTCTTTTCTTGTTCTTGTGTGTGCTGCTTTATTTCATGTTTTTTTGTGTTGTTATTTCATATCATGATAATTGTTCTTTGATTTTTACTCAATTTTGCAAGATTAAAGGCTAAAAATTTGATCCTAGAAAAAAAAAAGAGAGAGAGCATGTCGTGGCATATAAAGAGCATCTCGTGGCATGCTTGTCCAGTAGCTAGCATGCCATGGTATGGCTCTTTAGCCTGGACCATGTCGCGGCATCATACCGCGGCATGCTAGTCTAGTAGCTAGCATGCCGTGAGCATGCCGCGGCATGGCTCTAGTTATTGCCATGTCATGCGAGTTAGCATGGAAGCATGTCGCGTCATGGTCATAGCATATTGAGACATGCAGGTATAACAGACCTTAAAATCTGAATGAAAGACTAAATTCTTCAAAACTCATCTAAACAAAATCCCCTTTCTCTCAAACTCTGAACTAATTAGAAGATGCATCATATCATATTTAATCACATTAACTCACTTCTAATCAAATCAATCGGTGGATTTTTTAAGATTCAATCTAAACTCATTTTTAGGAATCTTTCACTCACATTCGAATTTCAACCAATTCTTGCCAAATTTGTGGTAAGTCTTCAATCTCTTGAGCTTGATGTTGTTTTTAGTTGATGAATTGATGCTTGGGGATTGATACATTATGCTCAAAGTTCATATTCTCTTGAAAATTTGGTTAAGAATGTTCTACAAACACTTGATGTGCATTGTAATTTTGAGCTTAATTCGTTTGTTTCTCATGAACATTGCAAAATAAGTTGAATTTTTTATGATATATAGCTTGAGCTTTGATGTTTAATCATCCATATTGAATGCATAATCAAAATTTTCATCAAAAATACCAATTTCCCGTACATATTATATGAAATGGTTGGTAAATGAATTCAAGCACTCCATTTTCAAGTCAACCAAGCTTTGCAAAGGAAAGTGAGGTAACATTACGTGAAATACTTATAGGCTACTTTCATTTTTGGCATTTATTCTTCTTACATGAATTTTGCAGATATGGCCCCAAAGAAATCAACAGGAAAAGGCAAGGCCCCAGCTGCTACTTCATTAAACAAAATGTGCTTTGTGAGCACTGAGGCGGAGGAGAGATACTGCAAGCTCTGTGAAAAAAATCTAATCCCAGAGAGGGGCCTTCATCCTAATTCTAGGGATGATGGGGTCCTTTCCACCATGATCAAAACTAAGCAATAGGTACACCTCATGGCACAACCTGAACCGGTGGTGATTGAAGTTGTTCAAAAATTTTATGCTAATGAAGGAGAATATGACCACCGCCAAGTCTTTGTCGGGGGTAAGATGGTGTTCTAATCTAATCTTACTACCATCTCCCCGACGTCAACAGAGAGGAAATGAGAAAATTCTTGGTTGGGCCACCAGACCTTGAGCATATAATTCAAACCCTTTGTGAGCCCAGCACTGAATAGTCAAAATCAGCGAACAACCACAGCGACTCCAACAAATTTCCAACATCCAAACTTAGTCAATTAGGGAAGGCATGGTACTACTTCATATGTTCAAAGATACAACCCACCACTCATTATTATCATCTAGACAGAGGCCGAGCACTTCTTCTTTATGCCATCACGTAGAACATGAGTGTTGATATGGCTTACAACATTCAGGAGTCTATTAATTTTATCATTCGGAAGGGTTCCTCATGTGGGCTCGCCATGCCATCCCTCATCTATGCATTGGCCAAATAGGCAGAGATCACTTGGGACAAAAGAGAGGTTGTTGCAAAACCTACTTCACGCATTGATCATGATACGATCATGAGTTATATATCATAAAATGGATGTCCCCACCCCTCTGGTGTTGGATATATACTTGAGGAGGAGAATACAGCTGATAAACACCCAGGAGAAGAGCCTATCCCTCCTACTGATCATGTTGAGGACATACACCCTACTGAGCACACTGCCACTACATCCTACCCTCCACCTCAGAATTCCACTTAGCATTTACAAGCAGAGATACGGTGCATGAAGAGGCGACATAATCGCCACATTGAGCATTTTGATGTATACATGGAGTATAACATCCAACACATACTGGCCATGCAGTGTATTGCTTTGGGGGACACCACCATTGAATTCCCTCCACCTCCAGTCCTACCTGCATACTCATCATCTTCATCTGATGACGCCCCTCCCACCCAAGACTTAACACTACCCATTTTCAGGAAAGTCCTCTTGTTTTACATTTATTTCAATCATTGAGGACAATCGTAATTTTAAGTTTGGGGGGAGTTCAGGAGTCAAGAATAACTACTTATTGCTTTAGAAGTTTAGTGCTTGTTTGTAGCTTGTTGAGTTTAGTTCATTGACTTATTTAGTTTATTGAACTATGTGCATGATTGAAAAAAGTGAATATTAGAATATGTACGTTTGTTTACATGTCTAAACATAAAAAAATAGTTTTATTTACTTTATGATGTCATGTGAATCTTGATTCACTAAATAGTTTGTTGAGTTACATTTAATTGTTATAGATAGTTTATAAGCTCTAATTGCTTCTTAAATGATCCCACCAACCTCTAGAACTTATTTGATCACTAGTCGAAGCGAAATCCTAGGTGGCATATCATTAGAGAGATGATTTTTGAACTATTTGAGCCTTTGAAGCCAACCTATACTTGAATTATTCCCATAGTGTCCCCTCTTGAGCCTATTGAAATAATTCTTTGGACACCCCACACACATTATCGAGCTTTATGAAAAAATTTAATTTTTGACCCTTTTTTTCTCATTTACACAATCATTCTTGAATCAATTGTTATATTCCAAAAAAAAATAAAAAAATAAAATAAAGAGAAGAAAATATTGAAAATGGATGAAAAGGAAGAGATTATGAATTGAGGTGTATGATTTGAACTCCCTAAAATAAATAGACCCCCATTGCATACAACAAAAGAAATAAGTTTGGGGGTAATCCAAGATAAAAAAAAAGAAAAGAAAAATAGGGTATTCAATAAAGAAAAATGAAGGAATTAATGAAGGAGTTGGTGCTCATTCATAAATTATCTAATATGATTATGTCAAATAGATAATTTTTATCTACAATTTTTCATATTTTTCCACCACTACTCGAACCTCACAATACAAGCTTTGGAAGTCCTTTTGATTTTTGATGCTATGATCTACCTACATTAGTGGAGATTAGTGTGAAAAAAACAAGCCTATGGATTTTGATAAGCATTTCAAAAGTGGATCAAATAGGAGTAGTTGACTTTATAAACTTATCCGGATGATAAATGAAAGTTGATAAACTACTACTTTCACACTCACACACACAAGACCATGAAGTTAAGTGAAACCAATATGCATGTTAACATGTGAACTTGGTAATTTTTTCTAATCTTTTGAGATGAGATGTTAGAAAAAAACTTTCTTGACTTTGGTAACTTGATTCATAGAGGGGTTGTTATTGGGAATTCATGTTTGATGCTTGAGGACAAACAAATCTTCAAGTTTGGGAGTATTTGATAAGTTGGTTTTATACCAACAAATTAAGTACTTCTATATTGATTATTTGATTGATCTCAAGCAATTTATCTAGTTTTTATGTGTTTTTTTATCCATTACAAAACAACTCTCCAAAAAGCAAGTCAATAAGGAAAATGACAAAACAAGCTAAAAATATGAAAAAGATGAAGACATGCCATAGCACAGTCATACCATGCCGCGGCATGGCCTAAAAAAGAAAAAAAAACAAGCACAAATGTGCATGTTGTGGCATGCATGCCTCAGCACAAAAATGCATGCTTCTACATGGTCACATTTTTTGCACGCGATCTACTGTTTCTTATCACTGGATTTTAAAGGAATAAAGAAGATATAATGGGAAACACTTGAACCAGATTTTAGGAGCTAAAAAGTGTGTCATAAAAGAAAGAAAAAAGAAGGGTAAAAAGAAGGGAAATGATGGTTAAAAAATGGGGGGTGACTACTTGCTAAGAAAATGGGAGAGTTTTGGAAAGATAAAAAAAGAAAGAACAACCAAGAAGAAAGAAGAAAGATTTTTGGGCTTTTTTAGAAGACTCTTAGGAGAAGAAAATGGAGCAATCATCTTGAGAAATTGAAGAGAATATTAGTATCAACCAAGGAAGCCATTCCTGGAGACAAGGAGATCTTCAACCATTCCTCTCACTTCATAAATTGGTGAAAAAATTTCATGCTCTTTTTTATGTATTTCTTGAAGTTGGAATCATCCATGATGAACTAAAATTTTCTTTCTAGAGGATGATGTAACCTTATTTGATCCTATGTTTTGAGTTCCAAACAATATTAGTTCAAGTTATTCATCTTGTTTAGTATTGCATCTTGATTATTTGGCCTTTAATTGAGATTGTTTGATGTATGAGATTCGATACTCAAGAGAGGGAAGATTATACATAATTATATGAATAACACAACCTATGAATCATAGAGTTGAGAATCTTATCCTTTGAAGTTTTGAATAAAAATTCATTGAACTTTTGTAGAGTTTAATTCTTAAATTTTTATAAAGATATTGAAATTCATGTTACAACTCATAGATAATTCGACACTCGAGAGAGGAAATTGATGAGATTAGGAATTCTTAACTTACATATGTTGTTGACTTGAATTGGTATATTTTGAAAGGAAGAACATAGGTGATAATTAGGTGAGTTATTCCTCTAGAATATCTTGCTCATAAGATGTTTGTTGTATTACTTCTAAGAACTCCACTCTTGTCTTTGCATTTTTTATCTTTCTCTACTTTGTTTACCAATCATCATTCGATTTTCTAGATAAAATTGAGACTATTTGAACTATGGTGCTTGATGTAAATTTTTTATTACAATCCTTATGGATACAATACTCAACTCACCATTGTATTAAAACTTGACACTATACACTTTCGGTTCGCAAAATATTTACCAACACATGCCTAAAGATGAAGTTCGTGTACTAATATGTAGAAGTTGGGTTGTACCACCAATCTTTGAGGATGAGAATTGTGTTGAAAAATAAGAAAACTATGTTGTCGAAGTGTTTGAAATTGAGAAATAAGATTGGCATCAACTACTTGTGGATTATTTAAAGTATGAGAAGTTACCTGATGATCAACATCAAAGAGTTGATATTCGATGTCTTGTGGGTTGCTTCAATCATTACAAAGGCACACTTCAAAGATGCTCATTTGATGGAGTCTTCTTGCAATGTTTAGATGATGATAAACCCATCCAAGCAATGGAAGAAACTCATTCTATGATTTGTAGCATTCATTAGTGAGGCCCAAAGTTGCACTTTTGAATAAAAAGAATGAGTTACTATTAGCCGACAATGGTATAAGATTACATAAATTGCGCACAAAGATGTCAAGCCTATCAATTTCATGCAAATCTTATTCACATACCGCCCGAGTCTATACACCCTACTATTGCTTTATGGCCATTTTTTACTTGGGGCTTAGATGTGGTTGGACCTATGATAAAGTAATATGGTGGACATTTGTACATTTTGGCTGCAACTGACTACTTTTCTAAGTGGGTTGAAGTAATACCTCTCAAAAAAATAAAAAAGAAAAATGTTGCTGACTTTGTCTGCATCAACATTATTTATCGCTATAGGATTGCCCCATACATAATGACAGATAATGGAAAGCCCTTTTGCAACAATCTGATAGATAAGCTTTGTCAGATGTTTGATTTCAAGCAAAGAAAGTCTTCTATGTACTATGTCGTTGCTAATAGCCTCGCTCAAGCATTGAATAAAATTCTAATTTATTGAAGAAAGTGATTGCTAAGTCAAAGCGGGATTGGCATTAAAGAATCGAAGAAGCATTATGGGCGTAAAGAATCACTTATAAAATACCTACTCAAGTAACTCCTTGTTCATTGGTATATAGCTATAAAGTTATTGTTCCACTTGAGAAGCTGATAAGTGCATATTTTGACATATTTTTATATCAAATCCTTTATGCTTTTCTTGCTTTATTCTTGTTAATATTCTTGTTTTATTAATGTTTTGTGTTAGGGAATAAATGGAAGCATGTTTTCAGACTTGTGCAGTTTTTGTAATTTGAGCATAACTTCATGATCAAAAGCTCTATGGACCTGAAGCTTGTTTCATTTGAAAGCCAAGAGATAGAGGTACAACTTTTATGTTGGAGGCTCAGCCCAATTCAGTCTTGATGATAACATAAAATTCGTCCAAGTAATTACACAAAATGGATCACCAAAATTCGGATCAGATTTCAGCCCAGTATTGACTTAGTTTACCAATTCGGTTATATATCTTGAGCCCAAATTTATTTTGGTCTGAACTTCGGATATGTTATACCCAAGAGGTAAATAAACAAGTTTTCTGAAGACAAGATGGTGTGAAAATGTGTCGAAATGGTAAAACCATAGGCTGAAAATTGCTGCTGATGTTACAGGGCGGCTCTTGGACATGACTCGGTAATTTGACCATATCTCCTTCATCCGATCGCCAAATTTGACAAAAGATATATGAAAATATATCAGCGTTGAAAGATCTACAATTTGTATTCTTCACGTATCTTCAAAATCTGGCTGTATCTGACCGAAAAATGTAATTAAATTCAGTGAATGAGAAATTTGTGTAACAACTTACCAACTCTTGGCAATTAGCATACCACTTGATTAACCCCTCCATTATTTGTTTGGCCTCTAGCTTACTCCAAGTACTATAAATAGGCCATGTATTCAGCTTGTAAGGAGAGGGGGGAAAAGGGTTTCTTTAGGCTAAGTTATCTAGTTTGTATATTTTCTAGTATTGTAAGTTTTCTAGTAGTAATAGAAATGCATTCTCTAGTTTCTCTTATATTTTTAGTCTTTGATACTTTTATTATGTCTTTCTAAATTTCATTTTGCTGAGGAAAAAGGGTGAATCTCTTGATGGAGGAAGAGAAATGGTTATAAGGGTAGAAATTGTTTAAGTATGTTGTATTATTATTATTATTTTTGATCTAAACCCTACTTATTTTTGTGGTGATTCTTGATTTATGTATCTCCAATGGCACAACAAATACTTGGGTTCATTTAGCTTATTGTACGGTTTTACCCCACCGACTGCTAATGTGAAACCTTGATTTGTTGTTGACGAAGGAGTACACAAATGCTTGATCCCATAAATAAGTGTTGGCGTTAAGAGATAATTTGCAATAGTAAGACAATATCATGATTACCTTATTGCATGAGTTACTTGATAATATCTTCCCATTGGAACCTTCATTATGTATGGATTCCAATTGTGGCAATTAATAGAGGTAAAAAGAATAAATAACCATTTATCTATCCAAAACTCAAGAGTGGATTCCTAATCCTCAGTACTTTTATTACTTCGGTTTTTTCTTTAGTTACATCATACATTAATTGTTCATATATTTTTGATTCACATAAACTCCATCTTTTTATAAATATAAACTTGAATTCTTCAAACAACTTCCCTGTGGATCGACCTCGGACTCACGAGAAATTTATTACTTACTACAACCTGCACTTGGGTTTGCAACCTTAAAGTTGTAGCAGAAGCAAATTCCATCGTTGAGGCTAGTTGTACAAGAAGGACTAACTGAAGTAGAAAATACACGCTTGTGCCTCAAGGAGTTAGAGGCACTTGATGAGAAAAGGTTAGAAGCACAACAAAGACTTGAATGTTATCAAGCTTGCCTTTCTAGGGAATTCAATAAGAAAGTGTGGCCATGTTTTTTCCAAGTTGGTGATTTGGTGCTTATTGTAAGGAGGCCCAACATTACTACTCATCATACTAGAAACAAGTTCACATCAAAATGGGATGCTCCTTATATTATTAAAGAAGTCTATACAAATGGCGCTTATAAGTTAGTTGTCGTGGCTTAAGAATCTTTAGAGGTAGAGTGACTAATTTGATCTCCTCCGAACTTGATTTCGTCCTTTAATAAAATTAATGTTCAACCTTAATTTTATTTCTTCATTTTCTTTTCTCAACAAAACTCAGCCTTTGCCCATGCGAACTCATGGTATTTGCACTTCTAGAATGTAGGATTATGGACATCTTCATAGAGGAAACAAATTCTTCATTTTAATTTCCTTGGCAACAAATTACAATTTGATTCCTTATCTAAATATAAATTGGAAATCCTTCTTCTAGTTAAATTCTAACTCTTTCTCCAAGTAATTGGATAATAAAAGACTTCTAATGTGAATCTCATCCATAGCCTATAAAAGACAAGTATGCACTATAAATTACTTCCAACTATTGTCAGTGATGGGCTTAGCCCATTTTAATTGGACCCTAAGTTCATCATAATATGACCATATTATGGTGGGCTAGTCTAAGTAATATGGGCCAGAAGATATGGGTCGATAGGTTAAAGACCCAGATGAATGTTCTCCAATGGACCATAGGCCCGTCAGATTATAAAGATTTTATTCTTCGCTATAAATACCCTCTAACTTTCATAATTAAACGGGATGTATTCAATTAAACATTAAGTATTCTCTAGTTTCTGTTTTAATCCACTTACGCCGCTTACTAACTTAATCATCGGAGGGTCTTTATCGGGCAACCCCCGGTACCCCTAACGTAAACTCGTGACGCAGGTAGCAACCCATCAAGTTCGTGACCGATAAGCGCTATAGTTTGCCCAGTCCATTACAAGGAGGTGATGTCCACATCATTTTTGGTGCCGTCTGTGGGAAACCTACCTGATCATTGAGAAATGCAAACTAGATCTAGATCAGTTTGAGAGGCAAGCATCCAAGAAAGCGATCCCCTAACTGGAAGATCCCCAGAACCACCCGTTGACCCCTTAACTCGAAATGTCCAGAACGACGGTATTACGTGGCGGTCGCCCCTTAACAGTCACATGAACTAACTCCCACCACTTCAAGATGAATCAAGAGTTCAACTTATTGAAGGAGCTTTACGGAAGATGATCGAAAAGGCGAGTGCCAGGGCTGTGGCCGAAGCGGTCGCACTATTTGCTGCAACCCATCACAGAGAGCGCTCCTCAGAAACCCCCCAGAGAGTAGCACTTCCTCTCTAACTCCTAACCGAGAAAGTTCTAGACCTGCGGCTCCATCTCTTGGTAGGGCCCGAGAAGAAATGAACAGTCGCACCTCATGAGCAAAAGATAAGGAAAAATGACGAAGAGATACCAATGCGACACACACCATGCCAACATCTCCAAGAGTGGGGTCACACATCCATACCGATCAACCAACTTATCCATCTAGAACACATACTCATGTGGAGAATGCTACCCCATTAGCAGTTCTCCCCCCGAAGCGTAGCCCTTTCTCGCCAGCAATCTTGGCAGGGTCCCTTCCATTAGGTGTTAAGATAACTAATTTATCATAAATGATGGAACTAGGGATCCTCAGGAGCATTTAGATAGGTTTTTTCGCGAATGCTGACCTATATGATTTAAGCGATGCCGCCTACTGCAAGATTTTTAGAACCACATTAACCAAGCAAGCTCTCTCTTGGTTTAATCAACTCCCTAGAGGGACAATTACTAGTTTTGAGCAACTTACTCAATATTTTCTACACCAGTTCTCCATTAATCAAAAATATCCAAAGACAGCTGCGTACTTATTTTCGATCACTCAGAAGGAGGGAGAGCCACTTCGTGATTATGTCAAATGTTTCGTGGAAGGTGTTCAATAGGTCCCCCATATCAATCATGAGTTGTTAGCAGGAATAGTGCAACAGAACCTCTGTCAAGGAAGATTTAAAGATTCCATCGCTGGGAAACCTCCTATGACACTTTAAGAGTTGTTGTAGAGAGTTGAAAAGTATATTCGCATTGAAGAAGGACGGGACTAACAACACATGGAAAAAGAAAGCAACGAGATGAAGATAGACCAGAAAGAAGAAAGGAGGAAAAACGCCCTCCTCCTCCCAATACATACACTCGATTTGCTCCCCTCAATGTTAGATTGTCTGAAGTTTTAATGGTAGCTGAGCAACATGGCTTGATCCAGCCACCTCGCCCATTGAGGGAAAGTTCTAGAAGAGCAAAATCTAACAAGTACTGTCGTTTCCATCGAGATAGAGGACATACTACTGAAGAATGTTTCCATTTGAAACAAGAGATTGAAAGGTTGATCCGTAAAGGCTATCTTACTGAGTTCGTTGAGAAGGCCAATAGTAACCGCTGAGATCAACGCCGTCGTAATGCTCCTAGGCAGCAGGAAACACATAGAGAGCGGAGCAGGGGTAATAATCAGGAGCAGCATGGTAGGGAAAGAGAAGAGAATTTACCAACGGCTGGGGTAATAGCAGTCATTTCAGGGGGACCCGGCAGTGGAGATTCATCAAATGCTAGGAGAGCCTTGCTGCGTGCAGCAAGCAGAGTCAATTCTCATAACCCCTCTAGTTATCCATCCAAACAAGTATATCAACTACAAACATCTACAGAGCAGCTGACATTTGGAGAGTCTGACTTAGAAGGGCGATGGGAACAACACAATGATGCCTTGGTTATTTCAGCAACTCTTTCAAACTTTTGGGTAAAAAATATTCTAGTTGATAGCGGGAGCTCTACCGACATAATTTTCTATGATGCGTTCTTAAAACTCGGTATTGACAATGCTCAATTAAGCCCAGTGAACACTCCACTGATAGGATTTAGGATCATACCCTAGACGAATAACAAAGATGGTGAAATTCCTAGTGGTCAATGCCCCTTAAACATATAACATGATCCTCGGGAGGCATAGTTTGAATCTATTCCATGCAGTAGCCTCTACCTATCATATGAAATTGAAATTTTCTACTCATGAAGGGATCGGTGAAGCTGTCGGGGATCAACAAATGGCTCGGGAATGCTACGCAAATACTTTGTGAAAAGCATCTGCTAAATTGAAGCAACAAGGAGGAAGTGATGACCTCCTCAAAAATAGAAAAAGAAAGCTAGTGAATTCCGTCGATGGAGAATTACAAAAAGAAAATAAGAAGCCCGATAATATGAAATTGAAAGCTATTGAGGAATTAAAGATAGTGGAACTTCTCCATGGAAACCCTCGAAAACAACCAAGATTGGAACTGGACTCGCCCTAGAAGTGGAAAAGCACTTGTCTACTTTTCTTAGACATAACGTTGATGTATTTGCTTGGAGTATGGAGGAACTAGTGGGAATACCGCCAGAGTTAGCTCTTCACCAGTTGAATATTAATCCAATTATGAAGCCGATCAAACAGAAGAAGAGAACCTTTGGCCCTGAAAGATCTCAACATATCAAAGAGGAAGTCGACAAGTTGTTAGCAGCCAAGTACATCCGTCCAGTCCAATATCCAGAGTGGCTAGCTAATGTAGTCCTTGTACCCAAATTAGGAGGCAAGTGGCATCTTTGCATAGATTTCACGGATCTAAACAAGGCTTGCCCAAAAGATCCATTTCCACTTCCCCGTATAGATAGGCTAGTGGATTCCACTTCAAGTTGCGAACTGTTGAGTTTTCTTGATGCATATCAAGGATATAATCAAATTAGATTGGCTCCAGAAGATCAACAGATGACGAGTTTCATAACAGACCAGGGGATATATTGCTATAGGATAATGCCCTTTGGGTTGAAGAATGCGGGAGCTACATATCAATGTGTAGTCAATAACATGTTTGCAGAATTGATTGGACGCAAGATGGAGGTATACATCGATGACATGTTGGTCAAGAGCAAGCTGGAAAGCAACCATGTGTCAGACTTAGAAGAATGCTTCAACATTCTGCGAGCATACCAGATGAAGCTAAATCCTACCAAGTGCACATTTGGTATGTGAGGAGGAAAGTTTTTAGGATATATGATATCCCAAAGGGGCATAGAAGCAAATCCAGAACAGATTAATGCAATCTTGAACATGCCCCCTCCACGACATATCAAGCATGTCCAACAACTAACTGGAAGACTTGCAGCCTTGAATTGTTTCATTTCAAGGTCAGTGGATAAAGGACTCCCCTTCTTCAAAGTACTCCACGAGGGGAAGAATTTTGAGTGGACTGAGGAATGTCAACATACTTTTAATAACCTGAAAAAATACTTGGTATCCCTTCCATTGCTCACTAAGCCAGAGGTAGGAGAGACTTTATTCCTTAATCTAGCAGTGGCAACTGAGGCAATAAGTGCCGTTTTAGTTCGGGAAGTTGGTCGACCCCACCAACCCATCTACTACACCAGCAAGATTTTGCAAGGGGCGGAACAAAGATACCCCAACATCGAGAAGCTAGCCCTGACTCTCATCACTACTACAAGAAAGCTCCGCCCATATTTTCAATCTCATCCAGTGGTGGTGCTGACCAATCACCCACTCAAGCAAGTGCTCTCCAACCCAAAAATGTTGGGAAGATTGATCAAATGGGCAATTAAACTCAGCCAACATGCAATTGAGTTTCGCCCTCATCCCGCAATAAAAGCTCAAGTTCTAGCCGATTTTGTGGTAGAAATGATGACTGATGAAATAATTAACTCATTATCTGCTTGGACTCCCTACGTGGATGGCTCATCTACGTCCATTGGGAGTGGGGCAGAAATAGTCATTGAGAGTCCTCAGGGTGACAAGTTTGAATATGCTCTGAAGTTCGAGTTCCTCACCTCAAACAATGAGGTAGAATACGAGGTGTTATATTAGCAGGACTCAAGCTAGCCTTCGCAGTGGGAGCAAGAAAGCTGGATATTTATAGCGATTCTCAGTTGGTGGTAAACAAAGTTAGAGGAGAATACGAAGCTAGAGATGAAAAAATGATCAAGTATCTAAGCTTAACACATGACATGTTGGCAAAACTAGAGGAGTATAAAATTAAATGAATACCGAGAGCAGATAATACGATAGCATATCAACTTGCTAAATTAGCCAGTTCCATGGCCAGTATCAATACCTGAAAGATCACCTTTCTATCATCCAGTCAGAATGAAATTGATGGGATAGGCTTGCAAATTCTGTGTGCACAAAGAAGAGCCAAGTTGGAAAGATAATATCGTCCAATACTTAATAACGGGAGAACTCCTGGATAATCCTGTAGATGCTCAAAAATTGAAGACCAGGGCAGCACGCTTCCTAATCATAGATGGAGAGCTCAATAAGAGAGGGTTTTCTCAACCATATTTGAAGTATCTCACCCCAACTAAAGCCAATTATGTACTCCGTGAGATTCATGAAGGAATCTGTGGAAACCATTTGGGGGGCAACTCCCTCGCGACAAAAGCACTTCGCCAAGGATACTTTTGGTCTACCATTCAGAATGACGCAAGAGAACTGGTCATGAGATGTCGGGCTTGCCAAGAGCACGCCAATATCCAACATCACCCAGCGATACCTTTACATCCTATTGAGAGCCCATATCCATTTGCCCAATGGGGTATGAATATTGTTGGACCCTTTCCACAGCGACAGGGCAAAGAAAGTTTTAATAGTGACCGTGGATTACTTTACGAAGTGGGTGGAAGCAGAACCTCTAGCAAGGATACAGAGAAGAAGTGATCAAATTTCTGTGGAAGAACGTTATTTGTAGATTTGGCATCCACGAGCCTTAATATCTGACAATGGGACTCAATTTACAGGAGCAAAAATACGAGAGTGGTGCCAAGGATTGTCAATCAAGCAATTCATCACTTCAGTCAGAAACCCTCAAGCAAATGGTCAAACAGAAGTCATCAATCGAATTATTTTGCAACACCTTAAGACGCACCTTGGAAGTGCCAAAGGAGGATAGGTAGATGAGCTACCTAGCATTTTGTGGGCATACCGCACTACTCCGCGAGTTACAATCGGAGAATCCCCTTTCAACCTCACATATGGAATTGAGGCTATCGCGCCAGCAGAAATAAGGGAACCCTCTTGGCGGATGACAAATTACGCACCACAACACAATGACATCACCTTACGAGTAAACCTTGATCTGATAGAAGAATTAAGGGAAAAAGTTGCATCTCGTTCTGAAATGTACAAAGCACGTATGGCGAGAGCTTACAATATGAAGGTACACTCCAGATCCTTTCAAGTAGGGAACCTTATCTTAAGGAAGCCTGAAGTTTTGCGTCATATCAGAAAACTCGACCCCAAATGGGAAGCCCATATAAGGTAGTAGAGATTGTGAACGCGACAGCATACCGACTACAAAGAATGGATGGAAGAGATGTACCCCGTACATGGAACGTCATCAACCTCAAGAAATTCTACACCTAGATGCACTTCGGATTTTAACAATGCTTACTTCATTCCTGAAAGCTTATGTTGTTTCAATATGGTGTAATCTTTTTCCAAACATGAATAAAGAGCAACAACTTTGTTAGCCCAGATGATGTCTGCTAGTGTACAATTCACTTAAAGACTACTACTCATACGTACTTGATTTAGCTAAAAATACCTACGATCTAAGAGATTGATTTCGATTGAATTCATAAGAGGTCATCTATGAGCCTAGCCAGCTCAACCTCCGAATCAAAAATCGTATCTTTGAGATCACAGGTAAAACCACAAATCCCTGGGATTCTCGGACATTTTTTGAGGATAGCCAAAAGTCTAACCCTGAATGGATATAGAGAATCTCCTGAGATAAAATCTTGAGAGCCTGATCAACTCTTAAGTGCTCCAAAAAAATCAAGTATTGACGTAAAAATAAACATGAGCACTACACAAGAAAAATAGACATAAGACAAGGTAAACACATACCTCACATAAGCAAGTTAAAATCTCGTGGTGCACAGCTAAGAGCATCATTACATAATCAAGCCAAAGTCTCACAGCAAACAAAGATTGGAACTTCAACATAAAGTAAATCGACTAGAAAATGGAATCACAAATAAATATGTGATAATAACAATAACAAAAAGTTGAAAAAAGCGACATAATAATTGATTTCAATAATAAGGCAGTTGGTCCTAAGGCGCAGAAGCAGCAGGTGGATCATCAGCCTCAACCAACTCCACAATCACGTCACCAACATCAAGAGCTTCAATCACTTCATTACCCGAACTGACAACATCACCTAATGTATCGTCTAACTCTGAAACTCAAGGATCAAGTACCATAACTATGTCCTCAGGCACATGCCCTGTCTCCCTCAGCATTCACCTACAGTCACGTACAATGTCATCGTACAACACCATAGCACGCTACACAACGACTTCGTTAAAAGCTGGGGAGGCCTGGTAAGCGCCAACTACTTTCTCCGCAACATACTCCAATAACCTCTTTCCCCCCTCAGATGACAAAAACTTCTTACCACAAATCTGCTCTCGAACGTATTTATCTCGAATGGTCTTATAGTTTTCATTCATCTTCTGTTGTTCTTCCACCGAATTTTTGAGCTCCCATTTTAGTTTGTTGACCTCATCATTCAGTTTGGCAACCTCATCACTCAGCTTGGAAACCTCTTCTCTCGCTTTCTTCTCGGCATTCTCAAAATAGGAAGCAGATTCTCTAGCCTTTTCCTCCCGAGCATCCAACAGGGTCGCTAATGTAGCACACTGCAAAAGGGGAAGGATATTCAGTCAAAGTTGAGTTTCAATAATAGCTTGGGTAAAACATCAACACTGCATAAAAATAATGATAATAAATGGGGGGGAATAGAAACTCACCCGGGCCAAGTCATCTGCTAGAGCCTCTGAGATAGAACGAGAAGGCTTTCTTGAATGACCAATGTCAAAATCATTGACTATGCTGCGAGTCTTACGTCAACCGACGCCCGTATCTTGAGTATCCCAATATGACTCAACTCCCTTAGATTGGTTCAAACCACAAGTGAAGAAGCTCTTCCTCGCACCTCGGGGAGCGGAGCAGAAGTAGTGCCAAAATCGCGCACCGCTTAGGTACAGGTTTCGTAGATGCTTTAGGCGTGCTGATCCCTAGAACTACATCTAAAACATGGGAAGTTGACTTAAGTCCACCTCCCCGTGAAGGGGGGAAGACCTACTCCTACCCCCTCGATGACCAACCTCAGCTACATGATCATCTCGCCCTCGGTCAGCACCTACATGATCATCTTACCCTCGGTCACGACTACCTTCAAGAGCTTTCCCACTAGGAGAAAGTGAGGAATCGGCTCCTGAATACTTACGGGAGTGAAGATAAGACAAATCAAGTCGCTGACCTGCACGAAAACAAAAAATACTACGAGCATGAGAACCGTATAAGAAATTTTTTTTTAAGAAATAAGTTAACTGTGAATATGAAAATAAATATGAGATGCACATAATAAATACCCGCAGGGAATAAGCTCCTGGGGTTGAACAACGAATCAAATAAACCTGAAGCACAACATTGAAGCTGAAAAGTAGTGTGACTGTCACTCAAGTGAATCTTATAAGCAGAACTACTCCATTCGGTAGGCACACCCCACCCCTATCTTGAACATAAAAAAACCTCTCTCTCCAAGGACCACGGTTAGAAGGACCACTATCTAAGAACCTACACCCTGCACGTAGGTAGAAATAGAAAAAAAATTCTTGGGGAACACGACGCAATGTGAATAAGGTGTGGAAGGCATCTAAGGATACTGAGAGCTCTAACTCCCCTAACCTATGGAGAAACCCCTCAAAGTACAACATGGTATTAGGAGTTAGTTGGCTAACACTTAGGCCGACACTCTTCATTATCTCAACAAGAAAGGGATGAGGGGGAATGGTGAATCCACTAGTAAAATAAGCAAGATAAACAGTGAAAAATCCTTCTGGAGCACTCGTAACTCTATCACCACTCCTCGGAAGAAAAAATATAACGTGAAGGTAGACTGAGTCCTTCATGTAGAAGTTGAAGATCGTCGACAGTCAGAAGAGTGTCCCCCCCTTTGGAACCTGAAGAGGGATCATCCAAAGAAAGCTCATTCGGTGACTTACTTGAATTTGGATCAAGTTCAGAAACAAAATTCTCATTTACTTCATTGGATTCCTTAGAACCCGTAGGACTCCCCACTTCACCAAGCTCTTCATCCCAAGACTCGCCCTCACAAAAAGAAAGATCGAGAATATCTTTAATTGTATCAGGGAAAACTCTATCTAAATATTAAAGATTGACGGGGCCCCCTCCGCTAGGAAATTGATGGCGACGGAGCTCAAACATGGGTTCTTAGGGAAAGATATTGTGGCGTGTCATGGGGACAAAGGAAACATGAGCCACACGACCAGGAGACACACGAGGGGACAACTCACCGCCCGAGCCAGTCGACTGCCCGCCAACAACGCGAGCTGCCAGTAGCTCGCCGGAGATGCGAGCTGCTGCAGCAGCTCTCATGGAGAGCTACCGAGCTGCCTGTTCAGAAAATGGGTGAGCTGCCAGCAGTTCACCAGACATGTGAGCTGATGTGGCAGCTCTCGATGGATAAAAAATAAGCAGCTCGCGAGCTGCCTGTTTAACGTGACGGCGAGCTGCCAGCAGCTCAACGGAAGGGCGAGCTACTGTGGCAGCTCCCCTAGAAGATGAGATAGGCAGCTCGCCAAGCGAACTAACCCAGGGGAAAAGTGAGCTATTGTGGCAGCTCGCATGGAGGAGAAGACAAGCAGCTCGTCGCATCCGGTAAAATCGCGAGTTGTAGTTTTCTAGCGAGCTGTAGATCGCCTGTAGTTTCTCGGCGAGCTATAGCTCATTTCTCTAAATCCGACGACTACGGTGAAGCTCGCCGGCCACGACGGGGAGGTATCATGTTGAGTTGGGATAAATCTATCTCTATATCACCATTATCATCTACCACTAACATTGGTGCCTTTAGGGTGCTCAATGTATTGACTCAAAGAAAAATAATGACAAAACACAAGGAATGAGATTGAATAGAATGCTTGAACAAAAAATAGATGATAGAATTGATCAAAATGACGGCAAAAATCCTAAAATGCAAGCTCAAATACCTTGAGGGCTCATGACGTTGAAAATGAGTTTCTTGGGGAGAATTTGACTTAGAGAGAGAATTTTTTGAAATGGGTTAAAGAATTATGACTACTCTTTTACAACAAAATGCAATGAAAGTCTACTTGGATGATTGATGAATTATGATTCTCATCTAAAAATGTATCAAAATGTTTGCACTCGAAGCGCCGTGAAAATATTATCCATTTCAAGATATCATTAAAACAACGATTACTCCCGACTAACTCCCACCCGGTGGATTTACTCGAGAGTAGGGGGGCTTATGATGGGCTTAGCCTATTTTAATTGGACCCTAAGTCCATCATAATATGACCATATTATGGTGGGCTAGTCTAAGTAATATGGGCTGGAAGATATGGGTCGAGAGGTTAAAGACCCAGATGAATGTTCTCCAATGGGCCAGAGGCCCGTCAGATTATAAAGATTTTATTCTTCGCTATAAATACCCTCTAATTTCATAATTAAACGGGATGTTTTCAATTAAGCCTTAAGTATTCTCTGGTTTCTGTTTTAATCTACTTACGCCACTTACTAACTTGATCGTTGGAGGGTCTTCACCGGGCAACCCCCGGTACCCTTAACGCAAACTCGTGATGCAGGTAGCAACCCACCAAATTCGTGACCGACAAGCGCTACAGTTCGTCCGGTCCATTACAAAGAGGTGATTTCCATATCAGTCAGATTTATTTTTCAGCTGTTCTCATTTAATTATAGATGAGTTCTACATATCATATTTCACACAACCAATCTCCATGATTCTGCATACGACATGCTTGATAAATTGATAAGAAGAAACTGTTTCTCACAACACGTGTAATTTGATTTATGTAGTCATCGCTCTGTGCCTTCATAAAGACTCTAATTCCCTATCCACATATGTCCTATCCATTATGCTGCTATACAACTGGACCGCAAAACAAAAGGTTCAACTGAAACTTTTTCAATGTAAGGAATCATCTCAAGTGCCCTGAGAGTATCACTGAACATGAAATTCTCTTCTAGGGAGAGAAAATGTGAATTACATCATTTTCTGATTTGGGCTCTACCTGTTTTCATGATTTTCTTGTTCATATTTGATTGAATCCTCCAAAAATAAAAATAGTAGACCCCTTTATACTTTGAGATTCTTTAAACCAACCCATCTTGTTTCGCAGATTCTGCTTGGAATTTGATCCCTTTTATTTCTTTTTTTTCTTTTTTCTTTTGTTTTTTTTTTCTTGTGAACTTTATCACTTCCCTTATTTTGTAGGTGTTGCCATTATGAGAAAGATAACTAAGATTAATCAAGATTATCATTTTCATTAACAGAAATTTAAGACTTTACTATGAGTACATGGCTAAGCTAAAATTCAAGATTCTTTCTGATGCACCGAGCTCTTTTATGAAATATGCTAACACCCCATGTTTTATAACCTCTTTCTTTTGTTTTTTTTCTTTTTGTGCTCTTTGACTATTTTCATAATAGTTTATTTCAAATATACTTTGTCTCCTTTTAGGGTGCAATACTTGGTGATCCTTGATAACGAGAATTAACCCTGGAGAAAGGGATAAATTTTGATGGTTTATGGTCCCCTTATTGGTAGATGTGCAAAGCGATGACCAAAGTTGACGAATCCACATTATTAGGTGGAATACTCTCGAGAGATCCTATTGAGCAAGAATTCCAAGGTGTATACTTTGCAAGTAACTAACCATCAGCAGTCAAATGAGCCAACTCTATTACCAACATTAGGTTGTTGCATCATCGAAGGTAAAGCCAAATGGGGAGATGTCATTTAGTTCGCTAATGAATTCCACTATATCGAGGGCTACTGCGAGTGAACCAAAGACATCCTCATTCAGTGTGAGCATAAGCCTCTTGCGGCGCAAATATATAACTTAGTATATGTGATACTATTCACGTATGATCGTAATTGAGACATAGTCAAGGCATTTTGTGAGGTGTGGTGTCTAATAACCAACACTTTATTGAATTCCCTTTGAGAATTATCCATATCACTAAGTACATATTTTGATATATTTTTGTATCAAATCTTTTATACTCTCCTTGCTTTATTCTTATTAATATTATAGTTTCATTAATATTTTGTGTTATGGAATCAATGAACAAAAAGAAATCAAAAAGAGCTAACATAAAATCGATGAAGACAACATGTTTCATCAGCAAGTTGGAAGATAATATTTCATTGGATAAAAAATACATCACAATTAGAAGAATATAATTATTTTTACCTAAGCCCATCACGTGTGTATCAAAATATATGCAAGAAACCACTTGAACGTTGTAAGTAATTATTGGGCTTGCATTGAATTTAAAATAAGCATGTTTTCATACTTGTGTAATTTTTAAATTTTGGGCATAACTTCATGCTCAAAAACCCTATAGACTTTAGTCTTATATTTGAAAGTCAAGAGATAAAGCTACAACTTTTCTGTTGAAAGCTTCGCTCAATTCAACCTTAATTATAGTAGAAAATTCATCCAAGTATGTGAATTGAAAATAATTTATCTATGCTGACATATCTCCTTAAATCTAATAGACAAATCTACAACTTTCATGTTGATCATATTTCCAAATTCAGCTGATTGTATAGAGAAAATATATGAAAAATTTCAGATCTGAAAAGAACATATAAATTTAGAGTACATTTAAAGTTAATTTGGAGTGAATTTGGAGGTGCCAATTTAGGCACTCTTCTACTATAAATAGAGGCTCTTGGATGGTATTCAAGATACACAAAAACCCTTAGAGGGGTACAAAAAGTTTTATTGTTGTCTTTCTTTAGGCTAAGTTTTATAGTTGTAATGTAAGTTTTCTAGTAGTAACATACAAGATGTATCAATGTTGTTAGTTTGATTAATATATAGCTCACTTTGCAATGATACTTCGACTCAACAAATGAGTTTCTATGTATTCTATTTAGTTCAAAATCACCTAATGTCAACTAAACTCAAAACTTTACATAGAATAAGATTCAAAATATTGATAAAGAATAAATAGTTGTAAGGAAGTTATAAACATCTTGTAGTAAAAATGATGCAATTTTTGTTAAAGATGAAATTATTATAGTTATGCCATGGGAGGGATTTAAGATATAGGCTTACCTTGGGGACTTTAGCATCAAATAACCTTTGGTAAGACATAATTACCATTTTACCCTTCACTTGGTGAATGAAATTTGTTTTAAGAAAAATAGGAGGGAAAAATAAAATAAAATGGAGGACTTGTATGGAAGCCTACAGGGACCTAGATCAAGCATTACTAATTTTGAAATAATCATAACTTTAATTTTGGTAAAATGCATTTGGGCTACACCCCTGTACTAAATATCCCTTAAATAATATATTTTATAGCACTTACCTCCCTAAATTGTACAATATAACGCTTAACTCCTTTTAAATCATGTGAATTATCATTAATACCTTTAATTATTTTATTTTATTTTTTTAATTTGAATACTTTTTAAGGAAAGGCACTAAAAATATGCGAGTCCATTTGAGTCAATTGGAGCTTTTTAAGTTATAATTCCCAAATCTTATAAGGTCCTTCAATAAAGAAAAGGGTTCTAAATTTGTTTTAAGATTTAACCAGCTCCATTAGCTAAGCATATAAAAATTACTAGGATATCTAAAATTTCGATTATGTTAGAAAAAATCATGAAATTTTATAGAAATAGTTGAAATTTTTGAATGAGACTTTCGATGTTATTAATTAACACAATTACACAAGTTTTAAACTAAAATATTTGAGTACATGAATTAAATCGTGAATTTTATTAAATCATATGATTTTAAGCTTATTTCGCGCACTTTAAAATTAATAAAAGTAATTATAATTTGATGCTAAAGTAATTAATATCATAAAGCTTTATTAAAACAAAGCATATACAATGTTGATAAAGTCGATAATTTAGAATCACTAGGAGTCCCTATAAGGATCAAAATCACTATTATTGGTATCTTTTATACGTCCATTTTCTTATTTCGAATACAAATTATTAATTAGATGTTGATAATACTTGATGCATGATATTGAATACCGGTAATATTGCTTATAAACAACAATATGATTGTGATAGACCATCTCGTATTGCATAATTCTAATAGGCACATATTTATTAACAACTTACTTGATATGATTAGCACTATAAATATTCTGCTAAAGATATTGATATGGTTGACATGGTACTGATTATCAATGTATTAGTATTTGAATTTAATCCATAACCAAATGAGATCTATTTTATGATGATATTCACTCATTAAAAATTATTAAAAATATATAAAAAAAAGAACATATTGTGAAATATAATTTCCAATTTTTTTCAATTATTATTATTATTATTTTACATCTCTTATAAGTTATTACTTATTAGGAAGACTTTGTTAAAAATTCTCTTGTAAGCAACATTTCTTTAAAATTCTCTCACTTTTGTAAAAGTTTTAACCTTTATACCAAATATATTACTTCTATTTTCTTTATAGGATATCTTATTTTTTAGGCTTTATATCTTAAATAATTATTTTTTTTTAAAGTTAGCTGTAACTTAATTTATTTATAAGTATATTCTTTGAAAAATCTTTTCTTAAATTCTTTTCAATATTATTTTATTATTGAGTTAGTAGTTATAAGGAGTATTTTATATTGAATTTATTATCATTTATTATTAATATCTTAATGTAAAATATTTCATTATTCTTGAAAATTTTGGAAAATTTCAAGAATATTCTGTAATTTCAATGATAATTTCACCAAATTAAATTAAAAATAAAATTTGATTTCAAATACTCAAGAAATTCAAAAATTTCGACTGAAATTTAATACCATGTACCAAGCTTGGATATATAAACACAGTGTGTGTGTGTGTGTGTGTGTGTGTGACTTTTGCAGTGTAATTTCAATTTAAATTACTATAAACTTTTACCAGAGGGACATGGGCTGCCTCTCAAGTCATATCATGAAAATGACCTGTCTATAGCTTCCTCCTTAAATGCAATCATAATTAATTATTATATGCCAAAGTCCCGGATTAAAAAACTATATAAAATTATATTAAAATTAATATTTTTTTTATTATAATTTGAACTTGATTATGGTACATATGAACTCATCATTGAATAACATTCTTGTTTGAAAATTTGAACAATTAAAGAAAATTCAAATTTTTTAAATATTATTTATGCAACTCCTACATTTTATAATATTCTTTATGAGTGCGTAAAATAATAAATTCTACTATTAATTGAAGAATAAAAGTAAAGATATCATTCAAGAAATATATATATATTAATATTGAACTAATTAAAATATTTTTTTCAGTACATTTATCGATAAGTTGATCCATACTTACTATAATTTTTCATATTCTAAAATAAACGACGTCTTATAAAAAAAATAAGCAAAAAATATTTTAATTACATGATTTGTCAAGTCTAATAAAAAATGAATAATATTTTTCATTCAAAAATTAAAAATTAATAAATTGACTTAATGAGCAATATTGTACTAATGTCAACAATAATTTGGGTATGGGACCTACCTAACAAGCATAATTGATTATAACATCAAAGTCATTACCTATAATTCCTTGTTTGCCATTACAATTTTTGGTTTTTCTAATGCAATGATTACTATATTACTACACACACACACACACACACATATATATATATATATACACTAAGGTTTTACAATGAAATAAATGTCCCAAAAAACATGTCATATGAGAATAAAGTTCACAAGCAAATCCATCATAACAAAAATTCAAAATGAACAATATCATATCAATATAGAGATATATAGATTCTTCTATTTTTAGTCTTTTCTATTTTTATTATGTCTTTCTAAATTTTATTTTATTGAGGAGAAATGGTGAACCTCTTGATAGAAAAAGAGCACCGGTTATAAAAGTGTATAATGTTCAGGTATATTGTATTACTATTTTAATTTTTTATTGAAACCCTTCTTGTTTTGTGATGATTCTTGATTTATATATCACCATTAATACAATAAATACTTGGGTTCATTTAGCTTATTGTACGGTTCTATTCCACCGACTACTAATGTAAAACCTTGATTTATTGTAGACAAAGGTATGCATAAATACATAATCCCACAAATAAGTATTAGCATTAAAACTCTTCTTGTTTAGTGGCGATTCTTGATTTTTGTATCACCAATGGCACAGCAAATACTTGAGTTCATTTATCTTATTACACGATTTTACACCACCGACTACTAATGTGAAACCTTGATTTATTGTTGACAAAAGTGTGCATATATACTTGATCTTATAAATAAGTATTGGTGTTAAGAGATAATTTGTAAATAATAAAATAATATCATGATTACCTTAATGTATGAGTTATTTGATAATATATTCATATTGTAACCTTCATTGTGTATTGATTCCAATAGTGAAATTTAAAAATGGTAAAGAGAATAAATAATCGTTCCTCTATCTAAAACTCAAGAGCGGATCCCTAATTCTCAGTACTTTTATTACTTTGATTTCTTAGTTATAGCATAAATTTTTCTTTATAATCTAAACTATATTAATTCCATCTTTTGAGAAATATAAACCCAAAAACTTCAAATAACTTTCCTGTAGATTGACCTTAAACTCATGAAAAATTTATTAATTAACATAACTTTTATTTGGGTTTGTAACCTTAAAGTTGTAGCACTCGCGGGCCTTACTATGACTGGATCTTTGTATGACAAAATTGTTCCCATTACCAACGAGCTCGCTCGATGAGGTGGGAAGTAGATTCGTCCCTCGCTCTTACAAGCACTTATTTTATGTTTATCATTTGCTTCGGGGAGTGCTAATGCATATCAATCTTCTAAATAGTTAATGAAAATCAGGGAGCAGCGCTACGAATTTTTTACCTTCGTTAAGGGAGTGTAGAAAAATAAAGTACATGATATACCAAATATCAAAATTATATTTATACCCCTGAAATATTACCAAAATGCCAAAAATACCCAAAGTTTGCACACTTTTACCTACTACACGGCCCGACTTGATCATGAGTTTGGGTCAGACTGAGCTCTCCACCATTGATGGAACTAACTAATGGGACGTGCCAATTGACCAGATCATGATATTTGGTCCCTAGATTGTACGGCCTATAAGGATCGATTAGTATAAATACTCGATGCACAGTTCTCATAAGGTAATTTTTATATCTTTTACTCACTTCGTATTCTAGTTCCTTACAATCTCACAACCTGAATAGACTTAAGCATCATAGGATTTTAGTTGGGGGCCACCCTAGCAAGCCTAAGGTGTGTTATAGTTTCAGGTCTTCACGAGCTCAAGCACCCAAGCTCAAATCACCTCGACCCAAACTCAGGTATATTAATTTTTCTCCAAATCAGTTAGCGCCATCTATGGGAAACTTAAGGCAGAATTAGGTACGGCGGAGACACCTAAGAAGATAATGGAGCCACCACAGCATGTACTATCACTCTCTCCTTCTCTCCTTCTCTCCTATTTCATGACAATCAACCTAAGGGAGAGGAACCTATGATCCACATGAAAACTAGTGATTTTAAAAATTAGTAATGGACATTATTAGGCAAATCTAGGATGAGAGATAGAGGAAAGGTAAAGGTCTGATGACTTCTCATCCCCGAGAATCTCCCCAAGAAAAAAAAAGCCAAAGCATTGGATAAAAAGGCTTAAAAGATCTGATTGGATGAATATGAAGCCAAGGATGTAGCGAGCCAGAAATGAGGCCTCATGCGAGAGTTTTAGAGGAACCAAAGAACCGATGATTGTTTGTGAAATATTTTGCAAATCGCAAGTACACGGTGTCAAGTTTTAATACAATGGTGAGTTAAGTATTGTATCCATAAGGATTGTAATCAAAAATTACATTAAGTACCATAGTTTAAATAGTTTCAATTTTATTTAGAAAATCAAATGATGATTGGTCAACAAGGTAAAGTAAGATAACAAAATGTAAAGGTAATAGTGGAGTTCTTAGAAGTAATACAACAAACAAATTATGAACAAGAAATACTAGAGGAATGACTCACCTAATTATCACCTATGTTTTTCCTTCCAAAATATACCAATTCAAGTCAAAAACACATGTAAGTTAAGAATTCCTAAGCTCATCAATTCCCTCTCTCGAGTGCAAAATTGACTATGAGTTCTAACATGAATTTCAATATCTGTATAAAAACTCAAGAATAAAACTCTACAAAATTTTAATGAATTCTTCTTCAAAGCTTCAAAAGTTTTATAAGTTTCTCAAATATATGATTCCTAGGTTGTGCTACCCTTATGATCATGTATAATCTTTCCTCTCTCGAGTATCGAATCTCATACATCAAAAAATCTCAATTAATGGTCAAATAATCAAGATGTAATACTAAACAAGATAACATAAATAAGATAAATTACTTGAACTAATATTGATTGAAATTCAAAACATAGGATCAAATAAGGTTGCATCATCCTCTAGAAAGAAAAGTTTAGTTCATAATGGATGAATACAACTTCAAGAAATAAATAAGAAAGAACATGAAAATTGTTCACCAATTTGTGAAGTGAGAGGAATGGTTGAAGCTCTCCTTGTCTCCAAGAGTGGCTTCCTCTTCTTCAAGAATGGTTTTCTTCTCTCCAAGCCTCTCCTTCATTTAGTTCCATAAAAATGAATGGATTTTGTCTCTAAGAACCAATTCCTCAATGCCCCTTGGTTGATACAATCTTCTTCTTTTAACTCATTTCAATTATTCCTTCGCTAAAAAAATCCTGAAATTCCCCCTCTTTCCATGGCTTTTGGATCTTCTCTCCACCAAATCCATTTTCTTAGCAAGTTATCCCCCAAGATCACACTTTCAAAATTTTCAAGTCCTTTGGTGCCTAGGCGCAGAAGAACGGTGCCCAAGTGCCATGTATTCTGTTTTAGCACTTCAGATGGCACCTAGGCACCTTGTTTTGGCACCTAGGCACCTTGTTTTGGCACCTAGGTGCCTTGTATTCTATTTTGGCAGCCTCAGATGGTTGCTAGGCGCCCTGTTTTGGCCCCTAGGCATCGTTGCTGCTGTTTGTCCCTCCTTCACTTTAGTACTTTTACACTATTCATCCCTTTGCAACTAATTTTTTTACCTATTTTGAGGATGAATTAGCTTTTTATGTCTTGTAATTAATTGTAGCTCTATGTCTTGGATTTTCATAGTCACTTGAATCAACTAAATATGACATCTGTGCAGAGAGTTATGCCTGAAAGACTAAGATGTGTCATCTCATAAAATTTCAGCCCAGTGCTGACTTTTGAACTAGGTTTTTCACATTGAAATCGACAGAATTGAATTTTGTGGTAAACATAAAAGTTATAAATCTATCTCTTAGATTTCCATTGGTTTAAGAATAAATTCAAAATTATATTTGAGCAAAGATTTATGGTTGAAATTCGAAAACTGCCATCAGTCGCACCACAATTCAGATTCTTCAACATTTCAATCAAGTTTTTGGTTTCTTTCCATTTTCTTCTCCTTTTGTCATTACCTACAAGATTTCAAACTAAATGCATAAAAAGTAACAAAAAAACTTGAAAACAAACCAAATGTTAATCAAAAGATATATGAATTGTTGGTATAAAATCAACTTATCAAATACCCCCAAACTTGAAGATTTGCTTGTCCTCAAGCATCAAACATGAATTCTCAATAACAACCCCTCTATGAATCAGGTTACCAATGTCAAGAAAGATTTTTCTAAACATCTCATCTCAAAAGATTAGAAAAATATACCAAGTTTACATGTTAACATGCATATTGGTTTCACTTAACTTCATGGTCTTATGTATGTGAGTGTGAAAGTAGTAGTTTATCAACTTTTATTTATCATTCGGATATGTTTATAAAGACAACTACTCATATTTGATCCACTTTTTAAGTGTTTACCAAACTCCATAGGCTTGTTTTTCAAACTAGTCTTCACTAATGAAAGTAGATCATAGCATCAAAGATCAAAAGGACTTCCAAAACTTGTATGATGAGGCTTGGGTAATAGTGGAAAAATATGAAAAATTGTGGCTAAAAATTACCCATTTTACACAATCATACTAGAACCTTTATGAATAAGCACCAACTTCTTCATCAATCCCTTCATTTTTCTTTGTTGAACATCTCATTTTTCTTCTTCTTCTTCTTTTTTTTTTTATCTTGGATTACCCCCAAACTTATTTCTTTTGTTGTATGCAATGGGGGTCTACTTGTTTTAGGGAGTTCAAATAATACACCTTACTTCAAAATCTCTTCATTTTTCTCCTTTTCAATCTTTTCTTCTCTTTGTTTTCATTTTCTTTCTTTATTTTCTCTCTCTCTTTTTTAATACAATAATTCATTCAAGAATGATTGTGTAAATGAGAATAAAAAGGGTAGAATATGGGATTTTTTTTCATAAAGCTCGATAATGTGTATAGGTTGTCCAAAGAATTGTTTCAATAGGCTCAAGAGGGGACACTAGAGAATAATTCAAGTATAGATTGGCTTCAAAGGCTCAAACGGTCTAAAAATGGCCTAAATCATCTCCCTAATGTTATGTCACCTAGGATTTCTCCTCGACTATTGATCAAACAAGTTCTAGAGGTTGGTGGGATCATTTAAGAAATAATTATACATTATAAACTGTCTCTAAATAATTAAATATAACTCAACAAACTACTTAGTGCATCAAGATTCACAAGACCTCATAACGTAAATAAAACCAAAATTTGAAGTTTAGACACATAAACAAACATATATATTCTAATATTTACACTTTTTTTTTAAACATGCACATAGTTTATCACTAAACTTTTCAAGCAACAAGTAATAATCCTAGACTCTTGAACTCCCCCAAACTTAATATAAGCATTCCTCAATGATTGAATGAATTGTAAAACAAGGGGACTTTCTTGAAAATGGGTGGTGTTTAGCCTTTAACCTGCAAAAATAAGTAAAATATCAAGGAACAATCATCATGATATAAAAAAAACAAGAATAACAACACTCACAAAAATAAGAAAAAAGAGATTGGGTTGCCTCCCAAGAAGCACTTTATTTAAAGTCTTTAGCTAGATTGAAACTGAATACCTTAAGTTGCTTCTCCGAGTGGAAGATTAGACATCTTCCAAATTTTAATGCCATAATAATGTTTCAACCTCTGTCCATTGACACGAAATAAGATGCCATCCTTACCTTTGAGCTCAACCGCCTTAAATGGAAATGTTTTTTTGACAATAAAGGGACCAGACCATCTAGATTTTAATTTTCTCGGAAAAAGTTTTAATCTAGAATTGAAAAGCAACACAAGTTGTTTGGGTTAAAATTCCCTTCTCAAGATCATTTTATCATGCTATTATTTTGTTTTTTCTTTATAGATTTTAGCATTTTCATAGGCATCAAGCCTAAATTCCTCCATTTCGTTGAGTTGCAACAATCTTTTTTCTCCTATTACCTTTGTATCAAAATTTAATTATTGCACAGCCCAATATGCTCTATGTTTTAGCTCAACGGGGAGGTGACAAGTTTTTCCATAAACTAATCAATAAGGAGATATACCTATAGGAGTTTTATATGTTGTGTGGTATGTCCACAATGCATCATCAAGCTTATGTGCTCAATCCTTTCGATTAATGATTATCGTTTTCTCAAGAATTTATTTCACTTCCCAGTTTGAGATTTTGGCTTGTCCATTTGATTGAGGATGATATCCAAGAGTTGTCTTGTATCTTATACTATACTTAGCCAAAAGGTTATTAAACATTTTATTGCAAAAATGAGAACATTCATCACTTACAATTGCTCTAGGTGTGCTAAAATGAGTAAAATTATGTTTGTGCAAGAATTTAAGCACTACCTTGGCATCATTAGTAAGTGTGGCAATTGCTTCTATCCACTTAGAGACATAATCCACAGCGAGCAAAATGTATGATCGGCCATTTGATGGAGGAAATGGTCTTATGAAGTCAATCCCCCAAACATCAAAGGGTTCAACTTCCATCATGTTAGTCAAAAGAAGCTCATGGCATCTAGTAATTATTCCAGTCCTTTGACACCGGTCATATGTCTGCACAAAAGCATAATAATCCTTAAACAAAGTTGGTTATTAAAAACCAGATTGCAATACCTTAGAAGTTGTCCTTGTAGGTCCAAAATGACCACCACATGGGGATGAATGACAATGCTTAAGAATTTCATTTGTTTCCTCCATTGGAATGCATCTCCAAATCACAGAATCTGAACACCTTTTGAAGAGCAAGGGATCAACCCATAGATATGATTTCACATCATGTAAGAATTTTTTCTTTTGATGATATGTGAGGTCCGGAGGCAATAATCCACCTACAAGATAATTCACAAAATTTGCATACCAAGGTAAATTATCTTTGATTGCCAAAATAAACTCATCTGGGAAAAATTCTTTAATTGGTCCTTCAAAGTTCTCATTTTTTTGCTCCAACCTCGAAAAGTGATCCGCCACCAAATTTTCACTTCCCTTCTTATCTTTGATTTCAAGATTAAATTCTTGAAGAAGAAGTATCCACTGGATTAGCCTTGGTTTTGCATTCTTTTTTGCAAAGAGGTACCTAATAGCAGCATGATTGGTATACACTATCACCTTGGTACCTATAAGATAAGCACAAAATTTATCAAATACAAAAACAACGGCTAATAATTCTTTTTCAATGGTGGTGTAATTTTGTTGAGCATCATCAAGTGTTCGACTTGCATAGTAATGGCCCTAAAAAATTTATATTTTCTTTGTCCTAACACTGCTCCAACAGCATAATCACTAGCATCACACATAAGTTCAAATGGTTGGGTCTAATCCAGTACCACCATAATATGAGCTGAAATGAGAACCTTCTTGATGTGATCAAAGGCCTATAAGCAATCAACAATAGAGTCAAATGGCTTATCTTTTTTCAAAAGATTGCACAAAGATTTTATAATTTTTGAAAAATCTTTAATGAATCTTCTATAAAACTCGGCATGTCCCAAAAAACTACGAATAGCTTTTACATTGATTGGTGGTGGAAGTTTTTCAATAGCAATAATTTTTGCTTGGTCTACATCAAGTCCTTCGAAGGACACTCGGTGACCTAAAACAATACCTTCTTTTACCATAAAATGGCATTTTTTCCAATTTAAAACAAGGTTAGTCTCCTCACATCTCTGCAAAACAAGAGAAAGATTATGTAGACATATATCAAATAAGGAGCCAAATACTGAAAAATCATCCATAAAAATTTCCATTATGTTCTCCACCATATCATGAAAAATTTCCATCATGCATCTTTGAAATGTGGCTGGGGCATTACATAATCCAAATGGCATTCTTCGAAAAGCAAAAATATCATAAGTGCATGTGAATGTTGTTTTCTCCTGGTCTTCAAGTGTTATGACAATTTGATTGTACCCCGAATAACCATCAAGAAAATAATAGTATTAATACCTTGCAAGTCGGTCTAACATTTGATCAATAAATAGGATGGGAAAATGGTCTTTACGAGTAGCTTTGTTGAGTTTTCTATAATCAATACATGCTCGCCAACCTGTGACTATCCTTGTTGGTATTAATTCATTGTTATCATTTTGAATTATGGTCATGCCACCATTTTTTGGAACTACTTGAACCGGACTTACCCAAGAACTATTAGAAATTGCATAAATAATTTCGGTATTCAACCATTTCAAGACTTCATTTCTTACAACCTCTTTTATTGCAGGATTTAGTCTGCGTTGATGTTCAATAGATGGTTTGTAAGATTCTTCCATTAAGATTTTATGCATGACAATTGAAGACTAATACCTTTTAAATCAGAAATTGACCAACCAATAGCAGATTTATGCTCTCTTAAAACATGAAGTAATTTCTCAACCTCTAAAGGAGATAGGGATGCTGAAATAATTACCGGATATGTGTTGTTAGCACCTAGAAATTCATATCATAAATGCTCGGGAAGTGCTTTCAACTCCGGTGATATTGTTTGTTCCTTGATTGTGGTATCTCCTATTGCTTCCTTGCATTTATCTTTTTTCAACTCCACCTCTCGTGATTTAAGAAAGAGCAAGTAATGCATTAAATCATCATTATCAATATCATGGTCATTACCTTGCATTCTGGAATGAACAATGCATCGCTCTAAAGGTTCAATAGGAATTTGTTTGGGGAAATGATCATGCAAGCAAGTTTCTAACATTTCAATCCTATTACAAGTATGTGGTTCTTCTTGAAACTTCAATACACGATAAATGTTGAACATCACTTCATCCTCATTAACTCTTAGAGTTAATTCACTGCGTTACACATCAATCAAAGCACGCCCCATAGCAAGGAATGGTCGACCAAGAATTAAAGGAATTTCTTGGTCTTCCTCCATATCTAACACCACAAAATCTGTAGGAAATATGAATTTATCCACTTTTACCAATACATCTTCAACAACTCCTCTTAGATAGGTGAGAGGCCTATCCGCCAATTGCAAGGTGATAGTGGATGGCTTGACTTCTCCAATTCCTAATTTCCTAAAAATAGAAAGTGGCATCAAATTAATACTTGCTCCAAGATCACATAATGTTTTATCAAAGAAAGATCAAATTAATACTTGTACAAGGAATAGTAAACTTCCTTGGATCTTTCAATTTTTTAGGAAGCTTTTTCTATAAAAGGGCACTGCACTCCTTTGTGAGATTCACAGTTTCAAATTCCACCAATCGTCTTTTTCTTGACATCACATCCTTCATGAACTTGGCGTAGTTGGGCATTTGTTCAAGAGCATCTGCAAAATGAATGTTGATATGAATTTTCTTGAAGATTTCCAAAAAATTTTGCAAATTGTGAATCAATCTTTTTCTTTTGAAATATTTGTGGAAAAGGAATGGGAACATTAAATTTAGGAGAAATTTCAACGTTAGGAGTAGATTTTAGCTTCTCAGCCCCTGTTTGTTGATTTGATTGTATTTCTTCTTCTTTGGTTGTTCCTCCATAAGACTTTCACTCGAAGTGCTTGCCATTGGCTCATTAACTTTTGAACTTTTCATTTCCAGCCCCTTAATTTTGGTTCCACTTTGAAGTTGGATAGCTTTGCAATGCTCCCTTGGATTGATTTCTGTGTCACTTCGAAAGTTTCCTTTATGTTTTTTAGCATTAATTTCAGTAGCAAGCTATCTAATTTAAGTCTCCATAGATTTCATTTGATCTCCTAAACTTGAAGCTAGTTGCCCCAATTGAGTCTCAATGTTGTCTATCTTTGCTTCATCCTTATTCAATCGGGCTCTTGTCTCGCCAATGAAAGTGCTTAGCAAATTCTCCAAGGATGCCTTTTTCTCACTTACTTGAGGGTTAGGATTTGGTGGATTGTTGTAACCCGGTGGGGGTTGAGGCACATTTCTATTGTTGGCATAGGAAAAATTCTCATGATTTTTAAGCCCTAAATTATAGTGAGTAGGTAATTGATTTCCCCTGAAATTGAAATTATGGTTATTGACAAAGTTTACCTGCTCATTTCCTTTGGTTTCCATAAATGAAGTGCTAGTGGATGCCATGGAATCCATTCCTTGAGAAGCTCTATTAGAAGTCCAAGCTGCAAATTGGTTAGAAAGAGCAAAAACTTGCGCAGCTAATTGTGTAAATATTCTCTATCTCAAAAACTCTTGCAACCTTTTTAATGGAAGATCTATTGGAAGTCCATTGATAGCTATTAGTAGTCATCTCCTCAAGAAAAATATGGGCTTCGTCTGCAGTTTTAGACATTAAAGTCCCACATGTGGTAGCATCTATTATGGTTCGAGTTTGCCCATTCAAACCATTATAGAAGTATTGTACCTGTTGCCAATCCTCATAACCATGTTGAGGACACCTTCTTAGAAAATCCTTAAACCTCTCCCAAGCTTCATATAATGGCTCAAAATCTTGTTGGCGGAATTGAGCTATCTCACTCTTAAGTTGAAGTGTCTTGCTTGGTGGAAAGTCATTCCAACTTGGTATGTTACTTTGTGCAAAAGATTGTAATCATAGCTTAGCTTTATCCCGGAGTGAGAATGGAAATAAACAAAGTCTAATGGCATCGTCAGACACTCCATTCATTTTGATGGTGTCACAAATATCCAAAAATATGGCTAAGTGTGCATTAGGATCCTCCAACACACTTCCTCCAAATTGATTTTGTTGCACCATGCTAATGAGAGCCGATTTAAGCTCAAAATTGTTGGCATTCATCGATTATCAAACTATCCCTGAGTAGTTTTAGTTCATGGTTGGTTGAAAATAGTCCCGGATAGCTCGTTGTGGTGGTGGTTGTTGCAATGGAAGATTGGTGTTCACATTAGCATTGTTGATGTTATCCGCCATGGCTTGATTGTCAAATCTTTTTGCTGCTCTAATAGCCCGAAGAGTCCACTCGATTTCTGGATCAAAATAACCCAAGTCAAGACTCCTAGCCTTACCCATAGAAATATGTATAATCCAATGCAAGGCAAGACAACATCAACATATGGAAAGAAAGTAAAAACAATCTAAACTAAAATCAAGACTAAGTCATAACAATATTAATGCAATTATGATAAAATAATCCCCAACAACGGCGCCAAAAACTTGTTCGTGAAATATTTTGCAAACTGCAAGTGCACGGTGTCAAGTTTTAATACAATAGTAAGTTGAGTATCGTATCCACAAGGATTCTAATCAAAAATTGCATTAAGTACCGTAGTTCAAATAGTTCCAATTTTATCTACAAAATCGAATGATGATTGGTAAACAAGGTAAAGTAAGATAACAAAATGTAAAGGTAATAGTGGAGTTCTTAGAAGCAATACAACAAACACCTTAAAAATAAGAAATTCTAGAGGAATGACTCACCTAATTATCATCTATGCTCTTCCTTCCAAAACATACCAATTTAAGTCAACAACACATATAAGTTAAGAATTCCTATGCTCATCAATTTCCTCTCTTGAGTGTCGAATTGACTATGAGTTCTAACATGAATTTCAATATCTCTATAAAAACTCAAGAATAAAAACTCTACAAAAGTTCAATGAATTCTTCTTCAAAACTTCAAAGGTTTCATAAGCTTCTCAACTCTATGATTCCTAGGTTGTTTTACCCTTATGATTATGTATAATCTTCCCTCTCTCGAATATCGAATCTCATATATCAAACAATCTCAATTAATGGCCAAATATCAAAGTAGAACCGCAGTGAAGGCTCAGGTCTTAACAGACTTCATTAACAAGATCATCGTGATAGAACTAGCTCCTCAAGAAGAAGAAACATGGTTACTTCATGTAGATGAGTCAGCCACCTCGAAAGGAGGCAGTGCAAGGGTTTTGTTGCAAGGCCCCAACTCCTTCGAGATTGAGGTCACTTTGAAGGTAGAGTTCGAGATCACCAACAACGAGGCAGAATATGAAGCCCTAATTGCAGGACTAGAAATGGCATAAAAATACACAATTAGTGGCTACAAAGGTAGAAGGATCCTACGAAATGAAGAATAAATCTATGGAGTACTTGAGAAAGGTTTAAAAACACTTAATAAGGCACTTCGAATATTTCTAACTGCAACATATACCACACATAAAAAACGAGCGAGCAGATAAAAATATCCATTTTACGAACATAAATAAAACTATAATTTAGCTATATTTCTTCTTTAATGATGAATACATGTGGAACTAAGTGAAAGGATTAGGGTCCAAGATTAAAAACTAAGTAAAATACATATCCAATATTTAAGGATTTACAGAATTATATGTCAGTTTTTACATATTATTCGGTGTACATACAGCTTATACATAATATTATTAAACTACTTTAATTGAGTATGACCATAAGTAATCAAATTATTTTTTCTTTAATTACTTGTATGCTAGAATTTTCTTCACATTACATGATTGTTAGGTATCAGAATTTTATACTACAGTGAATCATGCTTCAATGTTATTTTTTCCTAATAAAAATAAAATATTAGTTACTACTAATATAAATAATGTATTACTTAAAGAAAAAATATTTGGACCTACACTCAAAACTTGTCTATACTCAATATTTTTAGTCTTCGTCTTCTCCTTACATTTGAGGTAGCTTGTTTAATCAACTATTGGTTATAGATATTAAAGTTCTTCTAAAGAGAACAATATATAATTGGCATTGAGAAGATACTGAATTAGGCAAATAGATACCAATATTTGAAATTATTTGTCCTTGAGCTTTTTTATTGTCATTACAAAATAAAGTTTTATATAGAATTATTCACGTCTAAATTTAAATGGATAACCTTCATTTTTAGCTAGTGAAAGTGGTACTATAGGGATAAAGACAAGATTTCCAATATGTTGCCCAAACGCAATCTTTGCATCAATTACGTTATTCTTGAAGTCATGCATATCATTTTTGTACCATTACTCAATTCATTTTATGGGTTCAGATTCCTCAAAAAAATTATTGGATAATTTTTTTTTAGCACCAATTTATGAGAAGGCATGCTAGTTGGGATTAAAGAGTTCGAAACATTCTCTTCATAATAGTAATTTGTGTCATCAATAACTTCATAAATATTGTTAAATGTTCTTTCTTTTCAATGCTTGGCTTGTCATGTAATGAGTTGAATGGGCATTCTTATTTAAGGTAAGAAAATAGCCCTAATAAGTCGTAATATTGAGTTTTCTTCATTATCATACTCAATAATCATAACTTCTGGAATTTTAATGTTACCTTTAGTATCACTTGGTTCCTCATTTTTTTCCAACTCTAAGTAAAAACTCACTGAGATTTGGATCATTCCTCGACTCATGTTCATTAATAAAGTAATTTTTTTATTTTTGGCCACAAATATGATTTCACCAAACTTGCAAAAATAGTTTAATAAATTATTATCCTAGGAACAACTATTAATACTTATCTAAAATCTTCACAAAATACTACTACTTTTCCACCAAAATCTTTTAGAGGTATTTCTTTTGACATTTTATCTTGTATCTCTCTTGAAAAATTATTGTCCATATTATCTATATTAATAGGAATGTTTGGAAGATTATATGAACTAATGTTTTTTTTTCATGTTCTCCAAGAAAAAATTAAACTTTTAAAAATTTCGGCAACTCGTATTCAACTGAGGTTTCTGATTTTCTTTTGAAATCTTTAGACATTGCTATGTATCTTAAAGAACTCTCATATCTGTTGTGTACAATATATACCCTTGTTGACTCCATAGTAAATTTCAGGCAGCTCGGCAAGATATTTAACAGTAAAAGTGCATGTAGAGCTAGCAATATCATTACTCCAACAAGAAACCTAAAATTTTGTTTAATGGTTGATTGAGTTTTATTTTTTCAAGATTGGCATATTGATGAATATCAATAACTTCAAAATCATGCAGTTAGTGTATATAAATGATGATACTTTTAATTTTTATAATTTAATTTTTTGTAATTTTATTAATTAAAAGTATATATAAACTTGAGAAAAAAGAAGATGAATGAAAATTAACATGGAAAAATTAAATATTTTAAAAGAATATAAATTAAGGTATTATAAAAAAAATTACAGTTCACAATACAACAAAGCAGTGAACTCTCTTTCAGTTCATAATTTATAGGCGACACTTGTTCCTTAGAGATTAAAAAAAATTGACAAATCAAAACTGAAAATTCGGTATATACCATGTCGATAAAAAAATTCGATTTGATATTTAATTTTTTTATAAAAATTCAATATTTAATTTTATTTTAATTTTTTATTCCAATTTATCGAACTGTACCAAATATCGAATTTAATTTTTACAAATTTTATAAATAATTTTTTTTATCTAATTTTATATATTAATTAGTTTTTACTTTTTTTTCTTACTTTTAACTTACCAAACTAAAAATAACAAATTCTAAATACAATTAGGGTTTGTTAAGAAATGAAAATAAAGAAGAAATTGAGTAGAAAATATGCTATATATAGCTTTGTAATATTGTAATAATATATAGACATAATAAGATTTTATCTCTATTAGATTACGTTAAAAAAATTAATTGTAAATTTCATTTTACCCCCATATGCACTTTTAAAAATGCTCCAATTTTATCAATTCTATAATTGGTTCAGTAGAATAATATGTAAAAGGATCAAGAAATACACAAGTAAATATAGTATAAAATTATTTTCTATTTAATGTAATATATATATATATATATTTAAAATATTTATGTTGAAATGATACAGCAGGTTCATAAAAATTATTTTTGCCATATTTGATTTTGTTGAAAATTTTAGGCTCTGTTTGGTTTTATTTCCAGTCATTTTGAACATAGTGTTCTGGAAGAATGTATTCCAAAAAATGAGTTTGTAAAACGTGTATAGAAGAAAAAATGTGTATGTTTTGTTGGGACAAATGATATGATGTATTTTAAAAGATATTATATCAATGGTAGATATATTGTTAATATTATTTTATTATGATTAAGGAAAGATATTTTTAATTATAAATATCATGTCAATATTATTGTGTGGTAATTAGTGACAGTATAGGGTATAGGATTATCTAACTATGGTAATAAATAATTTGGTATTCTAGGAAAAATACCATTCTCAAAAAATACAAATGGCAAACACATTTTTGTATCCGAAGAAGAAAAATAATGTTTCAAAGAAAAGTAGAAGGAGAAAGCCAATAAAAAATATAATGTTCGGACTAACAATAAAATAGGATATATAAGATTTATTAGATTAAATGATCAATCCAAAAGATTTTTTTTTCCATGAAGTGATTCATTTAGCATAAATTTTCAAAGTCAAAATATCAAATACAGTTGCAATCAGGTTATTATGATTGCGACAACAAAAGATAAGTCAAATAATTAAAATAGATTTTGGATTTTGTGCATAAAATATGTGAAATATAAGGGAAAATATCATTTTTGGAATATGGTCTTATAATTGATAAATATGATATAAAATTCAAATATGGGTGGCTAGAGAAAGCAAAATTAAAGGAATCAAATACTCCATCAAGTAATTATTTTCGTATAGTCTCATAGTTCAGAAAAAATTAAATTTTAGTCATGAATACACTTTTAAGTTTTGTTGTATTCCTTTTTTTTTTTCAAAAAGTAGAATAACAAAAAATTATAAATATGACAGTGGAATGTGCCTTTGAATTGATATAAAAAAAATAGATGTTATTTTCACATTAATTTTAATGAATCTAATTAAACTGGATATAGTGAGTTATATTTTCTTACAAAATTAATATTCAGTTTGATTTTTGATTTTTTATTTTGATTCATCGAATCTTACAAAATATTGAATTTTAATTTTTATAAATAGTTGTTATATCTTATTTTATATTTATTAATTAATCTTATACTTTTTTCTTAATTTTAACTTACCAAGCTAAAAATAATAAATTCAAAATACACTTAGGTTTTGCTATTAAATTTTGAACTATTTAATTTTTTTATTTTTTAGCAAAATTAATTTTTAACAAAATCATAAAATCAAAAATGGGCAAAATATAAAACAAAATGTGAACTTTTTATAAATATAATTTTTTCACATGTTTTTAAAAGAAATTAGCAAATTGGTAAAGATAATATAAAATTCAGATTTGGGTTGTTTAAGAAAGCATATGTTAAAGGAATCAAATATTTTATTAACTAATATAATTATTTTCGTATCTCCCAAGCACATGAAAATATACTTTTAATCTCATAATTCAGGAGATCTTGCAAATTTAATCTCATAATTCAGAAAAGATCCAATTTTAGTCATGAATATACTTTAATATATAGGTTTTGCTCTATTCTATTTTTTCAAGAATTGGAATAACTAAAATGATAAATACAACAGTGGAATATGTCTTTCAGTTGATATAAAAAAATAAATGTTATTTCCATAATAATTTTAATGAATTTGATTAGACTGGATATTGTGAGGTATATTTAATTTATTCAAATAAACATATTTTACAATAAAATAATTTTCATGAAGTATGAATAAAATTTATTAGATTAAATGATCAACCCAAAAGATCTATTTTTTCCTGAAGTGACTCCAGTAGTGATTTAGCATAAATTCTCAAAGTAAAAAAAATTGCTAAGTTAAATATCAGATGCAATTGCAATCGAGCTATTATGATTGCGACGACAAAAGATAAGTCAAATAATTAAAATAAATTTTGAATTTTGTACATAAAATATGTGAAATATAAGGGATAACATCGTTTTTGGAATATGGTCTTATAATTGATAAATATGATATAAAATTCAAATATGGGTGCCTTGAGAAAGTAAAATTCAAGGAATCAAATACTCCATCAAGTAATTATTTTCGTATAGTCTCATGGTTCAAAAAAAATCAAATTTTAGTCATGAATACACTTTAAGTCTTGTGATATTCTTTCTTTTTTTCAGAAAGTGGAATAACAAAAAATTATAAATATGACAGTGGAATGTGTCTTTGAATTGATATAAAAATATATATGTTATTTTTACATTAATTTTAATGAATCTAATTAAACTGGATATAATGAGTTATATTTTCATACAAAATTAATATTCAGTTTGATTTTTTATTTTTTATTTTGATTCATCAAATCGTACAAAATATTGAATTTTAATTTTTATAAATTTTATAAATAGTTGTTATATATTATTTTATACCTATTAATTAATCTTATACTTTTTTCTTAATTTTAACTTACCAAACTAAAAATAATAAATTCAAAATACACTTAGGTTTTGCTATTTAATTTTGAACTATTTAATTTTTTTATTTGTTAGCAAAATTAATTTTTAATAAAATCATAAAATCGAAAATGTATAAAAGATAAAACAAAAGGTGAACTTCTTATAGATATAATTTTTCCACATATTTTAGAAGAAATTAGCAAATTGGTAAAGATAATATAAAATTTAGATTTGGGTTGTTTAAGAAAGCATATGTTAAAAGAATCAAATATTTTATTAACTGATATAATTATTTTCGTATCTCCAGACACATAAAAATATACTTTTAATCTCATAATTCAGGAGATCTTGCAAATTTAATCTTATAATTCGGAAAAGATCCAATTTTAGTCATGAATTAATATATAGGTTTTGCTCTATTCTATTTTTTCAAGAACTGGAATAACTAAAATGATAAATACAACAGTGGAATATGCCTTTCAGTTGATATAAAAAATAAATATTATTTTCACAATAATTTTAATGAATTTGATTAGATTGGATATTGTGAGGTGTATTTAGTTTATTCAAATAAATATATTTTATAATAAAATAATTTTCATATAGTGTATCACATCTTTTTCTATCCTAATTCAATGTGATTTTTTTATAGAGGTGAAAACAATTTGATAAACCGATGGAATCAAATCAAAACTGAAAATTTGATATTTATCAAAGTTGAACGAAAAAATTAAATTTAGTATTTGATTTTTATTTTCATAAAAAAATAGTATTCATTTAATTTTGATATTTTATTTCAGTTTATCAAACCATTCCACAAAGAGTATTTGGCAAACAAAACACATCTAAACAAAGAAGTCAGTATTTTTAATGTCATGTAAATATAATGGTAGCATTATCAAGATTAATTTTAAATATCCTTATAATTTTACGTACTATCTTTCAACTAATTTTTTTATCCTTATTTAAATTTGACACTATAATTCTGATTTTGTAGGATGGTGATTACTTACTAATTCACTTTGGGGCCATTAATTAGTAATATTATATATATATATATATATATATATATATAAAGAATAATTATGGACATATTATATTTATACCTAGAGAGGCAACCAGTAGTAGTTGGAGATGTAGCATGCTTAGGCGTGATATATTTGGGAGACATGAATATAAAAAGGGAACATGTGGGGCTCCAATTCAAATTAGACTCATTAATCGACCAGCATTATGCATTAATACTGCTTGTAGCTTCGGCCTAGGCATGCATCCACTATAAGATTAGGACTAGGAGTAAAGTTATCATTTATCTTCATCAATTCTATTAAAAAAAAAAAGAGGAAAGAAAGAAAGAAAGAAAGAAACACTAGCGTAACAAATCATGAATAATTTGCTCGGATTCTTCATTATTTCAAATATATTGTTGTTTTCTCCAACAATAATGTGTATGCATATTTCATTGCTATATTTGACATCTATTATGGCACAAAGATAATCTTGATGAAGCCATTTTTCCATTTGCAAGAACCCCAAGTTGACATTAGTAATTTGTTAGAGGGTGGGTTGCAAAACAATCACTCTTAATAGCTATGATTTGTTGTCATCGACTTCATTTTGGATCCAATTATTAGAATTAACTTTTTTTTAATAACAAATATAATCCTTTATGTTTGAAACCTTACATATTCATTTTTTTATTATCCAAACTGATGTAAGTAGACTCATATAAGTAGATTTCAGTAATTACACTGCATACATGACTCCCACATATCCTACCAAGCGTATTTTGATCGGCAAAATACAACATATTCAAGCAAGGACATATAATCATCAGAATCCGTTATGTTCACTAACAAAAATGGGTTGGTTGAAGAATCTGCCGTGTTACTAACAAAAATGGGGTGGTTGTAAGAGTGATGTAATTTATATAAGAGATTTCAAAATTAAGAATGATGATGAGTTGATAATTATTTAAAGCAGTATTTTCTAAAATTTTAATGATAATTCATCTCTTATTATAATACCATCAATACACGCTAAATATTTATTGACGAGTATATTTATTGATGAGTATACCACTTGTAGACATTTTCTCTTGATTTAAGAGTTGTACTTCCTTCTTTATTGCCTTGACAACTTTATTGTAATGGAAACAGTAGCTCCCCTACATTTCTTCCTTCTCCGCCCTCACAGTACCTCCGGATGTTAGGAACATGTATGTAAGTGTCATACTTCGAGGAATACTTCTGAGAGAGCAACCAGAATCCAACAAGACTTCCACTTTAACTTCTCTACTTCAATTTGTTTTTTTTCCTCATGAATTCCCATTTCAATGTGTGTTTCTTCTAGGAGAGGAACAACGCATCAGGATATGAATTTTCAGTACACAGAGCTGTTTCTTTCCTGCCAGAGACGCAACCATTGCATCTTTAGAAACTGATTAGTCAAAGTATAGACTGGAGCAGGTTGGTTTTCTATCATATTAGAGGTGGAATAAAGATTCAAAATTCGACATCATAATATAGGATACACCTTAATGACCTTGGGTACTTTTACTTTGTACTGATTGCAACAAGAAAAGCCAGTCCGTAACCTTGGGTACTTTTACTTTGTACTGATTGCAACAAGAAAAGCCAGTCCGTAAATGTGGTGGTCCAGGCTACTAAAGTAACACAAGTCAAACATGCTAACCATTTAAGTAAAACGCAAACCCAGATGCACTGCCAGTATAAATGGTCATAAATAAGTAAAGCTTAGAGCTGTGTTATGCAGTAAATTGGCTTCAAAACAGAGAGTCGCAAAACATGTTATATTATATGCTTCCATCTCACAGGTACCAAAATTGTGAACCATCAGACAAGAAGTTTAACAACACTTCATACAACATGAAACAGCACCTTATGCTATCCTACACTAACATTTATATAGCCATGTAAACTTCAGCCAATCATAAGATTTGCTCGTGCGCTCTTCTATAGAACCTAGCACAGGAAGAAACACTATCCATCAGGGACTTCTTGTGATTTACCTCTTCTGAATGATGTACTGGTGGAATTACCCAGAATTAAGTTAAAACTATTCTTGAGGAAGGAGAGCAATCTCAATTTCTTGAAGTGATTTTCCTTTGGTTTCCAGCACATTCCGCTTTACAAAGACCACTGCCAGCAAGCAGAATGTACCAAACATTGAGTACAACAGCTGAGGCCCCATTTGGTCAAGCAAACGCAGGAACAACAAGCCAACAAGAAAATTTAGCACCTGAGAAGTAACAGGACAGACAATCAATATGATACGCATACTGCAATCATTTAGTTGTTACCTTTTACTGAGTGACTAAAGACAATATATCTCTTAGCTATTCAGACATGCATCTGTCTTACGAATTACATGATAGAGGCCAATTACCCAATGCACAGACATACAAAATGCCATAGCTGTAGCTCTGATTCGGCTGGGAAATATTTCTGGGAGTAAAAGAGCAGGAACTGGACCAGCTCCAACAGCAAACATTAAGACAAACCTTCATAAATAAGACATATTCAGCCTCATGCCAAATTGTAATCTACAGAGTATTCATGTTCCAATTTCAATAATATAATAGCAAATACACAACAAATTATTTTTTCCACTTCCAATTATATGTTTTTATTGGTCAAAATTTCAGTCCACTTCACTTAGCTAGCAAGATGTTGCATTCAATTGGCGAAATAAGGAACATTTGAACCCCTTTCCCCTTCTTTTTTCCAGGGACTGGGGGTTCAGGGGGAGGAGATGGATGAGTGTAGGAAACCTTGGGGAAAAAAAATGAAAAAAGAAACCAAAACTTAATCAAAACGTAAAGAAATACACGGACTTGCATAAAGGGGTCCCTTCATTTGTCTGCCCCATTTATCGCAATAACCCATCCCTAAACAAACTCTCTCCACATCTGTGAGGGTGTTGTGCCTGCTTGAGTGTATTTGGGTTTTGGGGATTGGAGGACTGCCAATGTTCAAGAATTAAACAGCCCAATCTACTGTAAAGGCATTTGATTACTTGCAAATTTTATAGATTTAGCCAAATGGACCTGTATATGCAATCTATATAATGTCAAACTAAAGAAATAGAAGCCAAAATTAACACTTACAGCAGCATTCCACCAATAGATAGATAAAAACCAATAGGATTTGAAGCAGAAAAAGCTGTTGCGAGAACTTGAAGAACCGTTGATAGAGCCTGTTGACAAGAAAAGTAGTAAAAGATGCACAATCATGTAATGTTTTTTTCTCGAAAGTGTAACGTTTTGCAGACACACAAGTGTGTCGATACTGAGAAATAGCACTTCACGTATAAAAAGAAAAGATATGTTGCAATGCAAATGCAATACGATGAAATAAGCAGTAGTCTATGTGAATCATGCAGGTGGAACAAGTTAGATATTGTATGCGTAGGATGCATGTATTGAACAAAACAAATGGGAAGTATGCACAAGCCAGATCCAGTGTCGGCTATAGGCTATCTGTGCTGCCTCCCAAGCCCAAGATATACTGAAATTCATTAGATTAACTTATATATAACAACTAGGACATAGGCTGTCTCTGCTGCTTCCCCGTATAATTAGCTTTATGAATTTTTATCAAGGTTTCTTGGAGGATGATCAAACATGTGATATATTAATGGAAATGAAAAGAGAAATAGTTAAAAGTTTATGCACTTGAGGATCAAGAAACAGGGAATGAGCAGTGAGACAAGCAGGACATGTAATGAGAGGGAGTAGGTTCAGTGTGAACGGGGCTGCAACTCCCTGTTGGAAAAAGAACTAGAACAAAATTTACTTACAGAAGGGAGAAAAAAAAAAGAAAGAGAGAGAACAATGGGGAAGATAGGGCAGGAAAGGAGCCAAGAGGGAGCAGGGTGAAGCATTGAGTAAAGGTTCTACTAAGCAGGCGAGGCATGGAACTTGCAGGCCCACTCATAACAGCTTCCCTGGCATTTCTATTGCCAGCATGCTGTTTGAAAAGTCATTAATTCTTAGTTCTTGGGAAATTGAAAAATCATCCTTGAAGCACATTGATAAGTTTCATAATTTAAAATTTCAACCAAGCACTGTCAATCATCTACCATGCCAAAGAAGCTCCAGAGGAGGAGGGCCTTCCTTCCTAGTTTATCCATCAATGCCAACGCAATAATAGAACCTGTGGACAATTACATGTAATCATAAATACAGAAGGTAAACAAGGAAGATACTTTGAAAACCAAAATCATGGAATGCCTGAGGGGAAGAAAACAAATACTCGCCTATTAAATTTGCAATCCCCACAGTGACATTTGCCAGGTTCGAGGAAACTCCAGCACGACTAAATACAGTTGAAGAGAAATAAAACACAGCATTTATTCCAGAAAGCTGTTGTAAAGCAAATAGGGTTGATCCAATAAAAACAACTGCAAAAGAAATGAGTGAATAACAAAGCATTTTGGTAAAGGTAAAAAGCTTATAGAGACAGCAGCAGCATAATCAGGACAGGGAGCAGAGTGCACCAGTAGGAAGAAAACCAAATATATCCTGGAAACTCCAGATATATGAATCAGAAGCTTATTATATTACCTCTGGAATGCCGCCCATAGAGCAATTCTACAAGCTTTATGGTATCAACTTCATCTCCTCTGTCAGTCTTTGACAGCTCTACCATTGCAGCTTTGGCATGTGAACCTCCAAGAAGCTTCTCAAGTTCGGCTTCAGCTTCACCATTTCTTCCTTGCTACCACATCAAAAAAAATGTAAGCATTTCAAATTTGTGTATTACACATGATATCCCAGTGAAAATCACTCAATCTGCACACAATAGGCTACTTTATATCATGTTATCTTCAATGATCAAAAATATCTCCTTTTTATTTTCTTAAAAAAAAAATGATGTGGAAACTGATTCCAGCCAAAATGAAAAATCAAATGTGGTAGAAAATTAACGCCTTTGCAAGTTTACTGTACAAAGCAGAAAATGTCATGAATTACTGTGCAATGCCAATTTTACTCAAAGCATGCGGCACATGGTAACTTGCAATGTGTTCAGAAAGATCAACTAGTTAAGCTTCTCAGGAAATTATATAGTACAAGCAATGGAAAGAAAAGTACCAAATCAAGAAGGAATGGAAAAACTAAGAGGAGGCCATAATAGGGAACCAGAACAGATTTCACTCAATTCAAAGAATTGATCGACACACACTCACACCAACACCCCAGTTTCGCACATGCGCGCGCGCGCACACACACGAGCGCACTTAGAGAGTTGCTAGGGCTACAGATTTCCATGGAAGTACCAACTAAAGCACTTGGATAAAGAAGGGCCATGATAGCATTTCGATACAGCATTAGACGGGAAAAAATAATTTTACATTAATCTCCAAAAATAGATTCCATTCAAGAAAACAGAAGAGCTGAGAAAACAAGTCAGGGCTACTCAAATCAGAATATAAAATGCGTAACAATAGAAAACCTTGTATAGCCAGTGTGGAGATTCAGCACAAAACATCATTAAAAGAGCTAGCATTGAAGCAGGAATGGTAGATATCCAAAAGCAAATGCGCCACCTGAGCAAGCACATGGTCAAGAGCACATAGATGAGGTCAGGTCGATCACCTTTTTCCCTTTTCCCAAAAAGAAACATAATAGTCCTTCAGTTTTGCCAGTACTAATCTCAGTTAAATTGATTTACCAGCCAAAGATACTCCTGACAGGAATCCCAATCAATAGAGCGCCCATCAGCCCTAGACAAGTTGCTATCTGAATAAAGCTCCCATAAGTACCTCTCACGTGCGCAGGTGATATCTACTTGAAAGCCAAAAAGATGAGGCAGATAAGATCAATCCTGTTTTACAGAGCACGGCTAAATGCGGCTGAAGTTGAAAATTTGATCTACCTCTGTCACATAAAGAGATGCAACTGGGGGACCCACACCCAAACCAGTACCAACTAAAAACCTCCCCAGAAGCATTCCTGTCAAACTTTTAGCTGTTGCACTGGAAATACAGGTAGTAGCACCTCTTTCACAATCAGATAAATATGAACAAGAAATTGCGATAAACAATCCATCTAATACTACATGAAATGTCAAGCAAATTGAAAGATTGCATGAAAAAAGGGGCCAAAAGATGTTGACTGTGAGTGAGAAGAAACACTATTTAATACAAAAACCTGCAAGAACTTGCTGACTATAATTTCAGGAGAATCAATCATCAATCTATATGCAGACTGTAATATTAAACCAAAAATAATACTTTCTACAAAGTGAAAGGAGAAAACCTCGAGTCCGCTACTTTCAAATAAAATACTTTGATAGGGTCATTGATAGCTTTCAAATAGATTAATATTTGATTTTCATAAATTGTTTCCCTTACTGATTCTGAAGATCGGCGAACTTTCCTTTTTTACACTTGCGCAGGTTACTCACCCAAATCACAATACAATGAGAAAGCTGTTTTGTTTTTCAACTGAAAACAAATGAACTTCATCTGAAGCACTATTACACTAAACATTATTACAAAAGAAACAATGAACTCTATTCCCATCTGAAGCACACACTCTACTGTCACAAAACCATTACTTGGCACTACCACCCTCTCTGCCATAGCCAAAATCCCTCTGCCACCCTCCTTATCTTCTAACCTTACCCCACCAACCACTGCCACCAGTTCCACCAATAACAATGGCCACTGACAGCTCAACAAAGAACTTCATCTTAATCGCCACAGTGAGCCATACAAGAAGAACTATGTCATTGTGATCACAGCCGCCACCATAAGCATCACTAACCTAGAATAGCATCATTGCCACCACATCAAATATCAAATAAGAGCACCAGATTTAAGGTGGAGATTTCAAACATTGGCAATCAATATTGGACAATAATGTCAAATCTTAAGGAGACTTGTCAATTCTCAGATAGCTTCCAGTTTGTTTTAAGCAACTAGGTTTTTTTGCACTGCCTTTTTCTTTTGGTACACTAGAATTCTATCCCCTAATTCAAAATTTTCGACCAGTGAACGTAAGAGAAATAAGTGGTTTTCTGGGCTCAACTAGTTATTGGGCAGGTGTTCAATTGGTTTCGATGTGGAGGGTAAAGCGGAGCTTCAGGGATTGTTTTTATTTTTTTTTTTTTTTTTTTTTTTGGGGGGTTTGTTTTATGGTATTACTGAAGTAATGACTTCTGTGCATTAATTGAAGTTGTTTTTAGATCGCACCACGGTTGTTAAGTCAGTGGATATACAGTCATGCATAGCTGTATAGGTGTCTGAGGGAGAAGTTATTCAAAGATACATAGTGTGTTTATGGGTTTTTATAATACGCTTACTGTAAATTACTACAAAGGAAGGCAAGTGTAATATAGGCTACATATTATGCAGAAAATCAACTTCTATTTGTTTTATATGAGAAAATTCATTGGCTATTCAATTTCAAATTTCAAAGTACTGCTTAAGGAAGCTCCAGCAACATAAGGGAATCGAGAGTGCATACATGGATGCCAAAAGCATCTACAAGTGGCAAAGTAAGAAGAAATGTTTTTATAGTACAAGAAGGTTGATTTGCCATCAATGTTCCAAAAATTTTGGGGTCTGCCAAAGAGGATATGGACCTGATTTCCAAGGCCTTTAAGAGTTTTATATGCAACTGAATAAGCTAGAGAGAGAGAGAGAGAGAGCACAGATACTTTTTTAAAATAGATACTACCAATTTGATCCCCACAAAGCTTAGTGCTTCCTAGCATTAAGATTAAACATTTCGGGGTTTAATAGAAGCCTTTTGCTGTTTGAATGCCTGCAATTAGGAAAGTTTCGCAGGCAGATCATTGTGCACATAGAAGCTTGCTAGTCGGCAAAAATTCCTAGAAAGAAAAACATCATTTTTTAAAGCACACATCTTATGCACTCTTGATTGAGCAACGTCATAGGACACTAGATGTAGAATTTTAGTGCTACAAGTTACGACAGATATTGTTGACTGCATCTAAATGGAAAGATCTACATCAGAATTAAATCATCAAGATTAAAAGAAGTGCTCGCAGTTAGGACCCCAAATTTAGGTTCCCCCAATTGCACCACCAATCCAAACAGATAGATACCTTAAGCTCTAGTTGAGCACTAAATTAATGCCCCTTCTGGAGTGTTTTCTCACACCCCAAAATGGAGCGAGGGTATGCCACCACAGTCCGAGACTGCAATGACATGAATCCACTAGCAAACACATTATCTATGCATTGTTTCAAACTTGCGGCTTCATATCATCATGGTCTTTGATTGCAGTGGCATGACCTTGTCAAGTTTCATGTGGGGAAGTCACATGTATACCTAGGGTAGTCTAGTGCATAAAGCCAGAGAAGGTCATATGTTCGAGAAATTAGCGAGGTTAGGTAGTTTCCTTTAGATGGATAATGAAAAGTAGTGGCAAACACATGACATCTAGAAGAGATTAAGAGAAGACTAGCATAATGTAAAATAGATAGGCCACAAGTAGCATAGAACTACAACTTCTCATATTCTATGCAGTGAACCCACACCCACCACCCAACCAAAGAAGTACCAAAAAAGATACAAGGTATAAAAGTTGTAAATGTTATCCTGAGATCAAAGTTAGAAAAATATGAAGTAAAAGACTTTTTAGTACCATATCGAAGTGCCCATGAGCATAGGCAAGGCACACAACTGAAAAGCTCTACGACGCCCAACCTCATCAGCAATCCAACCACTGATCAGCGATCCAACAAAAGCACCAGCAAGACAAGTACTAACCACCAAGCCTGGATATATTATCAGCATCAAAAATGGAATTTATAGCAAATATTAATGACAAGTCTTACAGTTTTCTATGACTCACCTTCTTGCAGGGTATTCCCGTGGAAACCAAGATCAACAGAAATTGTTTCAAGTGGTTCGTTAACAACTCTGATGAGAAATAACAGATTTCAGTTAAAAAAAAATGGGAATATCAGAAGAAGACAGACTAGTCAACGAAAAGAAAGGTCAAGAACAAACCCAAGATGATAGCCAAATAAGAAGGGAACTAAAGTAGCCACAAGTACATGCGGAAAGGAAAGCTTCCAAGGTGGACTTGTAGTATCTTGCTCCAAACTGCTTTGTAAAAGCTCTGGAAGACATATACAAGAATCCCAATCACTAATAATCAAGTGTTCACAGCAAAATCCAAATTAACGATCTACATATTTCACAACAACTTTGAAGCACGCATTCTTTTAGATATTTTAATCAATATACAGTTGAATTTAGATAAAGAGATGTGGAACGATTTCCATGGGAGACAGAGAAAATTCATGATAAAAATCCAAGAAAGCATTGCACATTTATTAACATTGTGACTCCTTTTGTAGTGTGATCATGAGAAATTTCCAGACAATCGATCTGGGAAAAAGAAGAGGCTAAAGTTGGAAATCAGCTCCACATGAATGCACACTTTTACTCAAAGTCTCTGAACTACCAAAATTTGAGGTAAAAAACAGTAGAAGGTTCACAAAATTATGATTTAATATTTACCTGCATTATCTTCAATATCACTAGATTTAATGTAATCCCTCGGTACCATTGCTCGCTTATGCACTGACGCGGATCTGCGTAAGTCTCCCAACATTCTGAATCTCAAATTCCCTTCCTCCGAAATCACAAATGGTAAAAACTTTTGTCCACACTATCACAATAATTGAATTGCATACCATTCTCAGAGCATGCTTTAAAATACATTTCATTTTCTCCAATTTCATTAATCACTGTCTGCATATCTAATCCATCAGATTGAAGTTGAGGTAACACATATATCAATAAAAGGCAACAAAATTAAGATTAATTAGTTTCTTTTTTTTCTTTTTTCTTCTTATATTTTTTTCTCTAATTTGGGGGAGGGAGGACGGTGTTCCAAAAAGTTGCTTAATAACGAAACTTAAGTTTGCATTTAATTAATACCAGTTTGCGGTGTTCTCGGATATTTTTAGTCCTCCTCTCAGGTATGAACAAATTAAATATTTTCTTAAAATCAAAAAAAAATTGAAAAAAAAAAGAAAGAATCGGCTATCCAACCTATAGAACCTGCAATTATCGAATGGAAACAAATTTCTTATGATCTATTATATCTCCGCATTTCTTCTTGGGGAAAATAAAGAAGCATGTCAGAAAAACTGGCTAAAGAAGTACAACAAAAAAGAAATTCATGAATACAAATGCTAATAAAGACAAAGCTTAACTATTCAGAAATCAAATTCCAAGAAATGCACTGAAACTGAAAACCCATCCCACCTGATCAACCTATGCCGATCCTCCATACACCTTAAACTGAAAACAAATGAAACTCTTCAAACGGTCATTTACTCGGTGGCAAGGGCTAAGATACGCGAGGTGGGGTTTTTTTGGTTCGCTTCCTCTTCTTCTGGACTGGCTTCAATACTGAGCATCAACGAGGAACCAGCCAAACCATTAATAAGGGCTGTAGACAAAGCAGGTGAATAAATTCAAATAAAGAAAAGGAAAAGTTCTCTAAAAAGTCAAAAACTGCTTACTAAACAATTGATTTGGCTATAAATTATAGTAGTCTCTTGCTTTTTGGTTATTTATATTCGCTTTTTTGAACCACAGATTCAGGCAATGTGAGCTGTCGGACGAGGATGCTGTCTGTGCCACCTGTTGAGAAACAGTAAATCAGTAATCTGATGGTCATTTATGGAAAAGGTGGGGTAAATGTGTCATTAGATTTTTAGATCTTTCAGAGCAGGCAAAGGGTGTGTTTGGTAATATAATTTCTCACGGGTTAAATACATTTTGTATACGTTTTGCAGTAAACACCCTTTAAATCAAATTTTGTACCACTTACCCATCAAAAAATTATACATGACACTTACCCCTTTATATAATGTGAATTGTTAATAACACCTTAATCATTATATTTCATTTTATTTTTATCTTTCTTTTTTAAAATTTTTTTCTTACCATTTTTTTATTTTTCTTTCCCACACCCCACACCCCCCCCCTCTCTACTTCAGCCACCCCATTTCAGGCCACACAACCCCAAACGAAGAGTCCCCCGCCACCCCATCCTGTCCCACCCCAGTTGCCCCCTTCCACCATCCCCAAGCCCATCACACCATTCGTTGCCACCTACCCACCGTGTTACCCATCCTCTTCATGTCCTAACCCACTACAAAACTACCCTATGCGAGGAAGAAGATCAATGGGGAAGAAGAAAAAAGGAGATGAGGAATTTGGACGAAAATTAGGGAGATTGTGTGTAGACCGACAAGTAGGTGTTGGGGGTGGTCGTGTGGGTAGGACGAAACTTGAAAATGGAGATTGAGAGATGAAATTTATTTTTTATTAAAAATAATTAAGAAAAAGGTATTTTTAATATTTTAGAGAAGTACACCATTTTTAAATTTAATAATTTTATAAAATTTATATTAATTTAAATTTTTTAAGAAATTGAGGTGACGCCACCCACCCCGTTCCGTCTCTATGGGTAGGGACTAGGATAGGTGGTGGGGGTGAGGGTGGAGAAAAAAAAAAGAAAAAGAAAATAAAAGATTTGATTAAAAAATAAAAAATTAAATATATTAATTAAAATGACAAAAATATATTAATGGTTAAAGGTATTAATGACAATTCTGAAAAGGGATAACTGCTATGTAATATAGTTCAAGGGGATAAGTAGTACGAAATTTAGTTTAGGAAGATGTTTAGTATAATGGATATAGTTTCGGGGCCAAAATATATTTAGCTCTTTTTTTCAATTTTGTGGTCTACACAATTGTGGAAATAGTCTACACAATTGTAGCAATTATTTCCGACCATATTTTATAATTATTCCTTCTCCAAAAATCAACAACTAATGATATTTTACCTATTATTTCACATGTTTCCATCAAAAGATCCTAAACACAAAATGAAAGCGAGCCCTGGTTAGTAGGCTGTCGGAGTTCAAAACAAACATCCATTGTTCACTGAAACATCAAATTGAACTCATAGACAAACTGGCCTCGACAAGGCGCATCAACCGGTATCTCCCCATGGATTGTTTCCCACACAAAAGTCTTCCTGGCACTGCGGTAGGGTTACCTTTAGCTCCTCTGGTCCTTTAACAAGCTCTTAGAGGTCCATAATGCCCTTTAAATTCACCGCAATATTTTTGTTATTTTATCAAAAAAATGGAGGTTTGGCTACCTAAGTTGATTTCATGTTATCTGAATTAAATTACTTTAAAATGATAAAAGTTTGAAAAATAACTAGTCATAGTATGCCAATTTGCGCTCAACCAATTAATAGGTATTTTTAAGATTAAATATAATTTGCACCTTGATATATAATTAATATATCAAATACTCCCTTAACTAACAACAGCTTTAATTACACTCATACTATTTAACATTCGTTACAAAATGCGTTAAAAATTGATGTCATGGCAGATTTCACCAAGTTTCTATCTATTTGAGTTTAGTTTGACAAAAATACCCTTAAGACTCAATTTGGAAAATGGGGAAAAAGAAAAGACTAACCAAAAATTTAGTACAATTCTCATGAAACCAATACTTTCCATTATTTCACATGTATTTAGTAGTATCTCAAATTTTTATGGGAAACAACTATGTTTCTAACCCGATATTAAAATTATCAAGAATGTAAAAACAAATTGATCTTTGTTTAATAGAGTCTAGCTTAGATACCAACTTATACAATTTTTTTGTTATATCTCATATAAGTATAGCCATATATAAAAAGTTTAACTACATATTGAATTTTAAGGAAATATTATTTAATTTATTCAATCCACATTTCAACCTATCATTTATTTAGTCAACTTTTAAAATATTTTCATAAATATTGTCGTAATTAGTATGGTTTGCCTTATTGCAATTTTAATTAAAGGAGAACTGAAAAATATTTGGCTCAAATTTCAGAAATTCTTCTTTAGCACATTTGAGTGATGCAAATTTTCTTTAAAAAAAAAAGAATAGTTCGAATTTGATTTTTCTCACATTACTTTTCTTAAAGAATAGTTTTATCAAAAGTTGTCTCAGAATTACTAATTTAATTTGACAAAGTATTGAGTTCAGTTTGATTTGATTTAGTTAATTGAATTCATAATGCAAAAACATATTCTATTTGTAAGATTTTCTAATTTTCCATATTTTATAAGATTTTCAAGTTGTGTTGGCAAAAGAATATAAGATTTTCTAAATTCTTCACATTTCATGTTATGTTTCTTAATTTTCCATAATTGATAAGATTTTCTAATATTTCCTACAAATTTCAATGCAATCCAAAAAAATTTCTTTTTTTCTTTTTTTCTTTTCTCTCGTTTTCAATAAAACCAACGGGAGTCTAAGTTCAAGTTATAATTTGCACTCCAAAAGTATGGTACGTTCGTTATTTTTCGAGGATGGGAGATAATTAATATGTGTGCTAAACTTTAAAAGTACAAATATACTTCAATATGTATTAGAAGTCAGAGTAATTTAATGATAATAAAATCTATCAAACTATTTCCAAAACCTCCTATAGCACAACACAAGTACATCCACCGTATTTCAATGGCATGTCTCTAGATGTAACTAAAATTTCTTGTTTTGAAAAAACTTTTGATTAATGAGACCAAAATGATATAATTATTTATCGGATAAAAACCAGAAAATCTCAATTTATAGGTTCAATGACATTTTATCGTGCAATCTTTGCAAATATCTGAAATTATTATCTAACCTATATTAAATGTGTTCAAATACCTCTCATCCCATTTTTCCAGCAGAATATTTTGTCGGAGATACTGACTTTGGACATATTCTACTTTGCCCCCTAATTTTTAATAAAATGTGCATTTAACCATGTAAATTATATTAAAATATCACACTTTGCTGTCAAAGTCTTACTTTGGTGCTAACATACTTTAGGTGTGTTGCATTGTGTCTCCACCTTTAATAAAATTCACATTCAATCGCTTAAAATATTTTAAAATATTGCACTTTATCATCAAATCCTTATTTTTGTGGAATAAAATGACATATTTCATAAAAAATATTGTCATGTGCTAATCACTTGCCAACGTAAAGATATTTTAGTAAATTTGAGTTATCTTATAGTTGCAAATTGAATTTGTTGTTATGTTACCCTATGCTTATATGCATAAGATTTCTCTATTTGTATGCTTTTTCCCCTATGGTTATTGTTATACTATAGATAACTTTATTCATATTTATTTAGTGAAGACTATTGGGCTATTTGTAATTTGTATATAGGAATAGATGAGAGAGGTGATGCTGATACTAAGATCCACTTTTTTTTTTTTCTTTCTTTGTTGATATCCACCCAACTAGCATTACATTTCTTATCCTTATTCAAATTAGACTCAAATTATCCATACCCTTCATTAAATAAATAAGCATAAATTTATATGCATACCATAACAATGATATGGGGAATAACTTTAAGAATATTTTTTAATCATCTTATGCACATAAATTTAGTGAAACATAATTGTAATTTATAATTACAAGATAATTTGAGTTGACTAAAATTTCTACATTGACTACTAAGTAGCATACTGCAACAAATTTTGGTAAAATGTTTCACTTTATTTCATTAAAATAAGGATTCAATGAAAAAGTGCAATATTTTAAAATATTTTAAATAGTTAAGTGAATGTTTGTTGAAATGTTTGGAGGTTGCAACGTACCCAAAATATTCAATCAGAAAATGAAAAAAATGGGATGTTTCTACAATTTAACACCATGGGATGTTCCGAAGTAATATTGTTATGTTACTAATTTTGACCTGTTCTTCTTCACCTCCAATGACTACCACCAATCCAGATCTTTCTTCCCCGCCCCACCCCACTCAACCCCCCCACCCACAAAAAAAAAAAAAAAATTGCATCAAACACCCAGTGTCTTAATGAAGTTGAAAACAACCCCTTATGTTAATAAAAAAAAATATCCTAAAAGGCTCTCATATTTTAAAAATTATGCACACATATGTTCCCCATCCGTAAAAAATCTCCAACTCTATTAGTTTTTACAATAAAATACCCATTGTACCCTCTTTTTGTAATACACTTGTGAATGGTTAGATCTTATAAAAAAGCTTAGTGATCATTAAATATTTGATAGGGATAATGGTCAAATTTTTTACATATCTATATAAACTTATATAGAAATACACGTATATTTATAATGTATATGTAAACATATTTTTATATACAAATATATTTACATATATATGTATATATCTTACAGGCGCATATATATATATATTTGTATATATAGATGTAACCTCCTATGGGTTAGGTGGGTGGCATTTTTAGTTGTTTGGTGTTTAGGGGTGGCCGCAAGTTTAGGATTTAGGACCGATCCAACCCAAACATGCTAGTTTTGACCCAATTTTTATTATAATAATATATAATTTCTTCACTTTTTTTTTCCAGATAAAATGGTTTTTGTGTTATCCAAATGAGAAGGCTAAAATGGTCGTTTCTCTGGACCTTCAGCCAAATTGGTTATCTTATCTTTATTTATTCTTACCCAATGGGTACTGTAAGGGCTGATATTTTAGAGTGTGCCCCTTACATTTCCAGTCGAGAATTATGAGGGGTTGTAGCTTATAATGCTTTTTCATTTGATTTGACCAGAAATCACAACCTTCTCCTTTTATCTCTATGTAAGGCAACTAGGTAGGGGTGGGCAATCCAATTCTATTTTTTGGGTCTCGATTCGACCCGATTGGTCTTTTTTTTTAAAATAAAATTTAGATATCGAATTATTTGGTATCCGCCTTTAAATTTTGTGTTGGATATCGGGTAGTGATATACTACCCGATCAGATATCGGGTCTATAAATTCATTAAAAAAAGAAAAAAATAGATAAATTAATTTATTAAGAAAAAAAAAACTAGATAAGTAGTAGGGGCTAGGGCTTTTCTTCTTTTTCATTTTCATTTTCACTCAGCAGCACCTCTTCTCCCAACTCATGTCTCAAGTTTCCCAAGCCAAGCTTTCTTCATACTCTTCGGCAGAGGCAGTGGCGATAGTAGCAACAGTGGCTATGTACATTTTCATGGATAAGAATAAGAGAAGACATTGGATGTCGGACAATTGAATAAGAAGAATAAAAGGAAAGAAGAAAAAAAAAGAGGTTAAGGAAGAGGAAAAATAAAAAGAGAGAAAAAAATGAAAAAAGAAGAAGTAGCGGGGTTTTTTCCCATTTCAATTTCATCTTTATTTCAGGTTTATTTCAATTTCATCTTCATTTCATTTCAATTTCAGCTTCATTTTATTTCAGTTTCATCTTCATTTCTCATTTTATGTCAATTTATAAAAAAAGGATAAAAAACCTAATACTCAACGGTGTGAGTACTCGACTTGTTTGGGTACCCGACCCAAGCTACCGAACTTGATTCCATCCATACAGCCCAGCAAGGCAAGGCATAGTGTGAGAGATATCTTTCTTTCATTATCCTTGGCCATCTTGATTCTCCACTTTCCAAATCATCTCATTTTCACTTTGGTCACATGAGTCACAAACTCCGTTAAGTGTTGATGGGATTAGGATTCTACACAGATGGTGTTCTTTTGTTATTTTTCACTTCTTACAATTTTGATATAACACAGAAGATGTTATGGATTTTACCCTCTCTTTTTCCTCCTCCTATCTTATTTTTAAATTTAAAGGAACTTTCTATTGTTCTGATCAAGATTAATCTTATTGCATCAAGTTTCACAATCCCTTCCCTTACTATTGTTATAATCAAGGTTAATCATATTACCACCAAGTTTCGCAATCTCTCCCATTTTTTAATAGTTTTAAAAAAAATGTGATATAATCTATTGCCCAATTTTCACTTAAAATCCTAGGTGTTGTGAAAGTATTGTAACATCCAGATAAAACACAGTGGAAATAAAAAGATAAACACCAATATTTTTACGTATTTCAAGTACTACATACTCTATTGCACGAGGCCACGCCCAAAGAAAGAAATAATCCACTAATTAGTAACAATTTACTGAATACATCTTATGGAATTAAAATAATTTAAAGTCTCCCTCTTTAAATAAAGATCATCCTATGTATTCCACTAATTAGTTATTCCTGCGAACTCCTATCGACTTAAATTAGCATTGTTGGACTCCCTCCAACTCTAAACTCCTTCAAATGGTTGATCTGGTTTTCTCCCGAAAACCTTCACCTTCTTCTCCTGAAGAATGTATATGAGTAATCATCACTGCTGGACTCCCTCCAACTTTGAACTCCTTCAGATGGCTAATCCAATTTTCTCTCGAAAACCTTCATCTTCTTCTCCCGAAGAATGTATATGAGTAATCAGTACTGCAGGACTCCCTCCAACTCTAAATTTCTTCAAATGGCTGATGCGATCATCTTCTGAAGACCTTCACATCTTCTCCCGAAGAATATATGTGAGTGGGAAACGCCTCACCTTTGAATCACTTTCATGGCACTATTCAGTTCATCCACTTGGGTTCTTTAATGTTGAAACTTGGTATATATGTAGCAGTGTATTTCCATGCAAATCCCCCTTGAAATCAGGTTTTGATTGTTGCATATCTAAAAGGTATTGATTTCTTGATTTATTGTCTTATCCATAATATTTTTCAAATCTTCTCTTACGTTATCCAAATAAATCCAGAATATCTTTAGTTTCATCATATTTATTACACATGTGATTTTGCTAAATACCTTAAATAAATATTTCAAAAACTCCTGAATTATGGAAACCTGCCCAAAATAATTATAATTAATTAAAATAATTAATTAATTAAAATAATTAATTAATTAAATACTGTTCCGCCCGTTTTTCTAATACTAACAATCTGCCCCTTTAGCATTTTTGGTCAAAATTAATTAAAGCTCCCTCTGAAACTCAGATGCAGGTTTTCAAATTTTAGTATAAAAAATAACATCAAAATATCAAAATATTGTAACATAAATATTGCAACACTTTCACTTATCACATCTAAAAAAGATACTAGTACTACTCCCCCTGTATATTGGAACCAAATACCAAAGCATATAAAAATCCATCAAATCATAAACCAAATATCAAATGCAAATGTTTTGAGTACAGATTAACATATCACAGAAGAAAGTATTTACAAAAATAAAAAAAAACACAAGATGATTAATCATCTTCATCTTGCTCCCCCCTAAGCTTGTGTAACAACAACACTTGATTCTCCTCCTTTTTGACCAAAAGTAGCCAAAGATGGATCAGTAGATGTGGAAGACCTCTGAGCACTTCTGCTTATTTTTCAGTCTAATATTAGATTTTCTTACAAGCTTTAGCAAGCTCAGCTTCTAACCTCAACAGCAAAGTAGATGATGTTGTAATATTTTGTGGCATATCTGATCCTACATCTGCAGCTGACACTTTTTCTTTATTAGGTTGAGGGAGATCATTGATGTGAGTCCCACGAAATAATCTGTAGAAAGCACGTATAAGCTCTGGAGGATTTTCCAATGCTTATGATCCCTTCTTCACAAAACCTTGCGAGGTTAGTAAACTATAAATCAAGGAAGGGAAAAAAAGTATACCATGAGTAGATTCAGTTCCACCCAAACATCCAATTATCTTGAAGATCACCTTTCCTATATCATAAGCCCAATTGGATCCAATGCAGTAAAGCAAAATGGTCTGTTCTTTCACAACCACAGTGGTGTTTGTTGTAGGAGTCTAGTTGCAAATGATAATTTTATGTAGTAAGGCATACAAAAGAGTTAAGTTTTTAGCCCAAAAATTTTCTTTATTAGTGGGCCATTTCCTAATAGTATTTCTACTTAAAGAAATAGCAATCTCATCCATGCCTTCTTAGAACTCATTTTCCTTAATTCTAGGGGATCCCAAGAAGTCATTTATGATATCAGGAGTTATATGATAAATTCATTTCCTAACACAAACTTTACCATATTTTGCTGACTGTGGATCATTGAACCTCTTAGGAAAATTACAATAGAACTTTTATATCACCCCTCTCACATAAGGAACTGCCTTAGTAATAGACCCTAACAAATCCCTTTGCCCCAAAACATCAACAATTCCCAACTTAAGATGATCACCCATGTGAATTCTTCTTTCAGATAGGATTTTCTTTTGCACCACTTTACCCCATAAATTTTTCTTTGCAAAAGAATAAAAGACAGAGGAGTAAGAATTTCTTACTTCAAGTTTAGAATCAGATGGAGCTTGCATCTCTATTTCCTCTACTTTAGAGTCCGTCTCTTGCCCAGATATTGCAACACCTTCTGTAACATCGTGTGTAGTATCTTCATTGGACTCGAACTTGTCTTGCATTCTTTTTGCAGTATGTGACTCCATTTGATATTCAAAAGATTCTTCAGTTGATTCAGATAAATCCCTTAAAAAAAGTGGTTCACTAGGTCCAACACCAAACTTAGGGCTTGAAGCAGATGCCCCTTTTTCATCTTAGGATTCAGAACTTGACAACACTTTTTTGGAGAGCAGTCTTCTGGACCTTCTCAATATGGGTTGGTCACTCTCGGATGCAGAATTTGTATGCGCCTTTTTGTCCCTTTTTTATTTTTTGAGAAAGTCAACACCATTTTGGAAGAAGGTTTTACCCAAGAAAAGACTTGAATTGATCGTGTAGATGATGAAATCGATTATGATTCTATTTTTTATTTCTTCGATGCTGTCACTGAGTGTTTCAATATCTTTTTCATATTTTGTGCCAAAATCAGGACCAAACTCCATGGGAGGATCTTGGGCTTCAGATGTTTCACTTGGAAAGAGATGTGGAGGTGAAGATTACTTAACAAAAAGTTCTCCAGCATCTTGATTTTCTATAGCATCGAACTGAGTGTAGGCTAGAGGAGCAATGGTAGTGAGTCTGGTCTCGGAGGAAGAACTTACTGAGGTGTATGACATAGGTATTCCTCTCTCCTTATTTCTCGTCGAATTTGCTTCACCATATCAGCCAGTGTCTCACTTCTTGTTCTCACCATTATTCTACAACACACACTTAGGGCAAAAAGGAATAGTAATAGAGCAATTTTGTAGAAAGAGAAAGTGAATTAGTGTGAAAATGAGTAAAAGTGAAGATGTTGTGGCATTTATAACTTATGAGATCAAAAATCCTAATTCCCACCCAAATGTTGTGATAAATATAAAAAAGATATTAATTCCAAGGATAAATATAAAAAAGATCTAGTTTTCCATTCAATTTTCACACCACAGATATCACTCTCCCAGAATAAAAGAGTAGTTGGGAGATTGATCATTATCCAAAATTTTATTCACAAAATCAAACCAAATCAGCCATCAATCACTGCCGCAACTCAAATATGGAATGTTCCTAAAAATTTGCCTAAATATGATGCGTTTATTTTAAATCAAAGATTACAAAATCACATAAAATATAAAATAAGAAGTCTAACCAGCAGATATTTTTGCTCAATATTATAACATCTCATACTACACCAGTCAGCAGATTTTATGAATTATGAATCTTAATCCCAGATTTTCAGAATATTTTTTGTAAAACAAAAGTATGATGGATTTAACCAGCCAGTAGCTTTCACTCTATTCCAAGAGTTAGTTTTTTTCACATGTTTTTGCCTTTTTAATATATTCAAGAAAATATATAATTTAGCCATATATGACTCGCTCCACTCCTATAGATAGGTAGCTTTTTTTGTCAAAGACCTCCAAATCTTGTCAAAGAATAATTAAGACACATTTTCTAGGAAATTTTAATGATTCCAGTGCACATCTGCTTATCAATGTAAATCAAAGTTGGTTCATTAAATTTTAAACAGTCTGTGCCAGCAATGTAGATGATCCTAAATGCAGAATGGCTAAGTGACAAATACAAAAATGCATGAAGTCCTATCTTTTTTATTTATTTTTTAATTGATGCATGCAAATATTGTATCTAGGTGTTGCAACATTTCTATTGATCACATCATGCATGAGGTATTGTAACACTGTAGATAATACTTCTTATAACACACAAACTCTAAGTGATTGTTTCAATGCATCAAAGCATTGAGAGTCAAGGGCTTTGGTGAAAATATCAGCTAATTGATTATCAATTATAATATAATCAATGGTCACAACCTTTCTCTCAATTAAATCCCTTATAAAATGGTGCCGGATATATATGTTTTTTGTTCTTAAAAGTTGGACAGGATTCTTAGAGATATTTATAGCACTATAATTATCACAATAGACAATCAAACTTTTTTCCTTATCTCGTAATCTTCCAACATGTATTTCATCCATAATAACTGAGAACAACAACTATCAATAGCTATATATTCAAATTCTGCAATAAACAGAGAAACACAATTCTGCTTATTGATATACCATGAAATTAAATTGTTACCAAGATAAAAACAACCTCCAGTTGTACTTTTTCTGTTTTCAATATCACCTGCCCAATTTGCATCACTATAACCAACCAAGTTAGCATTTATGCCATTAGAATACCAAATTCCTAAGTCAGTAGTCCCACTTACATATCTAATGATTCTTTTAACAACTTTTAAGTAAGATTCCTTAGGATTTGTTTGATATCTAGCACACACACAAACACTAAAGCTTATATCTGGCCTACTAGCAGTTAAGTACAAGAGACTTCCAATCATGCTCTTATAAAGGCTAGGATCAACATTCATTCCACTATCATCCTTGGACAATTTTTGATTTCTTCCCATTGGAGTTTTCATATGTTTTATATTTTTCAACCCAAATTTTTTTACTAGATTTCTAGCATATTTACTTTGAGAAATAAAATTTCATTCTCAAGTTGTTTTCCTTGAAGACCTAGAAAGTAGTTAAGTTCCCCTACTATACTCATTTCAAATTCTTTAGACATCAAATCAACAAATTCATTCAATTTTTGTTGAGAGGTAGAACCAAATATTATGTCATCAACATAGATTTGTGCAATAGTGATGACACTCCTTCTCTTTTATACTTCTTTTCAATAAAAAAGTTTGTCAATCTTTCATACCAAGCTCTCAAACCTTGTTTTAAACCATACAAACTTTTTTTAATTTGTAAATATAGTTGGGGTAATGAGGATCTTTAAATCCCTTAGGTTATTCAACAAAAACTTCTTCACTAAGAAAACCATTTAGGAAAGCACTTTTAATATCCATTTGTTGAAGTTTGAAACTAATATGACTGCAATAGCCAAAAGAAGTCTAATAGACTCAAGTCTAGCAATAGGGGCAAAGGTTTCATCAAAATCCACCCCCTTCACCTGAGTGTACCCTTGAGCCACTAGTCTAGCTTTATTTCTAGTTATGTTACCAAATTCATCATTTTTATTTTTGAAAATCCATTTGGTATCAATTACATTAACATATTTTGGCCTAAGAACTAATGTCCAAACATCATTTCTAGAAAATTGTTCAAGTTCTAGTTGCATGGCCTAGATCCAAAACTCATCAACCAAAGCCTTTTTCATATTCTTCGATTCAAAAAGAGAAGAGTAACATATAAATCTTACCATATCTTTATAGTTTATCTTCTCCTTATCTCGTGTTCTCATACTTTTTGACATACCTCCGATGACCTGATCAACATGATGATTTTTCTAAATTCTACTTGATGGCTCTTTTCTAACTTAATAAAAAATATCAATCAAAACTTTTAGTTTCTTTCTCAGATTCTAAGGATGTTGCAGCATCCGAAGCAACATCTGAAGATGTTGTTTCTGATGTTGTAATCTGGCATTTCAACATCAGTTTTGACTTTTACTTCTTGATCAGTTTCTATTTCTTCACAAAAATTGATGATTTGCTCTTCATGTGAATTTCCTACAAAGTCACAAAAATAATCAATTACCACATTGAAAGATTCAATAATAGTACGTGTTCTCATGTTATACACTCTATATGATCAATTATATATTGAATAATAAAGATTCCTTCATCACTTTTAGAATCAAACTTCCCCAAGTGTTCTCGATCATTAAGCATGCAACATGCACTAGCAAATACATGAAAGTGACTGATATTGGATTTCTTACCTTTCCATATTTTATATGAAGTCACTTTAGTACCTGGTCTCAGGTGTACATGGTTAGTGGTGTAACATGCCATGTTCAATGCTTCTGCCCCAATTTTTGTGTAAGTTTATTTGAATTTAACATTACATATATCATTTCCTAAAATGTTCTATTTTTCCTTTCCACAACACCATTTTTTTTGGAAAACGCATGAAAGATTCCATGTTAATCACAATAATTAGAGAAAATAGAATTTTCAAACTCCTTTCCATGATCACTCCTTATTATTGTAATTTTACCTGCTTTCTCATTTCTAAATCTAACATAAAGCTTTTTAAAAATCATGAAAGTATCAGATTTTTCCTTGATAAAATCAATCCATGTAAATCTTAAAAAATCATCAACACAAACAAAAGCATACTTCTTGCCACCAATATTTTCTACTTGCATTTGTCCCATAAGATCCATGTGCAAGAGTTCTAGGCAACATGTTGTAGAAGTGTGTTACAACACTTTATTCGATTTCTTTCTTTGTTTTCCAAACTGACATGGTGCACAACACCCAAGTTTTTCTTGCTAAGCTTTGGCACACATAGGACAACTCCTGTATCAACAAGCTTGTGTAAATTTTGAAAATTCAGATATCCTAGTTTCTGGTGCCAGAGTTCAGTTTCCTCAGTTTGAGTGTTGTAACAATTCAACTTATATTGTAACTTATAGTAATTGTCAGATGATCTTGTACCTGTCAAGACACATATATTAGAATCATCAAACACTTGACATAAATATTTGTTATATCTGACAAGTAAATTTTGATCACACAGTTGACTAATATTAATCAAATTAGCATTTAAGCCTTCAACATTTAACACATTTCTCAATGTTGGAAGTCCATCAACATTCAATGTCCCATTTTCAATGATTCGTGCTCTAACTCCATCTCCGAATATAACCTAACCTCCTTCTTGGTTTTGATAATCCCTTAAGTTTTCTTTGTCACTTGTCATATGCCTAGAGCATCCACTGTCAAAATATCAAGATTTAATGAAATTAGCTTTTAAAGAAGTATGAACCACATGACACGTAAGATCAATTTTCCTAATCCAAATTCTATGTTTAGAATTATTTTTTAAATCAATCTTGATCTTGGGAGTGTCCTTTGCTTGATGTTGCAACACTCTAGAAAATATTGAATCAGTTATCATGCTACTTAGTAAAGCTTTTTTATATTTGAAATAGTTAGGTTTAATATACCTAGGTATTTGACAAAACTGACAAGTAGGGACAAACCTTTTGGATTTAGGTCTCTATTTCTTTGACCAGACCTTTTTGGTAGATTCAAACCTAGATTCAGACTTATCAATTTTCTTCACAAAAATTGTTTTAGAACTTTTACCAGAGTTCTGCAATTCTGTACCTTTTAAGGATGAATCTCCATCTGAATATCTTAAACCAGCACGGTTTCCACTATAATGTCCAATGGAAATAATTTCATCCAATTGAGATGTCCAAAATTCAAATTCCTTACAGACTTTGTTGTGTTTTCAAGTTCTTTCTTGACTCTCTCAAGTTCATGTGTTCTCTTAGAGGCCAAAAGTTCAAACCTAATCACATCACCTTTGAGTGTCTCCTTTTCTTTTGTCAAGATAGCAACTTGTTTCATAAGTCCTTTATTAGTTTTGCACACTTTAAGATAATTATCAAACATCTCTTGGTATTTGCGTTGAATGTCCTCAAAACTAGGTCCTTCATCATCACTGCTTTCATCAGAATCTGTTCCTGCCAAAGAAATAAAATTTAGGCAGACTTCTAAAGAAGAAATAATTGATTCATATCTGACAACATCCTTTGAAACATCCAATGTTTCTGTCTGTTTCTTCTTTTTCAGGATGAAGAGGTAAGTGTAATATGATTGCTAACATGTTCTTCCTGCTCCTCTTGACTACATTCAAAACCTTCATCACTCTAAGTGGTGTTGAGTGATCTGCTCATTTTCTTTAAAGTCTTAGCACACTCAGCTTGAATATGGCCAAATCCTTTACATTCCCTACATTGAATTCTCCTGTTTTTCCTTAAATAAGATGCATTAGACTCATTTTTATTTTTTTTAGAGTTTGATATTTTACCAGCCTTTGGGAATTTGTTTCCTTTATTCATTTGCTTTAGAAATTTCCAAAGTTCATGGTAAGTAAAGTAAGTGGATCATCATCATTCCCATGATCTTGTTCATTTTCAGCTTCAACATGCAATGTAATACCTTTGTTCTTTTCCCTTTTATTTTGATTTAAATTCATTTAAAAATTTGTAATACCCCCATCAATTCATCTAACCTCAGTTCTGTAAGGCCCCTGTCTTCTTCAATAGTAGTCACTTTATATGCAAATCTCTTTGGAAGTGATCACAAAACTTTCCTAATAAGTTTAAAATCAATGTATTTCTCACCTAAAGCATGTGCTTCATTAGCAATATCATACAATTTACCATAAACACATCAATTTTTTCATTTTCTTCCATCCTTATATTTTCAAACCTAGTAGCAAGAATTTGAAGTTTAGACATTCTTATAACCTTATTTCATTCATATACAATTTATAAAACATCCCACGCTTCTTTAGCATATTCACATGTAGAAATCAACTTGAATTGATTTTCATCAATGATACTAAATATGGCATTCAGTGCCTTGGAATTGAAATTCGCCACTTGATCTTATGCAGTTGACCACTCCATTTCAGGTTTTCATACCTCCTCTTCATCAATAGTTTTTTATCGGATGATTCCATCCGGTCAAGATTGACTTCCATGCTCGTTCATCAAGTGACTTGATGAATGCCCTCATTTTGGCTTTCTAATAAGAATAATTAGATCCATCACGCAATGGAGGACGTGACACTGAACTTCCTTCATGCAGTTGTTCCATGCCTGTAACAGATAAAAACCAGAATCTCACTAATAGTTTTAGTGACCTGCTCTTAATGTCAATTGATATAATCTATTGCCTAATTTTTACTTAAAATACTAGGTGTTGTGAAAAGTATTGTAACATCTAGATAGAACATGCAGCGGAAATAAAAAAATAAATACTAGGATTTTTATGTACTTTGAGTACTATATACTCTACTGCACGAGGCCATGCCCTAAGAAAGAAATAATCCACTAATTAGTAACAATTTATAGAATACATCACATGGAATTAAAATAATTTAAAGATTCCCATTTTAAATGAAGACCATCCTATGTATTCCACTAATTAGTTGTTCCTGCGAGCTCCCCTCGACTTAAATCAGCATTGTTGGACTCCCTCCAACTCGAAACTCCTTCAGATGGTTTATCTAGTTTGCTCCTAAAAACCTTCACCTTCTTCTCTCGAAGAATGTATATGAGTAATCAATACTACTGGACTCCCTCCAACTCTGAACTCCTTCAGATGACTATTGTGGTCAGCTTCCGAAGACCTTTACCTTCTTCTCTCCAAGAATGTATGTAAGTGGAAAACGCCTCACCTTTGAATCACTTTCATGGTACTATTTAGTTCATCCACTTGGTTCTTCAATGTTGAGACTTGGTATATATGTAGTCGTGTATTTTCATGCAAATTCCACTTAAAATCGGGTCTTGACTGCTGCATATCTGAAAGGTATTGATTTCTTGATTTATTATTTTATCTATAAAATTCTTCAAATCTTCTCTTACCTTATCAAAATAAATCAAGAATATCTTTAGTTTCAACACATTTATCACACATGTGACTTAACTAAATACCTTAAATAAATATTTCAAAAATCCCTGAATTATGAAAACCTACCCACAATAATTATAATTAATTAAAATAATTAATTAATTAAATATTATCCCGCCAGTATTGCAACATCTCTCACAACATTGCTTGCAACACCTGTGCAGAATTCCAACTTTCATAAATACCAATCTTTTCCGACACTAATAGATTGTATTTTGACCCTTCTTCCCTCCTCCCCCCTAATTTTTCTTCATTCAAATTATGCCCATGAACTTCTCTGTAATCCATTTGATCTAAGTAATTTATTATTTTATTTCACATTATTTCAAATGTAATTACTTCATTATTACTAGCTTAATTGGTGACGTACTAGTCAAATATATGTTTTTAAAATAATCCAAATGAGAATCAATATATTATTTCATATTGGGCTTGCATAGGTTGGTTTCGAATTTACTACTTAAGATTTGTTTGCTTGTATGTTCACATTTACATAATATTCGCTCCATCATATAGGATGTCTAAATTTCTATGCTAATTGGTCCAAAAATGTTTGTCATATGTTACAAAATTAACATACTTATTTAAATGTCTCTTAAAATATGTGGAAACAAAATCATTTTTTCCATGTTACAATCCCCATAAACATGCAGAATAAGCATTTCAATATATACTGATGTTGTACATTTTTTATTACATAATAAATTCTCAATGCATTAAAATCAAATTCTTAATAAAAAAATTGAATTGGTAATGATAATGCACCAGTTTAACATAAAAATTCAATATATATGTGCTTTGAATATTGTAACTAAAATTGTGTTACCTAAAATATAATATATTTTAATTCTTTTTTAGTTTTGTTTATATCTTTTCCCTCTTTCCCCTTTTATCTTCTTTTTACCTTTTTCCTCTCCTCCTCTTACCCAATGCCACCATTTATAGCTGTCAGCCTCTACCAATTTATCTTCTTTCCCCATTCTTCCTTTCTTCTCCTCTTCATTCTTCCTCTTTTCTCCTCTTCATTCTTCTTCTTCTTATTTTTTCTCCCCCTTGCGCCACCACTCCTTTTTTTCCTCTCATCCATTCTCAATTACCATGATCTGTCGCCACACATTTCTTCTTTTTTTTTTTCCTTCTTTTTTTCTTCTTCTCCTTTCTTTCTCTCTTCTCCTCTTAACCCAACATAGTTTTACCATCATCTCATTCGTAACATTGGTGATAGGCGGAGACCGCACCTTCTTTATCACCAAGTTTCAATCTGATTGAATCAGACACCAAGGTTTCCCAATCAAAGCCTCTACACCAATAAGAACAAGGGGTTGTTTTTAATATTAAATTAAATTATACTATATAATTTAATTTGTAATATTTTAAACTCATGAAATCACACGACTTGGCTTAGGAGAGAGAAAGGAAAATATTCCGCAAAAGTCTAGATAACTCTTCTTTAGAAAATAATGTGTCTCTTAGGAGAGAGAAAGGGATAGATTCTCTTTTATCTATCTTGGTGTAAAAAACGTGTGTTTTAGAAGAGAGAGAGAGAGAGATTCTTTTTTATACTTGATGAATCACTGGTTTCCTAATCCTTCTCTAACTCTAATAAGCAGATACTTTTATTTGATAGAAAAGTTATCACTAACTTTCTTTTATAATTATCTAGAATTCATAATTTATGATAACAATTATAAATATCTCATGTTTATTTATTACCCAACAATATTAGATATTCGTGATAATCTTTGATATTATAATTAACAACCAATTTAGAAAATAATTTCCTACAATTATAAGTATAATTAAATTTATTGCATAAAATCCATTTTAGTATTTATGAAGGTGGATTGGGGCCTATGGACCTATGATTGCAAACTTCAATAAATTCAAATAATTAATTAAACTCTTCAATTAATTTATCCAATTTATTAATTTCTAGATTACTCCACTAAAATTATGGAATTGCACTCTTGTAATTATAGAATAATTTACTTTGATCAACACTTAGTAAATCATCGATATAATCATTACATATTAATTGACCCTCCATAGACGATTCATAATTAGAGCTAGATTTTTCATTAACTTCTTTAATTATCTCTTATTCCTTGTCTACCATTAATTCACTAGTGAATAGTTAATTTATAATCAAGTTATAAGTTTTGTCATAACCTCCCAATAATATGTATAAATTATAAACAACCTATGCAACATAATTTGTGCACGTATGCATGTGTATAACTTTTTTTTTACTCAATTCAACAAAATATTGATAAAAGTAAAGTGTTTTCATATCCTGTCACACTATATATACATAGGTAGTTATTAAGCATTAACCAAGTCTATCAGAACCATCACAAATCCAAACTCTCTATCACAAATGAGTTTTGAAAGTGATATACAGGATAAAATCACTAATATAATACAACAACTGTAAAATAAAAAACACAGCCTACAAAATAGCCCAACAAGTCATCATCCAAGTACATTGATCTTTGAAAACCTGTAGGAGCTCCACTACCAGCCAGTAAACCAGAGGTCTCAAGTCTCACCATATTCACCTACGATACATGAACTACATGAGCTAACGCTCAATAAGTAAAAATTATACATGACAAGAGTATGATATAAAATCTCATGCAACTCAACTCTAAGATATGATGCTATAAATGTGTCAAATTGAGTACTCATAAATCAAAGAGTTTTTATTAAAAATCACTTCATTTTTTGGGCCCTTGGCCCACCTACTATGCACCGGATAGAGCTCTGAACAATATCAATAATCACATGGCCATAAACAAATTAACTCAATCCAAGGACCATCTCTTGGGATTACCAGAGGTCCACCCCCTATTTTTCCCTGTGATCCTCCAGAAGTCTTCCTACTAGTGGAGTCAAAAAGGGCACAGTTAAGTGGTTCACTCTCTCGTGACCACCAGAGGCACACCTCTTGTCAACCCCTGTGATTCTCCAAGAAGTAACACTCACGGCCCCCCAAAATATCATATAAGCACACCTCGCATGCCTCGATACACTAGTAGTGGCCAACCAAAATATTTTATTTCTGAAAACCATGTTTCAAATCATATCGTGCATGCAAGAACCTCTACTATACTCATATGCCGTGCATGCACATGTAAATGCTCATGAATGGTATGTTCAATTTGAAATGCAAGTCATCTTGCTCTCAACATGATTCAAGAATCATAAGACTCTTAGTCAAATTTAATATCATCAACACATTAGGTATAAATGCTTCAAGACATACTATGTTCATGCATTATAGTTGCAAATGGATCTTTACCTGCCTTTCACTTGGTTGGTGGCTTAGTCTAGATTTGTTTATTATTCCTTTCCAATCTTAGATGTAAAATATCCTGTAATATTACCCAACATCAAGCGCCATTCCCAATTTGACAAGTTGAAAGCATAAAATATTATACTAAGACCTCAAACACCAAGTTATCTAAGTTTTACAAACTAAAACCCAATCTAATCCCTCCAATACCTTAATTTCTCATCTTAGATACATGTAAAGATCATATAATTGAAGTATTATAACTTTAATATCATGCAACTAATTGTTAACACTCAATATCAACATGTATAGGTTGAAATATGCTAAGTTATCAAATGAGACAGATTCATATTTTCATATTTACTTGCTGTCCAATTTAGTTGCATAATAATTTTGACATTCATAAGCATATCCAATCACTCCCAAATTTTTACCACACTTAGATAACATATATATCAATGTAAACATATCATAGAATTGGTAAAATTCATGTATATAGCTTCCCAAGTTCAGTTCTCTTCACGACATACTGAAATAGATTATTTTCCTACCGTGATAGTTTTGCACACTTCATGACATTAATGGTTTTGGCACCCTTAAGTATATTCAATCACTCCAAAATTTTCACCATAATTAGATAACATATATAAGGAGACAACCAGGTCAAATTATTGCCAAATTTAATGGATTTATTACTGTAAAACTAGCCCTATTCACATAGGACAGAATCTAAAATTTAAAGAAGACAGTTTTGAGCATCTCTTTAATTATCACACTATATTTCAATTTGTAACCTCTGTAAACTTACAAACATTACCTAGACTCATATATAAACACATATATGGTGAAATACACAGGTTTTAATCAAGTTATTATACATATATAAAGCTTTAATATAAAAAATCAGCAAGTATATAGTTTCTATCCTTAGTGATTTTTATTATGATTTTGTAACTAAAAATCCTTCTTTTGTGAATTATAAGACCACAAATAACATCCTAACATGATTGTAAACAATAATAGAAGCTTTAAAAATCATAAACCCTAAAATAATTCAAGAACTTAAATAAAAAACATGAGTTAAACTTACCTATACACAGTTTTAAGTTCCTACTTGCTCTTTCCTACTTCCTTTTGCTTCCTTCACCTTTTTTTTATTTACTTGGAATTACTTGAGAGCAAATTCTAAAATTCCATATGAAGGTTTGGGATGTGAAATAGCTCAAAAAATGGTTTATGGTCATGTTCAATGATAGAAATGAAGAAAGGTTGGAGGTGGAATTAAGGTGTCAAGTGGTGGTTTAAATCTGATATTTTTCACACCTTATACAACTCCAATCTAGTGTTTCTAAATATTTATTTATCTATTTACAACCAATTTTAATTGCCATATGATCGGATAATAAATGTTTGCCCTAATTTCTTAACCGTTCATTTGGTCTCTAAATCGATTGACACCCGATTCTTAAATAATTATCTAGTTTATATTTCTAAAATCATATACATATTGGACCTTGTAATATAACACTTAAATCATATTATATCATGTCCAATATCCTAAGTATGTTAATCTATAGATGTATACATTTAAAACACCTCAATCTAATTGAATCGAATCATATAAGCTTACTAGTGACACCTTTAACACTTCTAAAATTATAATATATAACCTATGAATATCCAATATATTGACCAATCTATTCTTTTTCTTATCTACATATAGAATTACTTAATTATGTTATATGATCTCAACCACTATCATCAAGTAATAGCATTAGAGGTATAATGATTAAGAATGCTATAAAAGATGCGATATAGATATTAATGTAAATTAGCATATAAGTAACATGTAGTGCATGAATCATATTGGCTAAGTGAGTAGTGTGAGGCTTGGGTATTACAAATTTGAGCGCTCTGCTGTTCAGTTTTAGAATTAACTAATCAAGGGGACCATCTTTTCACTTCCCATGGGAAGGTATGGATTCCATATATGTAAGTTACATTCAAGAAATGTAGCATTTGTCGACATAATTATCTTTTTATCTTGAGAATTATAAAACAAACCTCCTCTTGTACTTTTGGGGTATCCCACAAACATACATACTTCTGATCGTAGTTGTAACTTTTCAGTCTTTCCTTTAAGCACATGTGTCGGATACCCCCATATGCAAAAATGACATAAAGTAGATTTACTACCATTCCACGACTCTAAGGGTATCTTTTGGTTAGACTTAGATGGTACTGCATTCAAAATGTACACCGCAGTTTGTATATAAATATGACAATGAAGAGTAGCTCATTATAGACCTCACCATATCAAGTAAAGTCCGATTTCTCCTCTCAATAATACCATTTTGCTGAGGAGTTCTAGGTGCAGAGAGTTGGTACAAAATACCATGCTCCAGCATATAGTTCTTGAACTCAGTATCAACATATTCGCTTCTCGATTTGATCTTAGTGACTTTAAGGATTGACTTATCTTTCGGCCTCTCTTGGAATTCTTTAAACTTTCCAAAAGTTTAAGATTTTCTTTGCATTAGGTAACTAAAATCATATCTAGAATAATCGTCAATAAATGCGACAAAATATTCATAATCACCTCTAGCTTGTATGGTCATTGGACGCCAAACATCAGTATATACAAGCTCAAGTGGTTCTTTGGCCCTATTGCCCTTTCTAGTGAAAGGTTTCTTAGTCATTTTACCCTTTAGACAAGATTCACAAATAGGAAGAGTATCAATTTTTAGCTCTCTTAAAAGACCATCCTTTACTAACATGTTTATCTTATCTAGATTAATATCTCTAACCTTAAGTGCCAAAGATACGTTTCATCCTCTTGAGAAACCTTTTGCCTCTTAGGCTTAGTCTACTTTAAACATTTCGACATTAAACAGTGGTTGTTCATTGGGCTTAAGCACATAAAGCCCATTTTCCATCTTCACATGACAAATATCTAAACCATTTCTAAAAATAATAATCTCATTATTATAAAAAAAAATGCCAAATAATTGTTCATGAAATTTCGAAATAGAAATCAAATTTCTACGAAAACTAGGAATGAAATAAATATTGTTCAAAACTAAATATTTATTCCAAAAAACAAGATGAATGTCTGCCATCGCTTCTTACCGAAACCAAGGCTCAATTGCCAACTCTCATCGTGAATGTCCCTTCAGCAAGTTTCTTAGAAAAGCTAAGTTTCTGTAGAGAAGAACAAACATGATTAGTGGCTCCTAAATCAACTACCCATGATGACGAATCATTTTCCACTGAACAAGCTTCAAGAACAAGTAAATCATATTTACCTTTCTTCTTCCACTGAAGCTTGGAGAGATACTTTAGATAGTTTCTCTTTCTATGCCCCTCAACTCTATAATGGAAATACTTTCCTTAGGGTTTTTTCTTGGAGTCGTCCTTCTTTTTACCTTTTGGATCCTTCTTCTTTGTCTTTTTAGATTGAGTTCTAGAACTGCCCTTTTGATTATTCTTCTTCTTACCATTATTTAAGGAAGATGGCTTATTCTCGACAACATTTGCCTCACCTTCTTTAGTCTTTCCAATGGAAATGGCTTCGAAGGTCTACAACTCATTAACCAATTGAGTCATATCATAACTCAACTTGTTCATAACATTATTGCTTTTGAACTGCAGAAAAGCTGGTAAGAGTAATTCTAAAATCATACTCACTTGGGTGCGCTCATCAATGATTGTACCATAGATTTCAGCCTCGCTTAGGTAGTTAGTCATGTTCAAAATATATTGATGAGTGGATTTTATATTCATTAATTGAGTACCATTTGCTTAACTTTTTGATTAGTTTTTTAGTGTTTATAACACTTTTGTTGCATTCAAGTTGAAATTTTGTAGGCTATGACAAAAGGAAAGGAAAATGGAAAGAAACTTATAACTTGGTTAAATTTTAGAAAAATCCTCTTTATAGTGCAATTGTGAGTAGTGTCTATATTTCAATCATAAATCTTCACTCGAATATCATTTTTACTTGATTCTTGAACCATTGGAAAGATAAGAGATTTATCTATAACTTCTATGTTTATCATAAAATCCAGTTCGGTTGAGTTTAATAAGAAAAATTAGGTTAAAAAGTCTGCACTTGATTGAAACTTTCTAGCATGACACATCTTGCTATTCTGGCCATAACTCTTTCCAAAGATTTTATATCAAGTTGATTCAAGTGGCTATGGAAATCTAAGAAAAAGGGATACAATTCATTAGAAGAACTTAAAATCCAATTTAGTATATAAAGAGGTCAAAAATAAGTTGAAATGAGTCAACTACTGTCAGAGAAGGAGGAAAACTGCAGCAACGGCGCCTAGGCGCCAAACAAAATAGAGAACTCGGTGCCTAAGCACTAAAATAGGGCGCCTAGGCACTGAAGATAGAATGTGCAGTGCCTAGGAGCCATAAGTCAGTGCCTAGGCGCTGCCAAGCGGACAACCAAGGCTAAAATGGGCATTTTACCCTCTTTAGGACATCCCAATCAGATTTTTAAGATTCCAAGAGCCTCCAAATGAAGAGGGGAGGATTTTTGGAGACAAAAGATAAGGGAGAAGAGAGTGAAAAAGAAAAAAACAAGATAAAAAGAAAGAATTTTGGAGAAGAGGGATGAATTCTTCCAAGCTTGAAGAAAGATGTCTACAAAGAAAGAAAAGCTCATCCTCTTTGAAGTTTGATTTTATTTTCATCTCTTCATTTGAATATGTGTATGAATATTGGTAAGATATTTCTTATTTTCATCATTAACTAATTTCTATTTCTAGAGTTGTGTTGTAATCTAATTAAGATGTGTTGAATATTTTTATCAAGTCAATTCTTGATTTATCTATCAAGTTGAGTTTTCTACATTGTTTTTAATGCTTTCAATTATTTGGCCACTAATTGAATAATTTGATAATCATATTAACCCGCAAGGTGATATATGTGTAGTCTTGTTAGAGATCTATAGAACTAAATGAATTATTGATTGTTGTAATTCACATAGGAATATAGTGACTTAGCAATTGATGGTATTTTCATTAGACCTTGGGAGAGACTAATGGATAATTTAGGGATTCTCGACTATCACTTGAGAAATAAGTTAAAATTGATGAGATAGATTATTCAACTCAAACTAATTATGATGAAATCATAACCCTAGGTCTTTATAATCATTGATATTCATTTTTATTCAATTTTGCGCATAATTTTGTAGAGTAATTTAAATTCATTTGCATTAATTGCCACCCATTTTTGTTTATTTAAATAAAATTAGAGTTGACAAGATTTTGTTATTTAGTAATTTAATAGTTCTCGTGGAATGATAATCTACTCATCATTTTATTACTTGTATATGATAACGTGCACTTGTATTCACTAAATTTCACAATAAGTTTTTGGCGCCGTTGTCGGGGACTATTTTGTTTTATTAATATCGATACCAAGTAACTCTAATTTTAGTTTGAATTTTTTTTCCTCTTTTACTTTCGTTTTTCCATTTTAGATTTTCAGGCGTTGATTAAAGGTAAAGAGTAAAGCTCCTAAACAAGTCTCAAAGGACCATGGCAGACGCGAGGGAAAATATAGAGATTAATAAGGCACTACGTGATTATGCTAGACCTATAGTCATTGATATATTTTTGGGAATCAGGCCCCCTGTTATTCAAGTAAATAATTTTGAGATCAAACCGGCTATTATTTAAATAATTCGGGCTAATCAGTTCTGTGTATTAGCCAATGAGGATCTAAATGCACACATAGCTAGTTTTCTTGAAATTTGTGATACGTTCAAGTAAAATGGCGTTATTGATGACGCCATTAGATTGAGATTATTTCCATTTTCACTTCGGGACAAGACCAAAATTTGGTTGAATTCTCTACATGCAGGGACAATCACTACTTGGGCACACTTGGCTCAAAGCTTTCTTGCTAAGTTCTTCCCACCCGCTAAGACAGCAAAGATGCAGAATGATATCATGACCTTTGCTCAATATGACTTGGAATCCTTACATGAGGCTTGGGAAAGGTACAAGGATATATTGAGAAGGTGCCCACATCACGGTTTACCAAATTGGTTGCAAGTACAAACTTTCTATAATGGTTTGAGTGGTTCAACTAAAACTCTAGTAGATGCTGCCGCTGGCGGAGCTCTTATGGGTAAAACACATGAGGAGGCCTATGATCTTCTTGAGACCATGGCTGCTAATGCTTATCAATAGCCTTTAGAAAGAATTGCACCAAAAAAAGTATTTGGAGTTCATGATGTTGATGCACTCGCTACTCTTACTGCTCAAGTTGCTGATGTTTTGTCTCAATAATTTAACTCTCTTCATACAAATCCCGCTCCCATATCAGTTGAGCCAGAGCAAGCACATTTTATGGGGAATGCTAATTGGCAGAACAATTCATACTCTAACACGTATAATCCAGGATGGTGCACCCATCCTAACTTTTCATGGAAAAATGGACAAAATACAGTGGGCGCACAACCATCAAATTTTCAGCCTCCAAATCAATCTCAGCAGGTACCTAAAGCTTCCCTAGAAGATGGTATCGAGAAATTCATGGCAAAAACAGAGGCAATATTGCAAAAATAAGAGTTTATTATTCATAATCAATTAGCCTCTATTCAAAGTTTAGAGGTTCAAATCTGTCAAATTGCCAGTATATTGAGCACAAGGTCTCAAGGTTCTTTTTCCAGCAATACTGAGATAAACCCCAAAGAGAATATGCATGCCATTACTCTTTGTAGTGATAAGGAGTTGCCAGAGCTGGAAAGAAAAGTCACTACTCCAAAGAAGCTCGCAAAGGAAAGAGTGGTAGAAAAATTTGATGATACACCAAGCAAAGAAGTAGATAAGCCTAAATTAAAGTTGTTTCCAGACAACCCTCCTCCATATGTGCCTCCTATCCCATTTCCTCAACGCTTTCAGAAACACAAATTAGATAAGCAATTTTTTAAATTTTTGGATGTCTTTAATAAGTTGCATATTAATATTCCTTTTGCAAATGTGTTAGAACAAATGCCCAGCTACGTAAAATTTATGAAGGAGATTATCTCCAATAAAAGAAAGCTGGAGGAATATGAGACGGTGACACTTACTGAGAAATGCAGCGCCATCTTACAAAAGAAGCTGCCACCCAAGTTGAAAGATCCATGGAGTTTTATGATTCCTTGCACAATTGAAAATTTATTTTTTGATAAAGGTTTATGTGATTTGGGTGCAAGTATAAATCTAATGCCTCTCTTTATATATAGAAAACTTGGGCTTGGAGAAGCAAAGCCAACCACCATCTCTCTGCAACTCGCTGATAGGTCTATTAAGTATCTTAAGGGAATAATTGAAGATGTTCTAGTGAAAGTGGACAAGTTCATCTTCCCTGCAGATTTCATTGTATTAGACATGGAGGAATATCAAGATATTCTAATAATTCTTGGTCGACCATTTTTAGCTACGGGGAGAGCTCTTATCGATGTATAGAAGGGTGAGCTGATTTTGAGAGTTCAAGATGAATAAGTTTCATTCAATATGTTCAAGGAGATAAAACATCCAAGTGGAGTTGATAGTTACTTGGGAGTGAAGACTGTTGATAAATGCATGAAAGTGACTATATTAGAGAAACAACCATCTCAACCCTTAACAACTTGTTCATTTGGAAATTCAAACAAAGATGATCTTGGAACTTTAGAATTTGTGCACCAAGTGAGTTAGCAACGATTGAAAGGGTACACCGATAGTGGAGGGAGCCTCAATGAGTCTATGATAATTTTACCAGACCTAGGGTGATGAGATCCAAAGATAGTCGGGCTAAAAACTTTAAACTAAGCACTTCTTGGGACGCAACCCAAATTATTTTACAATTTTCATATTTTTCGTCATATTTGTTTCTTGCACTTAAATCCTTTATATAGGTTAGGAATATATGTTTTGTTTCTAATCATCATTTATTTGTTGTGGTTGTAGGTTTAAAAAAAATCGCGCCTAAGTGCCCTGTTTCGGCCCCTAAGCGCTGAAACCTCATGGCCAAAATAGAATACTTGGTGCCTAGGCGCCAAATAAAAAATAATAATAAGAGGTTCAAACGCCCAATTTCTCCCCCAGCACCAAACTACAAATTTCTTCTCTATTCATTCTTTCCCACAACTCACACACCACATGCACTCACACCTCTCACTCACTGTACATTGAACTCCAACTACAAACATATTTTACACACTCTCTCATAATAGGGTCAATTCATTGGTATGTTTTCTTCAACCACTCTCCTTTTGTCATTTTTCAGTTTTCTTTTCTTCATTTTCTTTTGTTTTGTTGTTTGAATTGCATTATGGATTCGATGTGATTCCCATTTGGAACATTTGTTGCGAAGCTGAGAATGGAGATTAGGTGTCAAATTTGGGGGTTGTGATGGAGGGAATTAAACTTTTGATTGAGGATTATGGTATATGCACGCAATGTGTTTGATAAAATATTTGAGATATGTTTGATACTACATTCTTGCAGTAAAAAAAAAATAGCACCGAAAGCAAAAAAGGGCAAAGCCAAGGCCTCCATGTCATCCTCCCATGATGCCAAGATAATCTTTCCTAGTGAAACGATATTCTTCAAGGAAGTCACACATTTTTCACTTTCTTTGATCCATTGAGGACACTGTCTCATCTTAAGTTTGTGGGTGTTTGTTTTTGTTGTTTTTGTTGAAATTTATGTTTGTTTTATGTTCTTTATGTTACGTTGGTGTCTTAGTTAAAAAAAAATTGTCTCCTTGAGTGCACTTAAATCAAGTCATTGTAGCTAATGATCAAATGTTGATTGCCTTAATGACAACTTTTTGAAACGGATTAATGATGTCTTTGCCTTAGCAATTAATGTGTGTGTTAGTTTACCTTACTTTGTGATTTTTGTTTAAATTGAGCACAAATTGGCGATCGGTTTGTATTTAATTGCTTAGAGATAGTTTATAGGGCTTAAGTTCTTTCTAAAATATCCCACCAAACTTTAGAACTTGCTTGATTACTAGTCGAGGTGAAATCCCAGGTGACATAGCATTAAGGAAATGATTTAGACCATTTTTGAACCGTTTGAGTCTATAAAAACCTATCAAATTTTTATTGTTTATCCTTAGTGTCCCATTTGAGCCTAATATAGCCTATTTATTTGACACCTTACAAAATATCTCTTGTCTTCACAATTTTTGTGTACCAACTTCATTTTTCACTCAGCATACAGCCAATTAAGAGCTTAACTTGTACTATTGGGAAGCTATTGACAATGTTGTGTGTCATCTCCTTCAAAAAAAAAAAACACTGAAAGAAATATGGAACAAGAAAAATAAAAAAAAAATGGTGTTGAATGAAACTTGATAAGGTTGGGAGGTTAGTTTTAGCAAACACGATTTTAGATTGGCTGTGTGTGTGGGGTGATTGTAAGCCATTTCACTATCCAAATTTTCTACCTATTACCCTAACCTTGCATTACAAGGTTTGAAAGTTCTTTTGATCTTTGATGCTATATTTAACCTACATTAGTGGAGATTAGTATGAAAAACAAGCATATGAAGTTTGGTTATCATGTCAATTCATCTTTAGAAGTGGATTTTCTAGAAAGTGCTAAATTCTATAAACTTATCCGAGTGATGAATATGGCTTGATAAACTAGCTATACACACACACACACAAAAGATCATGAGGTTGAGTTAAACTAGTATGCATGTTGGTACTTAAGTATTGATTGGCTTTTGAAGTTTCATTCCATTGAAATTTTGGAAATCTTTGAGGCATGTTAATGATTTGATTTTTGTGACACTCAAGTTTGCGTCATTTTCTTTATTTTATTTTATATCTTTCTTTTGCTCGAGTACTAGCAAAATATTAAGTTTGGGGGTATTTGATGAGTGAATTTTATAACCATTAATTGAGTACCATTTGCTTAACTTTTTGATTAGTTTTCAAGTGTTTATAGCACTTTTGTTGTATTCAAGTTGAAATTTTGTAGGCTATGACAAAAGGAGAGGAAAATGGAAAGAAACTTATAACTTGGTTAAATTTTAGAAAAACCCTCTTTATAGTGCAATTGTAAGCAGTGTCCGTATTTCAATCATAAATCTTTACTCGAATATCATTTTGACTTAATTCTTGAACCATTGGAAAGGTAAGAGATTTATCTATAACTTCTATGTTTACCATAAAATCCAGTTCGCTTGAGTTCAATAAGAAAAATCAGGTTATAGAGTCTACACTTGATTGAAACTTTCTAGTATGACACATCTTGCTATTCTGGCCATAACTGTTTCCAAAGATTTTATATCAAGTTGATTCAAGTGGCTATGGAAAGCTAAGACATGGAAAAATTCATTAGAAGATATTAAAATCTAATTCAGCTTATAAAGAGATCAAAAATAAGTTGAAAGATGTCACTTACGGATTAAACTAAATATAATTTGATTCCTTAATTATTTATTGTTAGTCACAAATGGAACAAATATATAAGCATATTTTTATTTTCACCAATTTAATTATTTATCTTTGCCCAAATAATAGCCATTTATGATTGAAAATAAATTCTAAAAAATAGTACAAATGATTGAATTATATTTTCTATAGGTCACAACTACTTGATTAATAATTGTTATGCATAAATTCTTGAAAAAAGAGGGAGTAAAAGTTTTTTTTTTATAAATTTTGATTTTACCAAAATCATATAGAATTATCGAATTTTTTTCAGTAATTACCAAACCGAACCGATTTATTTTGGTTTGGAAAATTTTCGTACCGAAATTTTGGTACGATTTTACCGAATGCACACCCCTAGACATGATTGTTTAAATTAATAAATAGATAACATTCAATACTTGTATAAATATTAAGTTAAAAATTCAGAATAGTAAACCTGATGCATGATGCATGAATATATAATCATTTTACTAATTCCATAGTAGTTCAATCTCACAATTAATATGCCGTCGTAGGGTAGGTCATACTAAAGACGATTGAATCGAAACCATCTTAATTAATAAATTAATCATTAAAATATCTCATATTTTCATCCATTTATTAATTACCATTTAAATCGGTCAAGATGTAGTTAAACGAACTTTAATTAAAACATTATGAGTATGACCCACTAGTTTGGATTTCACGAACTTAACTCAAAATTGCCGCCTTAGGGTAGGTCAATTTGAAATACATCGAAAAACCCTATCATTTAGAAATTAGCCTTGTTATTGACTTAAATAGACACCCTCAATGGGGAGGACGAAATCAAAGCTTCGCGAGACGGCCATTTAAATCTCATGGTGCTGTGTTAATACTGGAGACTATGGAATATATTGTCATATGCCCCTCCCCCACTCATTATTTTACAATTATATTATCCAAACATCGAATGTTTCTAATAAATATATCTCTGTATATTAATTTATTCTAGCTAAGTCCAATCCTATTGGACTTATCTAATTATCAGATTTTTTTAAATAATCTAAGTTCATTATTTTACAATAACCTAAGCTAACAATTATTAACTCTTTAATAATTAAAGCCTAAATAAAATAGTGATTTTATCAAATTTAACTATTAAATCAAAATCACAATTCTAATCGATTATTTCAAGTTCAAATCCTATCATATACGATATTACATATTAAACTATTTAATATGATGACAAGTATGCATAACATTCCTAATTACTACGAGTGGTTATTATGAATGACATACAGTCATGTATGGCAATTTATATCTCATACATTCATCAAATAAATAAACACAAAATAAATAAATGATGTTTTTGGCCTGGTTCCCTAAGATAATAAAATTACAACCCAAAAAGAAATGACCAAAAAAATAAATAGATAATTACATAAAATCTGCAAAATTTTCAACTTCTTCTCCTCCATCTTCATATGATCTCCATCATGTGGGGTATAGGGATTGGGCAAAATTTACAGATATCATATACCCATAAATTTAGGGTTTATAATTTTTGATCTAATAAAAAATAATTACATCATCTATGCAATCCAAGGGAACCAAATAATAACGATCAAAAAACATTACCATACACCCATCATATGATATAATCATTCATAACATTCAAAAAACGCATTCAATAATACAAATACCCACTCATGCATACTTAAGATTAAAATTACAATATTCATACAAACTGGCTCTGATACCAGTTGTTGGAAATTAATTCTTATCGTATAAATATAATTTTGATTTGTTTCCCGATCAAATCGGGTGCAGCTAAAAGACGTAGTATCAGATATACAATAATATTTATAAAATTAATGTAGTTGTATGAATATGTAATTTTAATTAGTTACACAAAATATTACAATTATATTCCAGATAATTTTAGAAAACATAACCTGATAGAAAAGTCAATTCTTTTTCTAATGATGCTTTTAGAATCTTCAAACCTTCATCACCAAGTTTCAATCTGATTGAATCAGATACCAAGGTCTTCCAATCCAAGCCTTCATACCAATGGGAATGAGTGTGCATTCTTAACACTAAATTAAATTATACTGTATAATTTAACTTATAATATTTTCAACTCATGAAATCACAATGCTGGGCTTATGAGAGAGAGAGGAAAATATTCAGCAAAAGTGTAGAGAACTCTTCTCTAGAAAATAATGTCTCTTAGGAGAGAAAAATGGAAATATTCTCTTTTATCTCTATTGGTGTAAAAAATGTGTGTTTTAGGAGAGATATTCTCTTTTATACTTGTTGAATCACTGGTTTCATAATCCTTCTCTAACTCTAATAGGTAGATTCTCTATCTAATAGAAAAGTTATCACTAACTTCATTTTGTAAATATCTAGAATTCATAATTCAAGATAACAATTATAAATATCAAAATAAATATCTCATATTTATTTATTATCCAATAATATCATATATTCCGGTAATCTTTGATATTTATAATTAACACCCAGTTTAGGAAATAATTTCATACAATTACAAGTACAAGTAAATTTAATGCATAAAATTCATTTCAGTGTTTATGAAGGTGGATTGGGGACCTATGAACCTATAATTGCAAGCTCCAATAAATTTGAATAATTAATTAAACTCTTTAATTAATTCATCCAATTTATTAATTTCAAGATTGCTCCACTAAAATTATGGAATTGCACTATTGTAAGTATAGAATAATTTAATTTGATCAATACTGAATAGTCCATCGATATAATCATTATATATGGTTTAACCCTCCATAGACAATTCATAATTAGAGCTAGATTTTTCATTAACCTTTTTAATTATCTCTTGTTCCTTGTCTACTGTTAATTCACTAGTGAACAGTTAATTTATAACTAAGTTATAAATTTGAGCGCTCTACTGTTCAGTTCCAGAATTAACTAATCAAGAGAACCGCTTTTTCACTTCCCGCGGGAAGGTATGGATTCCATATCTGTAAGTTACATTCCTAGCTACCTATCCTATTATTATCCCAAAATGCGAGTGTTTAGGAATGTTGACTAATAAATCTTTTACGAGAAAATCAAAGATCATATTGAAATAAATAGGAGTCTATAACCACTCAGGATTAAGATCAACCCATTTATGATGATCTATTGATGTTATTTGAATTTTCAGAAAAAAAAAACAAAAATTATATGAAATTTCAAATTACATCTGGTTCAATCCTATATAATCATATTACATAAAGTGGCTCTATTATAATGTCTCTACATCAGCAGTCTAGATAAGACCATTACATTCTTAATGTTAATGGACCGCACTAATAATAATTTAATCAAAAATCTCAACTTTAATTAATTTCATTATGGGCTAATTTAGTTTAATATCCATAGTCTTAATCCTCTTGTATTTAACACTTATATACTAAGATTATAGTTACATAAAAAAGTAGGGATTTTCTTATATTAACTAGCATACCAATATGCATAAAAACAAGTATCAAATATTAGTTTATCAATTCAATAATTAATGTACTAATATACTCTTTTAGGGCACTATCCCTAATATTCCATTCATGATGCCACTATAATTATATTGGTTCTTGCAAATAAAGGATTAAATTTTACAAACTGGGTTTCTAAAAATTGAAGATGTTGAAATCATTTGCATTTATTTAGGTGTATATTGGAACTTTTGACTGCTTATTTTTTTACCTTATTACGTTGGATAATTCCACCAGAGCTCCAATAAGGGATTCCTCATCCCTAATTTTGGTGGAATTAGATTGGGCTCATCATCAGTAAAGGGGATTAACAAAAAAAATATAAACAAGGGATGTTGTCGAATAGCAAATCCCAAAAATTAAATGTGGCCTTATAGCTCGATGATTTAATAGATGAATGGATAAGTGATGGATTAAAATGTATGATTAGATGAAGTTATGTGACTATTTTGTTCAAATGATATAATGTGTATTTCATATGATTAATTGAAAGATATCATAGCATTTTTTAAATATGGATTGAATAACGCGATTAAAATAATTATATTGCCTAAAATACCTTTAGTCACAAATTTGTTTATTTCTTTTTTCTTAATCTTCTTTTTTTCCTTTCCTTTTTTTCTTTTCCTTTCCTTTTCTTTTTACTCTTTTTTCTTTCTTCTTTTTTCTTCTATAGACTTCTCCTCTCTCTCTTTTTTTTCTACATATTCATACTATCTTTCATTTTCTCTCATGTTTTTCTCTTTTCTTCTTCCAATTTCTTCTTTCTTCTTTCTTTTTATTTCTCATTCTCTCTTTAATTTCCCTATTTGTGATATTACATCCATAAATAGGGCCAAGTTGTGATATTACATGTGCACAACACATACACAAACATTGATGTTGAAAACTAAAGAGTTGTAAAAATTGATTTACCCAATAAACTTTTTTATTAAAGAACTTCCAACAATTAAAAAAATGATTGAGGCTTCAACTTGGCAAAAAATCAATACATTGTCACCTTCTCAGACTGAAATGTAATTTGCATCCTCTATTGTTGCTTGTGAAATTTCAGACGAAGAGGAAAAACCAGGAGAAGTAGGATTTCAGAGGTTTGGGGATTATGGTTCTTTGGAAGATCCCCTTTTCACGGCTACACAAACGATAAATGTTGAGGGTGGTGAAATTGTAAATTTGCAAGCAAGTTTCAGGGCCTTTTTGACATTTTAGATGGTAGGTTGTTATTTTGAGATGTGGATGGATTGATACATCGCACCTCAAGCAATGGATGGCTCATCTCAATTTTTTAGCTTTTCATGTCGAGCTTGTATTATATCATGGGCCATCGGCAATGAAATTGAACGTTGTGCTGGGCTGGATAATTTACTACATACAACCGATTGTGAAACAAAGTAAACAGACCCTTAAGGCTCGATTGATTTGGTTGATTGGGCTTAATACAAATAAATTATGTAGTTCAATCAAGTGTCATATAATTGATGGTGGCACGACATTTTAGGATCAACCCATGAGCTTATCCAATGAATTCGGATATCCACCCATGAGTAGTGTGATTCCATGATCTGAAGGTGGCCATAAACCAAAATGTCCCATTCCCTAATATGCCTTCAATTTTTCATTTGACATTATGAGTTTACCCTCTTAAATTATATTTAGAACTCAATTGATGTTGTTCTCTCCATTTATCATCTACACTTAGGAATGAATAGAGTGGTTCAAACCTGGACTCGCCTCGAACCCGCCCCACTTAAGGACGGGTCTTTAAAATTATAAATGGGTTTAGGGTGGGTCTTGAATTTTTATTATCAAACCCGCCCCGCTATGAACTCGCTCCATTATTTTTTATTTATTTTTTAATTCATGATATACAAAGATGGAGGGAGGGGAGCAACTGGGTGCAACCGACCCCCCTTGATTTTTTATAAATTTATTTTTCATATACAAATTTAATAAATTGAAAATCTTTGCCCTCTTTTTAATAATGGAATTATCCAGTTTCCGCCCCCCCTCCCCCTTCAAATTTTTATAATCCTATTTTGAATATGTAAATTTAATGAATTAAAAATATTCTAAAATTATTTGAAACTTTATTTTTTTTGATAATATAAAGTTCTAAAAGGTATTTGTATTATTAAAATATTATTAAGGTTTTATTTCTACAAACATGGCTTATTTTAGTCAAAAAATACTAATTATTATTATTTTTTATTTTTATTTATTAGTTTTTAACTTATTTGATTCTACTTTCTTTGCTTATTATTTGAGATTATTCTAATTTTTATATTCCAAGATATCATAAATGTAGGTTTTTTGATAATACATTTTATTTGGTTAATGATTATAAAATAATGCTCAAATTCTTGTAATAGTTTTTGGAAGCAAACTTGATTGGCCAATCCATTTTTGACATGTTACTATAACTTTTTATTAACGTTAAGAATTTTTTTTATTTAAATAATAGGTCTCTTTCACAATAAAATAATTAAAAAGTTCATTAGATTTTTATTATATTTTTAATTCATTATTTTCTTATAACATTTTTCATTCACATTTATATAATTTATTTATTTTATTGAGTTTCTTTTATCTAATACTTTACATTTTATTTACTTTTCAATTTTGTTTAGTCCAATAAGAATTAGATTCTCATCTCATTTTTGTTACCCTATTGATTATGATTTCACAACATCACATCTCAATAGCTGAGGCCTCTCACAGTCGATCTTGTGATTGAGGCTTAAGTGCCCCCAATGATTGATGTAGTCGATGACAGGCTCTTTCTTCCACTAGCATGAATTCGTGAGTTCAATCATGCTAACCATTTGTTAAGTGCTATAAAAGCGATTTAGAAACTCTTATTCTAGTTGTTTTCAACTATCGATTGAGTTTACCTCAAATTCAGTGTACCAATCAAATGCATCTCCTTTTAGTGAGCAAATAAATTATTTCACTAAGTAATCTCCATATGTTCTAGCATAATTGCATGTCTCAATAGGCAAAATTATCCTGAAGATGACTCCAATAACATGAGGTATAAGTATGATAGGTTGATGCCACATGACTGGGGCCTTAGGGAATGTGGAAGGGATAGCTACTTTCATGAGAAGATAAGCTATGGAATGAGAGTATTTTCTCCATTTTCAGCACCAGGTAACAAACTGTGACTCTAAGCCTCGTCATCTTTTATCCAATCGTATTTTTCTAGAGCTTAGAGATTCAAATAAGGCAAAATTCTCATGTTTTGGGGAAAGATTTGAAGGACAATATGGAAAAGTTTAAAAGTTTATAGAAAGTTCTGCAATGATCTAAAATCTTCTAGAAGACGCTAGAGGATTCTAGAACTTTCATCACAAATGGAGGGCATTGTGGAATATTCCAAAGTATTCAAGAAGATTCTAGAGATATGTAAAAATATCTAGAGATGTCTACAAGTATGTAGAATATGATAGAGAAGTCTAGTAATATTTAGAAGAATAGAGAAATTTCTATAAAATATACCTTTGTAAATACCTAATGAAATATGCTAGAAATATTCTTAAAGGCTCTCCACTGTCCATTTGAGGAGGTGAAAAGTATAAATAGGAGATATGTGCTTATTTGTAATTAATGAAGTAAGAATCAAACTTTGAGTGAAAGTTCTCTTCCTAAGAGCTTTCTTATTTTAAATACTTTATTGTGCATTTTCTCTTTGGTCAAGCCTTCTTTCTAATCACTTCCAATACTTTCTTCACATAAAAACACTCTTTGAGAGGCTGACTTAGCTAAGCTGCAAAAGGCTGGAAGCAACCAAGGCCACATGGTTTGTTGTTAAAGAAACAAGTTTGTGATAACCAACTCTACTTCGTTGTGGCTGGTCTCCTCAAATGAGCAGATCTCTAGTTAGAGGTGGAGCACATTATCAACATGATATATACACAAATCGAGGATGAGATAATCGGTACGACGTTGGTCTCATTGAGCCCAAGAGTTACATGTACTCTATCTTCAGCTAATGCTAAAATCCTATCTTTATATATTAATTGTTGCTCGTGTTCCACGGAGTATTTCCATGAAGTATTCTTGACCTTGATAAGCTAATAGTATATTAATTTCGTGCTCTCCTCATATTAGTTTAGATTCTTCAATTCATTTGCTTCAAGCATTGATTTGTCATTCATAACTTTTATTTATTATTGTAGATTTAGTGTGGTATTTCTTTATTCTTTTAACTGTTGATTAACAACTTTGTTGCAGAGCTATGTTATTAACAAAATGAAAACTTGTTAATTATACTTTATATCTTTCTATTCTTGTTGAATCTTACTTTAAGTTCTTATACTTTTAATTATTTCACTTTATCATCTTGTACTCTCATTTTGTCTTATTTTATTCCCCATTTATTCTTATTGTCTCACTTTATCCCCTTGTATTCTTAAAAAATAATCAAATTGCCCTTATTTATTATTTATAATAAAATTACTTTAATTTGTTCTAAGATCCGTAGACTTGTACTAATATTTAATAAATTTTTTCAGCCTAATTAATTAATACTTTGCATTAAATTCATTTAAAATTTTAGGATACTTAAATTTTAATGGCTATTTTTTAATTAATATAGTTTTAATTAAATTTATATATCGTAGGATTTTTATTATTAGTTAATACATTTTACTTATAAATTTCTACTCATCATAAATCTAAAAAATATATAATATATTCCTAACTAATATTTTGTTAATTTAGTAAAATATTAGTAATAAATTTTTTATAATTAATAGAATTATTAAAATTTCATAGAAACAATGTCAAATACACCAAAAAAAGTCATTTTTAATTTAGTACTATTCAATGAATATTAATTAATCAATTATCAGAAGTTAATAGATATTATGTTAAATTTTAAAAAATATATATCTATATAGTATTTAATTTTATTACTATTACTTGATATAAAGACTGTTTTTGAATTTGTCATAGTTTCTAAGAACTTAGGATAATTTTAAATAATTAAAATTTATTAATAATATTTTATTTTCTTACTAAAATATATTTTAAAATAAGTTATATAGTTTTTAAAAATTATGATGAGTAAATATTCATAAGTAAAGTGTATTAGCTAATACAAAATATTCTACTATATAATAATTTAATAAGAACTTTGTTAAATTAAAAAATAACTACTAAAATTTAAGTACAATAAAAATTAAAAATAATTTTATTAAAAATAATAGGTAAGGACATTTTAATTTTTTTTAAGAGTAAAGGGGGTTAAATTGATAAAATAAAAGTACAAGTGAGTAAAATAAGATAGAATGAGAGTACAAGTGAGTAAAGTGAGATAATTGAAAGTATAAGACAGTAAATTGAAAATCAATAAGGGTGGAGAAGAATAAAACAGAATTAACCTTTAAAGTTAAACTATTTTTGCACATAACCATTTATACTTTGTTTGCATTTGGAATTCAACAGAGGAAATTGGAATTGAAAAGATAAAAAAAACTAAATTCATCACGTTTCTTTTCAATGAATCAAGTAATAATATTAACAATTTTCAAATTTAAAATAAATAAATAAATAAAGTAAATGCATACATTTGCATATGTTTCTTGTAACTATATTGCATAAACAAACAATAAAGTTAATTTGTTTAATAAAGTTAGTTTTGAATAAAATTTGAGATCAAATTAAAAAAAATTGGTTGTAGAGGGGATCATAGTGCTCTTTAGGTTATAAGAGTGGGATTAAAGTGAATTTATTATTTCATTTTACTCAAACATATTTTTGTCCATTAATATATATTTTTTAGTTTAGGGATAATTTCAAAGTTTTATTAATAAATGGGTAATTGATACCAACTCCATTATACGAGGGGCAAAATGAATTTAACCCTTAAATACAATCAAATTATATAGTAAAGTTTGCAACTTTACAATTAGTATGAATTTGTCAAATTTTTAGATATTTGATAAAACTTGAACACAAAATTTTATAGTAATAGAGCACTGGGGGCTCATATTTTATTGTTTGAATTAAACTCATTGACCTTTATAACACATAGTCAACAAGGTTATGTTTGCAATATTTAACTATAAAAATCCTCTTTTCCTTTTTTTCTTTTTTTTTTCAATTTATAAAACTTGTATATATAAATATATATTTGAATTAGTTCAGATGGAGAATTCTCTTTTTTGACACCGCTAATTTTTTTATTTTTTATTTTCAAAAAGGAGGATAGGCTAGGAAGCTGTAAAAATGCATAATTTATGTGGAAATTAAGAAGCCAAATAGGAAAGTAAAACTTTGATTAGTAGGTCCAACCCAAGAAATATTTTTATGCATTAATATTTAATGTGAACTTTTGATTAAATTTTCAGACTCCACCCCTACCCTGCTCCTTATTAGAATTTTTTTGTGAGAAATAAAATGAATAATTAAATTTTAATAATATCGTTATTGATAAGTTGATACATTAATTTCTTAACTCTCATGCAATGTGGTTTTGGATCCATGGCTCCAACCTAATCCAACTAATTTTGGATTTGGTTGGGTCCTAAAAGTCTCTAGATTGATCTAAGTGAGTTGAGTGTCCAACCTAAAAATTAAATTAAAATTTAATAATTTATTTAAAAAAAAACTAATTTCTTATTTTCTTTGTTTTTACAAAATCTTTAATAACTCTCACATCTCCATAATCACATATGAGTTAGAAAAATGATTAAATGTCCTTAAAATTAAAAAAAGAAAATTATAAACACAAAAAAATTATAAAAGCTTCCTTGAATGAAAATAAATAAATAAATATGAGCACCTTAAATGTTTAAATTCGATTATAAAATCATATGAACATGCAAAATTAGAATTATGCTCTTAAAAGTGGATAGTTAATGAAACTATTTTAAGAAACCAAAATGATAAACTTATAAAGAAATTCAAACACAGTTTTTCACCCCTAAAAAATTAAAAACAACGCAGAAACATGAAAAATTGCATAAGTATTCCTAGACGATGATATTTTAAACAATCGCACTGCAATTTTTTCCCACGTTTCTAATTGAATCAATCTCATCCGTCCTTTAATAACCCCCGAGCAATCTGGACCGCTCTCGCAAGTCAACGGCGTCGCAGACTCTTTAGCGCCATAATATTATTATTTATTTGATTTATTTCTTTTCTCGAAACAGAATCTCATCGAAACTCTCTTTTCTTCGGAAAAAAGAGTTCCATACTCTAAACCCTACAACAAACTGCTGCAGCTCACCAGTAATCTCACGCCACGCACTAACACACAGTGCTTGAGATGACGTGGCTGATTAATATCGACTTTGTATAATAACCCATGACTTGGAAAAACATAGGCGTCTGAGATCAACGGTGCAAAGCCCACTTCAGAGGCTTCTATGAATTCAGCCCGTCGATCAGAACTCCCAATGGCAACCGTTGGATGGAATAATAACACGTATCCGGCCGTCCAAAAATTCACAAAATTGAATTTCAAAAGCCAAGCTAGAGAGGGAGGAAGAGGCTCAAAACCAGAGCCCCATTTCGAAGAATACTTCTCTTTTTGCCTCTTCATCTGTACATTCAGGAAGTATGCACACACGCATTTGTACCTATTTACGTATGTAAGGATCGAGCATCCTTTCAATTGAGGCTGAATAGCACTGAGATTTTGTTCTTTTTTGATATTTCTGTTGTTTGATTCTGAGCTAGTTTGAATTATGGAAGATTCTTCAATTCCGATTTTTTTGATTCCTTTTTATGTGTCTGATGTGAAATTCGTAGAGTCTTGGGGGAACTCTTGGGAGGAAAATGAGTGAAATTCGAGTAGTATTTATTTGATTGTTTTGGTTGGAAAGTTGTTGTTTGGTGAATTTTTTGTTGCGGGATTTTCATTTTGATTTTGATTTTGATTTCGAATGGAGAAAAGAGAGGGAGAGGATTTCCCTCCAAAAAACCCGCCGCCACCTCTGCAATCGGAGGCTCCTTCTACAGCGGGAGTGGATTTTCCAGCGAGGAAGCTGGTGAGGCAGCTGGATTTTACTGGCTGCAGTGGTGGTGCATCGAGCGTGGAGCAGAAACAGCTAGCGAAGCCCAGCCAGCCGCCTCCGCCTCCACCTCCGCTGCCTCAGTTTGTAAAGCCGCCACACCTGCAGCCGCCGCAGATGCTGTTCATGACGGTGCAACAGCCTCCGCAGCCAGCTGCGCCACCCACTCATTCTTCGATACGCCCTCTTGTGTGAGTTGCTTTTGCAATTCTGAATTAATTTTTTGGAAAAAAGTCCTGTCTTTGGAGCTTAACGTAACTAGTTTCTGGAAATTTTAGGTTTTGTTGGCTCAGTTCTTTCGCTTTCATTGCAAAGTTTTGACCTTTCATGTTTATTGGTTATATTTGAACATTCAATGGCACATATTGATACAACATGATTTTGATTAGATCTTAGGAATCCCCCTCCCTCTTACTTCTCTGGTAGAAGAAAGGGGAAGGTGGGGATTGGGGCCGTCAGGACCTCCGGATGGACAATTAATTACTTGTTTGTGTCTGAAAGACTGAAACAGGACCTGATATGGATTAGTCTGATTGTTAATTTGATACCACAATGTTTATGTAAGCTGTTTCAATTTGACATAGCTTGAAAAATGAGTAAATTTTGTGGAAACTTTACTGAATTTAAGTGTGTTTTGATATTTGTAATTCAGTTGAACGAGTCACTTTTTTTTTTTTTTGATTAAAATTATGATAAATGTGGGGGTTAATGGGTTTGGTTCTCTCACATCATCATATTTTGGGTTCTTGGAGTTCTTGCTGCCTCAACAAATTACAAATAAGTCCGCAAAAACTTAATGTGCCAACTGAAAATTTTCTTCCTACTGATTTTTCGCATATTTTCTCGTCATCATTTGGAGATAAGAGTTATCAGCTAATGCTCGTGAAAAGGTTCCCATGTATTTCTTGTAATATTTCTTGCCATAAATATCGCGAATAAAAACTATTTTTTTTTTGTCACTAATTCCTTGTTCATGCATTTCTTTCTGAACCACTGCTCCAACTATCCCTGAATGACTCCTACGAAATAGCATATGACTTCTTTCTGATGCCTACATTTTTTGGAGATCTAATGTTAAATTATCTGATTCTGGTATACTTTTCCATATTTGTTTTGCTTGCATCTTCTTTTGATGGTAAAACGGACCCAGAATTAGCCTGCAACACCCTTATTGCTAGACTCATGATTTGTGGCTGTGGTTATATTATACTTGATTTAATAAAACATTTCTGCAAACTCAATATTGTGTAGAAAGATAGTTCTCTTTCTACTGTATTATAAATAGTACTCTTCTTTCCTCAGGAAACCTGAATCCCCAAGTTCGTGCCCAAGGCAGAATATGAATGAAGTAAAAGCTGGTACTCCAAAGAAGCAAAAGCAGTGTAATTGCAAACATTCACGGTGTTTGAAGTTGTAAGCAGCTATTGGAGTTCATCTTTTTGTTGCATGACAAATGATTGAATCAGTAGAGTTTCATCTCCTTCACATTCTTTCTGTGAATTTTATAAAGCATTTTCTGAATCTCAAGCAAATCCAAACACTTGTAAAATCAGGAACATGAAGGATTCAGTTTCAGAACAGTTATTTTTACTACTTGAATGATGTCAACATCTAATCTGTCTTTGAAGAGCATGTTTTCTTCTTTCCCTGCCGCATTTTATTTCCCTCTCTCCTTTGGCGGTTGGGGTGAGGTGGGGGTGGCGAGGTGTTTTCATTTTGGTCTTGAGCAAGATACAATTTTCTACTTGGCTCTGTCCTACCTTTATGTTCTGGTGCATCCAATTAGCCAAAGAACACTGAAAATCTAGGAAAGAATTGCCTATTGTTGCTTTACCCACATTGAATTTAGCCTTGCTCCGGTGTTGGTGCCAGGAACTGCCCCTCTTTCACTTGCAGATTATTGCTAAATGCTGATTACACTGATACACACTTTGGAGTTAGTTAAATTATTTTGTTCAATTTTTTCAAATTAGGGCTCTCATTTTATATGTAATTAGTGCTGAATAGTCTAGCCATTACTTTATGCATGTGTAGATATAACAGATATCTTGTGCTAAAGTTTTTGAATATATCTTGAGCACAAATATTGTAACTTTACTGACTCGATAGTTCTAATTATATGAGTATAGTTTAGATATTTTAGTTTATTCTTTTAGCATATGAAGATCAATCTATGAGTGATTGCATGGATTTATTCACTTGAGGATACACCACCTCTTTCATATTTAACAATGTCGATTTTGTGGAAAGATCTTTAGTCTGATGTATAATGGACTTTATAGGGCATCAAGTATCAATGACGAATTAGTTGTAAGTTCTAACTCATCCATTGACAACATCCACCCTAGGACGCATATGGGCAATGGAGAAAACTATTATATGGGCCTCAGAGATATATGTTAACCACGTCGGGTGTTTTTGGGTTTCTGACTCATCCAGGTGTAAAATATTGCAACTGATAATTTCCTTTTTCTGTGGACAGTCCTATCTTTGAATAACTGATTAAATTATTTGGCTCATTAGATTATGTGTGGATATGTACTTAATGTTCCAATTGAATTTTCACAAAAAAGTTAAATTGATAATTTCCTTTAGCTAGTCAACAATCCAATGATTTTAATTCTCTCTCCAGATTTTATTAGTGAACTGCATGTAACTTTGCTTGAGTATAATGGTTATCCTATCAATTGTGGTCAGGTATTGTGAATGTTTTGCTTCTGGAATCTATTGTGATGGTTGCAATTGCGTGAATTGTCTTAACAATGTCGAAAATGAAGCTGCCAGACGTGAAGCTGTTGAGGCTACACTGGAGCGCAATCCAAATGCTTTCAGGCCAAAAATTGCTAGCAGTCCACATGGAGCTCGGGATAGCAGGGTACTGTCAGAACATAAAATGCCATCTTATGAAAATGCATTTTCAAGTACAAAGCATTAGCTGGGAATTATTTTCTTTAACAAATATCATATAATTTCTGTTTCCTTGTTTTAAATTTAGTTATGATTCATTTACTTGGCTGCTTTTTTGTGCTTAGTATCTATACAAATATCAATTATGGTTTTGTACATACTTCTCATTGCCTTAAATAAAAATGCATGTTTAAACTTCTTTGCTGTAATGGATGGCCTCAGGATTTGCCAGAGAATTTTATAAGCTGTTGTAGGTTGCGTTTTCAGATGCTTAATACTTGCAATTTCAGGCATCTTTTACTTTGCTATGAATTGTCTAGGATTTCAAACCTTATTGGTGACAAAGAGTCAAACCTAAAATCTTAGAGGCTGTTTGTTTACATTTTCAAAAGGAATATTTCCAATTTATACTATTTGAAAACTCAAAAGTATGTTTGTTTTGCCCATCTTTCAACATAAACCTCACTTATTTTCATTTCTAAAGCTTTCCAGTCAAAATTAGACATTGAAAATGCCCATTTCTAGACCTATAGATTCTATTTTCAAATCTATAATTCATATTTTGTCAAAATTGGACTCATAATTAATGTTTGTATGATGTTCTAATATTTAAACTTAATTAAAATCTACTAGTAACTTAAATAATATTTTCCTTTCTGTCCACATAATATTGATATGACATAAAGAAAGTAATAGAATTCTCATCAAATTAAACCCGCCCAACATAATTTGATTTATGGGAACTAAATAATCCTAATGGGACCCGCAAATTATCACTTTTTTTTTTAAAATATTATTAACACAAAAAAATTTCTTTTGGAAATATTATAACCACATTTTCAAAGATCACATCTTTTTACACATAGAAAACCATAAACCAAATATATTTTCATTTATATACTTATATAGTCTTCATTGTCAAATAACCAATCCAAACACATTTTTTTTTCATGAAATATTTTCAACTCTAGAAATGCTGGAAATATGAAAATGAGCTGAAATGAAAACAAATGGGTACTGTTTCATGAGGAATACTTGCTTGTTTTAACAGTTATTTGTCAGTAGATATCCTGTTAAATTCGCAGCTATACTGATATATTTCAAGTTACTCTGAAGTATGAATCCCAACTTCTCTTCTCAGCAAAGAGAAGAAGATTTTGGTATCCCTGTGATCTCTAGTTGATGTGGAAAAAGTAATCTCTGGCTGATTCCCTCGCTTTTTGGGCTATGATGTTATTATAATTAAGAAACAGGATTTTATTGCTTTTTTACACACTTAAATCAAAGAGAAATTTCATATTTATGTGGTTTATTTCATGATCATGTGTCTCCCAAATATCAAAAATTTATTTTTGATTTTTTATATACATTCTGGTAATAGTTTGTTATAGCAAGAAGATAGAACTATGTATTCATTTCTAATTGTTGGTGCAATGGGGATATCTTTCATTGACTTGAATGAGAAAATATGTACAACATTTTAATTCTTGTCAGCATGCTAATTTTGATGAATCATATAGTATTTATGAATGTTGCCTACCTTGACATAACTTTCTGCTCTTTCCTGGGCTGTTCCTCAAGGATACACCATTGGGCTGTTGAATTTCCATTGCATGTATTATAGAATGCAGGAAAAGTCTCTCCTCTGGATAAGAAAAGGAAACTATGATAGTGTAAATGTTGTGCATCATCCAATCTGCTATCAAGCTAGATTGCATATCTTCTTGAAGATTTTACACAGCTAAAGTCTTTAAGCATCTCACAAGGAAGACATATGTTTGGATAATGAGTATGGACTTTCCGATTAAGGGGACACAAATTAGAAGCTGCCAAGAAGCTATTTTTGTTCTTGCTAGCACCTTGACGACTCTGACTAGACCCGACCACGGTTCCAGAACCACCGGTTCCAGAACCGCCGGTTCCAAGGGTCGGGATTTCCCGACTTCTAACCGTAACCAGTACGGTCCGGTTCCCAGAACCGGAGGGCTAGTTCCGGTTAACCGCCGGTTTCGACCCATGATTTTTTTTTTTTTTTGACTTATGTTTTGAAAAATTGTTATTTTTTAATTAACTATTAATTCTATGAAATTACAACTTTGTAAAACACAAAAAAAGGGCTTGAAGTCTAAAACTTAAATTTGAATGAAATTTTTTTAACTTAAATTTGAAAAAAATATTGTTCATTTTTGAACTTAATGAAAATTTTTTAACTTAAGATTGGAAAAAAAATTGTTACCTAAAATTTAAATTATCAAATATTTTAATTATAATAAACTTAAAAAAAAAAAAAAAAAGATGCTCAACTTGGGGTCTTAAAGAATATAGAATTGAAGAATGAATAATTGAAGATGAAGGAAATAAAATATGAAAAATGATTTAATGAAATAGTATAGAATATAGAATATAGAATTGAAGAATGAATAATTGGGAGTAGAGAATTAGAGAATTGATAGTTGAAAATTAGAGAATTGAGAGTTGAAAATGTAGAAGTGTGAAAAAAATGAAGAGGAAGAGGTTTTATAGGGAAAAAATGCAAAAAAAATAAAAAAAAAAAATTTGGAACCGCCGGGCTGGGCCCATGGTTCCACGGGTACCCAACCTGTAACCAGTTTACGGGTTGGACCAGTCGACCCTTGGTCAACGGTTTTTGAACTGTTGACCACGGGTCGGGTCCGGTTGAGCCTAGCCCGTGATCGGCTCTCTGACAATCTCAAACTAGTGAAGAAAGGAAAGCCTTATGCTAAAATTTTCTTATATCATAGCAATTTTAGCTTTAGATAACTGAATCAGAAAGCAAATTGCCCTGATGCGGTATGCTTCTTAAACTATTTGTTGTCCTAAGTGGTAAAGGGAAGCTCAAAAGAGGCGTTAACATGTCAGGAATCTCATACAATATTGTGAACAACTATCCTCTTGTCAACCTTTATACATAACATTGCGCATGGATTAGAATCTGGCATTGGTATGCAACAAAATTAGAATTCTGGAAGATTGGATGCTGCCAAACATAATCAAGAGGCCGAATATGTCGCTATTGTCTACCAGATATGGATGTTGACTATTAGGTTGTCAATAGTCCCTACAATATCAGAGATGTCGTTGCAACATCACAGGCGTTTAATTTTGCTGGTGATGCTGTTTCTGCAACACGTACTTTTAACTTTTGTAATATATATTATCTGCTTTTAATGTTTTGTGGGCTCTTGAATGAAAATGCGTTATCTGGAATTCCAGCAACCTACTTGCTGGCTTCTTTAGCTGATAATGCTTATGTGTTTTGAAATTCTTCAGTATTGGTGATGGTGTTATGCAGCTGTTTAATCAATTGAAGACATCAAGTAAATCTTTTGAGTGGTACAATAATCGACTGCTTGGATTGAAACTATTCTCTCAGTGACGTCGTCTGTGATTCACAGAAGAAATTTAAGTTGAGAAAAAATTGTTTGTTTTTAAGGTGTTTCCTATTGTTAGTTTCTTGAAATGATTCGTGTTTGGATAATTTACCAAATACTTGCTCAATATTATCTGGCCTAGTTTCTTATATTTGTGACAGCCTTCTCAAAATGATACATTTTTTGTCATCATATTCAGTTGAATCAGAAATCTCTACCACTGACAAATTTTCTTTGTTCTGAAACATTTTAGCACTTTGTGCATATAACCAGCATTACTATATCATTACTTTGTGCATATAACCAACATGATCAATTGATTTTACAAATATGCAGGAGGAGGCTGGGGAAGGTTTAATTTCAGGAAAGCATAACAAAGGATGCCACTGCAAGAAATCAGGATGCCTTAAGAAGTACTGTGAATGCTTCCAAGCTAATATTCTTTGTTCTGAAAATTGTAAATGCATGGACTGCAAAAATTATGAAGGAAGTGAAGAGAGGCAGGCTCTCTTTCATGGAGATCATGCCAACAACATGGCATATATCCAGCAGGCGGCAAATGCTGCCATCACAGGTGCTATTGGATCTTCTGGTTATGGGTCTCCCCCATTGAACAAAAAAGGGAAAGGTCAGGATCTCTTTTTTGGTTCAACCATAAAAGATCCTGTGCACAGGCTTGGACAGTTGCAACAGGTAAATTTTGTCCTTATACTTCAAAAAGTGGCCAACTTTCAGCTAGTTAATAATGCTGTCAGAATAGAGCTGAGCTGGCTGAAATCCGCATGCTCGGTCCACTCCATTTAAAGCTGGATTGAGCCTAGAATGGGTTTTTTGCTGGTTGAGTTTAAGCTTAGGAAGCAAATCCAAATAAACTGTGAGAAGCTTGTGGTTTGCATGGTTAAGCCTGAATCAGGATAAGCCTGCTCAAATTAGAAGTACAAGTACAGCTATAATAATAAGATTTCATTACAATAAGAACTTGTACGTTTGAATCCTATGAAAATATGCATATTTCTCATAAAAATATACTGTTTAGTGACAAATGATTGATATTCCTTATATTCAATAGTGGCGTGATAAGGAAATGAAGTTTTGTTCTATGCAAATAGCCTAAATAGTTGAATTCTATAACAAATCTCATTTACATAATCAAATTTATTAGTGACAAGCACTCCTTGTGCTCCATTAGTATTGCTATACAACACATTTTGGCATGTCACAGAAGGTTATTCCAATAAAATTTTTTGATTCCATTTTCTCGCTCTATATCAACCAAATAAAATGAAATTTGAATTAAAAGCTATAGTTCACTATCATATGTTAGAAATTTGAATTTAATGGAAGGCTAAATAGGGAAAATACTGTGCAAATATCAGGCTTATAATGCTCTACAAAAAGAGGGTTTCACAAAAGGCATAAAGAATCATGGGTTGGTAACGTACATTATTTGGTAGTTATTTAGGATATACTCCCTGGTTCCCAAAATAATGGGTCTAGTTTGACCCTCCACGAGTTTTGGATAAGAGTTGGAAATTGTAAGTTGTGTATTTTTACATTCTTGCTTGTAAAAGTAATGATTGACAGTTAGTGGTGTCACATCATTACTTTAATTGAGAGAACAATATTGAAAAAAGAAAAAAATCATTTTAGGAAATGGAGTCTTATTTTTAGGATATCCCAAAAAGGTAATGAGAGCAATAAATTGGGATAGAGATAGTATTATCTAGCATGATTACATGTATATTTCTGTCACCATCAATGTGAAGAATGACTTTAATTTGTGTGATTGCAAAATCTTGGGCAAGAGGCTTGTAAAGTTTTGATCCGAATTTGAACATAATAATACCATAAGATTTTAACGGAGTTGATGGTGAGCCTGAGTAAAGTTCAAACCCAAAAGTATACAAGCTTGACGACCTTATGCTCCGCTCACAAATCTTGATTGTATTCCTACTAGTTAGCTCGTAAAAAATCATTATATGGTGATAATTTCTACCACCTCTATATTCTTGGTGACCACAAATAAATGTGGACTAATTAAGACTTGCATCTACAAGTAGGATAGTTGGATTGTAGATGAAGGGGTTAACTTATTTGCATCGTCAGGTTGATTACATCTTATATACTGCAGTCATCAATATTTCTATTTGTATCTCAATAGCTGAAAGAACAATTCCGTGTTTGATTTTGACTTGGAAACTCATGTATTCTCTATTAACAGGCTAACCATGTTAAGGCTTCTGTACCTTCCTCTTCATCATCTTTAATTCCTGTTGCTCGCCCTGGAAGTATGTCAGCCTTGACCTCTTTGAAGTTTACTTATAGGTATACATACCTTTCCTTTGAAGAATCACTTTCCGGTATTTCTTCAGACAACTAACTAGTGTATGGCATTTAAAGGTCTCTCTTAGCTGACATCATTCAGCCCCAGGACTTGAAGGAACTCTGCTCAGTGCTTGTGGTATATTCAGGAGAAGCTGCGAAGATGCTTGCAGGTACACGAGTTTTTATTCACAAGTTAGGTGGTCTAATATAAATTATCTAATATCCTGGCCTCCTACTCCAGTGATGTTATACATCATCTCATTATACCACATTTTTTTCAGAAAATCCTAAATAATAACTATTACCAAAACAGAAGTTTGAGTATTTATTCTTTACTCTGTCCCATGTTCTCTCACACCTTTTACCTTTTTTTACATCTCCTGAAAGTTTTCCCCAGCCATTTTGGAAACACTTCTTCATTTAGATACCAGAATGTTAGAAAGAAAATATGTCTGCATATTGGTATCATTTGAAAAGTTAGATGGTGAATTGAGGGTTGATTTTATATTTGGAATTGTGATGGGAAGTTAAACCTGAAATTGACTTTCTTGATCTTTGTAACAAAGTATGGGGTTGGTTTGGGTGGTGGATAATATCACTTTAAGTGGTTTCAGGTTGGTGGGAGTTTGACATGGAAGAGTAAAGGATCAGAGATGAACAAATATAAGGAAATAATAACCGGGGAAATACAAGTTCCATGGAGATAATCATGGCTGAATTTATTCCTTAGCTATTAAATCTGTATTCTCATAGTTATCGAAAAATAGTAATAATAAGAAATAAATTGATTTTCTCATTAATTTCAATCTATTGGTATTTTTTTGGAATTTCATGAACATCATTCTTTTCTCTGACTTATTATTAGAAACAAAGGTTAATTACACTTGCCTCCCTTTTGAAATAGCGAAATTTCCAACTCCCCTTCTCCTTTCATAATTACAAAAAAAAAAAAAAAAAAAACCCTGATGTTTACCAAACTTCCCATGCCATTAGGGTTTCGATGAAACATAATGGCACAGCAAAAAGTTCAATTGAACTTCTTATTTTGCCCCTAACCTAATTGTCCTTATATTTTGCTAACCAAAATGCCCCTGGTAAAATTTAAACTTAAAGGGGGTGTAAATGTAATGTTTGCATATATAAAAGCGGGAAAATGTAATGAAGAACTGATGGATGGAAAAAAATTAGTCATTAGCCGTTGGTAGTTGTTATTTTTGCCGTTCCATATACAAGGAAATAATAAGCGGGGAAATACAAGTTCCATGGAAGATAATCACGGCTGAATTTATTTTTAGCTATTAAATCTATATTCTCATAATTATAAAAAAAATAAATCGATTTTCTCATTAGTTTTGTCTACTATTTTTTTTTTGGAATTTCATGAGCATCATTCTTTTCTATAACTTATTGTTAGAAACAAAGGTTAATTACGCTTACCCCCTTTTTGAAATAGCTAAATTTCCAACTTCTCCCCTGCTTTTTTCATAATTACAAAAGAACTCCTTTATGTTTACCAAATTTCCCATGCTTTTTGGGTTTTGGACAGAAATAATGGCACAAAAAAACTTTTATTGAACAACTTATTTTGTCCCTAACACAATTGTCCTTATATTTTGCTAACCAAAATGCCCTTGGTAAAATTTGAAACTTAAAGGGGATGTAAGTGATGATTCTGCCTTCAAAAAATAATTAGACTAAAATACTTAATTTTCTTTCTCTATATTTCTTTTTCTTTTCCTCTCATTATTTTATTTTTCTTTCTTATTTTATTTCTCTTCCTTTTCGGTCATTACTTTTCTTTTTGTTTCGAGGGTGGCAATGGAGAGGATGAGGGAGCAAGAGGATGGCGACAAGTAGGGAGAATTGGAGGATGGGGTGGGCAGCGGGGAGCGAGAGTAAGGCGATAGAGGAAGGTGTACAGAGGAAAGGTTGGGCAGTAAAGGGACGACAGGGAGGGGGATAGAGGGGAGTGAGGCAGCGTAGGGGAGGGAGTTGACTCAAAACAATAAAAATTGGGGGTATGTCTATTTTAAGAACTTAATACTAAGATCTAATCACTATCTACATAATTGACGGGGGTGAGGGTTGGGGGAACGACATTTGAATTTAAAATATTTAAATTCTTTTGCGTAATGAAATTTAATTATGGATATAATATAAAGAAACCCCTTCAACTATATAAACATTACAAATGTAAATCTCCCAAATAAATAGTTGGTATGTTTGGTTTTTCTAATGGAGCAACTTTAGAGAGGAGGTTTTTGTATTAGGGAAGATAAATGAGAGGAGTTGGTAATTTAGCTATTTCAGCGGGAGGTAAGAATAGTTAACCCTGAAATTTTGTTTAAAGTCCTATGATTTTGAATCGTGTTAGAAATTATAAATCGAGTCTTAATAGGATATCTTTTCCTGGTTGATTTCTAGTTCTTGTTGAAGTATGATTGTATGATTGCTTTAGAAACTATATATAAAAGTATTAACATTCGTTGTTAAATACATTTGAATAGAAATTTCATAATTGAATTTTGAAAGATTTTTATGCTACTTTTCATTTATCTAAGCAATTCCAAACCCTTGGTGTAATGCCATGCTGGTTCTGGGTGTAGTAATGCCTTGAGTTCTTTCTTCTCCTGTAGTTTAATGTTTCCTTCATATTTACAATTCTTTGTTTCGCTCATAATCACCATATATTAAAAGCATGCATCTTTCCCTTTTGAAATCCGGATCAATTAGTCCTGGAATTTAGGAGATTTATTATTCGGGTTAGTTCCGGATTTGTAGGAATTGAATATTTGATTGTGTTTTTACTCTAAGTAGTTTCTTAATTCCTAGGAGAATATGATGTTCCTAAAATAATGGCAGATTTGATCTCTGCCTTTGGTGTATTTATATGGGTGTAATCTCTCAATTACAATCAATAAACTTAAAGCATTTTTCCTCTCATTTTTAACATGGTAGCAAAGCTCCTCTCTAAACCAAGATATCCCGTATTTTGGTCGCCGATTCTACCTTGGAGGTCACCTTCAATCAGCAAGCTGCAATACCGAGCAACAGTGGAGGATCAGAAGGCTCTTTGGTGACTTTTGTGATCATCACTGGTCTCACAAGCTGAATGGACATAACTATTTGCAGTGGTCCCAGTTCGTGTTGATATGCGGAAAAGGGAAAGATGAGTACCTAACTCGAAATTGACGGCGCCGAGAAGAGGAGGCTTGAAGTTCCAAACATGGAAGATCGAAAACAATATGGTTATGTGCTAGCTATTCAACTTTATAAACAACATAAACAAGAACTTCCTGCTGTACAGGACGACTAAAGAGACTTGTAACAGCCAAAGAGATATATTCGAAAAGTGAACATCTCTGAACTCTTCCCTATAGAGAGTAATCTTCATGATTTGCACGAGGAGACATGACCATTACCCAATATTTTAACACCCTCAATAAACATTAACTACAATTGAATATATTTGAAGAACACGAATGGCATTGCTCAGGTGATCTACTTAAGTATATAGATATCGTCGAGAAGAAAAGAGTATTAAAGTTTCTTCTCAGATGTGACAAAAATCTCGATGAAGTTTGAGATCGAGTTTTGGGGAAAAAGCTGCTACCAACCATTCATGAAGCTTTTTCGGAGGTGTTCATCGAAGAGAGTAGGAAGAAAGTGATGATGGGTTCCCAAAATAACACTCAAGATGCTGAAGCTTATGCCCATATCTCTTGTAGTATTGTGGTAGTCAAAATCAATCAGACAATTACAATGATAATGACAATGACAACTTACAAAGAAAGGGGTAACCATAGTGTGACTATTGACGTAAACTGAAGCACACCAAGAATACATGCTGGAACATCCTGGAATATCCACGGTAAGTCTGTTGATTGGAAGAAGTAATGGACGAAAGAAAACCATAACAATGATGTCACAAATTAAGTGAAACCATCTCAGTCGGATGCCAGCCTGTTTTAAGAAGTAGTTGGAGAATTGTAGAGGATGATCAACCAAACTCAGTAAAATACAAACACTGGGACCGCCACTTTAGCACAAAAAGGTAACTTTCTTTGAGCCTTAAATGCGGGTTGTGGACTCTCAAAGAGTTTAGTCATATGACTGGAGATATTATTTTGTTTCACCCTCATAGTGATAATTTTATTGTTCGTATTGCTGATGGGTCATTGTCAAAGGTGGCTGCTCAGGTTCTATTGTTATTTCTAAGAACCTCACTTTTACTTTGACGCTATATGTCCCTAGTCTTAGTTGGATCCCTCATATTTTTCTATCACATCCCTAAATAGTGTTGTGGGAGGCTGTTCTTACCGAAACTACCTTATCAATAGAATGCCATCTTGAGTCTTAGTTCCGTGGTCCTTGTCAGGCTTGTCTTGAAACTTGTTATAGTACTTGACTACTTTCCTTTGTACCGACTAAAGTGTTTGGCTGCTCTCCATTTGTTCATGTTAACTAGTTACATAGTATTGAGCTCGATCCTCGGTTTGTCAAGTGTATCTTCTCCTAACCCAGAAAGGGCATAGGTGCTACTCACCTATCACCAAGAAATTCTACACATCCATGAATGTGACCTTCCTTGAGCATCAACCTTGTTATACCAAAACTGCGATTCATCTTAAATATCTTTTTTGGAAATTGAGGCGACCAACACATATTCCTTCGTGTCTCATGCTCCTCAGTCAACATCTCATGTTCTTGATCCTTGCCTAGTTGTGTCTCGTACTTAAATTAAGTCCCAAGATAACCCATGTCCATTTCCATAGTGTCAAAATCATTCACAATCCACTTTAAGTAATGAATTCATTGTCCATTCCTAGTATAAGATGCAGTCTAAGAAAGATGTAGAGCAATTGAATCCTTTTGAACAACAATTAATTCCTCTCGAACACAACCAGGATTCTTATATGAATTCAGGGAATGAAACCAATTCAAGTAACTTAAGTTTTGATTTTGTTTTGACATTCCTATTACCTTTAGCAAGGTGAAAGATCGTTCCCGAATCACCCAATTTCTAATTTCGTATCCTTTGAAGGTGTTTCACCCAAGTTTTGTGCATTTATCTCGAGTTTTGATAGTGTAAAAGTTCCTGTTAACATTTAGGAAGCTCTCAAGAAACTAGAATGAAGATCAGTTGTGGGGGATGAGATCTTTGCCTTGGAAAATAATGGACTTGGGAGATTACTGAATTACCAGAAGGAAAAAATCTAATTGGTTGTAAATGAATTTTTACAATATGATATAAAGCAGATTCAAAGCAGATAGAATTGTTGAATCTTATTGAATTACTAGAAGGAAAAAATCCAAATGGTTGCACATGGATTTCACAGTCAAATACAAGCAGATGGAACTATAGAAAGATTCAAGGCAAGACTGGTAGCTAAGGGATTCACTCAATCCTATGGCATTGAATATCGGGAAACATTTGCCCCGATTTGCCAAACTTAATACTATTCTGCTTCTTTCTTCACTAGCAGTTAATCTCGATTGGATACTTCATCAACTTGATGTAAATAATGCTTTTCTAAATGGATATCTAGAAGAAGTATATATGGACATCCCTCCTGGACTCGTGATACATGGAAATCCAAATAAAGTATGTAAACTGAGAAAGTCGTTATATGGGTTAAAAATAATCTCCTTGAGCATGGTTTGATCGGTTTAACAAGGTTGTGAAGAAGTATGGATATTATGTGTCTTGACCGACTACACGTTATTTATCAAGTATTTGGAGATCGAAAAGATTGTGATTCTTGTTGTGCGTGTGGATGATGTTATCTTGTTTGGAAATGATGAGAATGAAATTAAGCATTAAAGGGTATTCTTGCACATGAATTTGAAATCAAGGAATTGGGATATCTCAAATATTTCCTTAGCATGGAAGTGGCTCGATCAAAGAAGGGTATATTCATCACCATGCAAATATGTCCTTGATCTTACCAAGGAGATTGGAATGCTCGGATGTAAGCCAGCTAAAACTCCTATGGATTACACTACTAAGATCGAAAGACGAGGAAGATCTTGGTTGATAAAGGCAGGTACCAAAGATTAGTGGGAAAACTCTTATATCTTTCGCATATCAAGCCGGACGTTAGGTTTGAAGTTGGAGTATGAGCTAGTACATGAATGATCTCACTTAAGAGCACGTGAATGCAGTACATAGGATTCTCCATTACCTTAAGGTGTCGCTACGTAAACGGATACTTTTCAAGAAGACATCCAACTTTCTTCAAATGCAGATTGGGTCGGATTGCCTCTTGATTGAAAGTTTACCTTAGGGTATTGCTCCTAAGTTTGGGGAAATTTAGTTACTTGGCGGAGTAAGAAGCATATCGGTTATAGGCTGCTGTGTAGTAGCACCGAGGTAGAATTTAGGTTATATGAAGGAATAAAAGGCTCTTAATAGAACTTAAAGTTACTATAGAGAAATCTATGAAGATGTTCTGTGATAATCAAGGTGCAATCAACATTGCTAAGAATCCTATGCACAATTACAGAAAGAAGCACATAAAAATAATCTTGGGATTTGGGAGATTTAGTATCCAGATTAGTAGGAACCAAATATTTGATTGTGTTTTATATTTGCATAGTTCCCTCAATCCTAGGAAATTATGATATTCCTAAAATCATGGCAAATTTGATATCTGTTTTTAGTGTATTTATATTGCTGTAATCCCTCAGTTAATCAATAAAATTAGAGCATTTTTTCTCTCAACTTTAACATTCCCTATTTCATAAGTAACTGAAACAGCTTGGAACCCTCAAGAGCACTACTAAACAGAATCTAAATAGGCTTCTCCAAGGTTGTCCTGCATCAATTTAGCGCAGTATGGACAAAACAATGTTTCATGTTTACAAATTCTAGACCCTTATTAGTGAAGAACCTGTTGGATTCATCAAGACAAGAATGTTTTTCGAGGTATTAATTGAGACTACTTTAATATGCAGACAGGTTATAACAACAGTTATTTTTGTCTGCCCAAGAGTATTTCTGTGGCAGATTATATGGAAAAAATTTACGAGCTAATGTCTACAATTGGAGAATTTCCATTTGAAACAATTGAATGCTTTTTAGTGAATGATGGTATAAGATGAAAACTTCTTTTGGAGGATGCATATTAATATTTATTGGGATTGAAACTTATTTATGCTATACGAGGCGAATGATGACTGGTATTATTCAAGGATTCAACAATTTAAAAATTTATGAAGATCTGCACAATCAAGTCTCAGGACTGAAATTCCTAAAACCAAGTCCCAGAAGGTGGTTGATGATTGCAAAATTCATGGAAAGGTGTTTCAGATTGCTAAGAACAAAGATGAAGCAGGACATTTGATTAAGAACCCCATAGCCGTCTTCGAAAGGCCAAGGGCCATGGGTTACGGAGTGTGGGGAAAGAGGGCATAGTTGAGAGGAGGTCACTACTCTCCCTAAAGAATGTAGCCAAGGCAAGATATTCCAGCCTCAAAGCATCAGAGGCAGATGCTGAGATAGGACCTGAGGATAGGAAATTATTAATATCAAAGCTGCTTCAAACTTGCAAGTCTCAGTGACAACATTTTGGGAAAAAAATAGTCGGCACAATTCAATCAAAAGTTGATTGAAGAGCTGAACATGCAAAAGTTGACTCACAGTATCAAAGTGGAGAAGCAAATTCAATCAAAAGAACTTATTTTGAACGAGGAACCACACAATCCTGTGGACTATGATGCTTTTCCTGCATTTGGAAATTTAGAAGACATCATAAAGTTAGAGTGGTTGAAGCCAACCCTGTCCAGATGGAAGAAGACATTGAGAGTATCCTGCATTGTGTAACTATACTTATGCATTCGTTTTGTAATTTATGTATGAATTTCTGTTGAATTTGATCTAGCAGATGTTGTCAATCAAGAAAATTCTTCAGTACAATAAAGAGCTCAATATTATATTTTCTTAACAATGTCTGGAAATAGGTGGTGGTATGCGTCCTAAATCTCCTACCAAACTATGGCTGACAGTTGAAGGATTAGGGACCTTCATACTCCAAAACATCAACACTTCAGGTCAAGTTTTCTCCAACTAGGGAGAACAATGAAGAAGATAAAGGATTAAATAAATAAATATAGAGAATAAGGGGAAATACAGGTCCCATTAAAGATAATTATGGCTGGATTCCTTCTTTAGCTTTTAAATTTGTTTTATCTTTAATTTCAGTCTAGGATTTAAGCACATTTTGAATTTCATGAATTGCAGACATTTCTATAATTTATGATTAATCATTTCTATTTGTAATCCTTTTCGTGTTACTTATTAGTGGTGGGAGATATTATGTTGTGTATTAGGAATTATTTGTTGGGAGTCTTACTATGATTAGCTTTCTCTTTTCCAAATTAAGTCTAGTTTTAGTTGAAGTAGGAGAACTTTATGCCCTCGTTTGTTTACGTTTTATCTGGATGTTTATTGACCTGAAATCTTGCATTATTATACACAATGATATAGACCAATCCAGTGATATTTACAAAAGATTTTGTTATTTTGGGTTAAGAGTTAAAACTCTAGTACAATAGCGTTAAATTCATCTGAAGTTTGAAATCCGAAAAACTTGTTTTTGATGGTCGATAAAACTGCTTGATTCAAATTCGTTTTATTGGTTTATAGCTTGTTTGAGGATAGTAGTTCCCCGAAAGGTGGAGAATGGGCACCCTAACTGAAGGTGAGGAATGAGTAAATCCAAGAATTTGGAAATAGGGAAAACCAGAATAAATAATCTTGGGACTGCCCATAACCAAATTGTTTGGACTCAAATCATTAGTTCATCCCCACTCCATTATTCCCTGGTGAAAGACGTCTAATTTGTAAGTGAATTAGGAGGAAAGCCGAAGAATGGTTCTTACGGCTATTTTGCTCAAAATACTAAGTGAACAGTGATAGATTTATGCGCTCAATTCCCTATTTTATCTGGGCATGGGATGTTGAAATATTCCATAATTCCAGTATAAAAATTAGATGAAAGTGACTTTTAAGGATTCTCTAAAATAGATGAAAGTGACTTTTGCCAGGATTTTTCACAATAATCATGCATTATTATCTATTTTGATTAGCTTAAGATTTTGAGAGTGGCTTGCGGAAGTGCAAAGTGTTTATTTTAAGAGTAGGTATAGTTCTAGGGGGAACTGTCTATTTTCAGACTTGGTTAAGGAGGAAACGTGTTGTTCACCTTTAAAATTTTACAGTGATCGTAAACTTACATATCACGGAATTGGTTGATTATGCAGCTAGCTTATTTGTATAATTTGAGAAGTTCAAGAATCCAACCTGAAAAGCTTCTAGCTGGGTGAAGAGATTGAATTCAAACCCCAGTTGCTTCTTGAATCATGTTCGCCCGCTTTTCTTGAAAATCTTCTCGTTCCTTTCAGTTCAACCGAGAGATGAATGTCTTCTCTAAGGTTGATCCACACATCCATTCGCAATTGAGAGATCTACAAAACTCTGTCATTAATTGTGGAGTAGCTCATAAAGCTCTTTGATATATGTCACATCTAGGAGAAGTGATCTTGATTTAGGAGAGAATACTTAAAACTTGGGAGCAGATGAGAGAGAGAGAGAGAGAGAGAGAGAGGAGGGACAGGGATGAATTTCTTCTTTTCTTGAAGGGAAGAATTCGGCTAAAGCTTGCTATAATTGCAATACCTTATTAGGTCCCCTCTTTCTGTCTTTTATAGGTGGTTGTGTTTCTCAATATACAGACAACTCTTCTTGCTTTAGGTATTTTATACCTAGTTCAAAAATAACTCTTATTTGATTTCTTGTGCTTATCACCTTTCCCTATTAGACTTAAGTATCTCATACCTAATCAAATTGTACTTGGCCTTTTGTTTCCTAAACCAATCCCTAATCCCTAATTAATTAGACTTACTAAACTACACTAATAAATGAATTAGTCTAATTCTTTTACCCTCATTTGGATGACTGTGATAAGTGTGATGTTCTCTCTTTCAGTTATATGAATCTAACCTATAACTTGTAATGCTTTCAGAGGAAAGAAATGCAGCAGAAAAGCGAGCAGGAGATTCTAGAGAAACCTCACTGGCTTCAACAACTCAAGATCAGTCTCAAAGCCAGATGCATTCTGCAGATGAGAAAGCTCTGACTGATTATCCTTCGTTTGAAAACCAGACTGAGAAAACTAAACTTGAAGAATCTGGTTCAGATGGAGTTGATGTATCAAAAGGAAGGCCAATGTCTCCCGTACTTTAGCTCTATTGTGTGACGAACAAGACACAATGTTCCCTACTGCTGCTTCCCCTAATAGGCTAGAGGTTCATGATAATGTGTCTTCCCAGTTGTTGCTTGAGGAAGGAATGACTGAGGCATATTCGGAGCAAGAAAGAATTGTTTTAACAAAGTTCCGAGATTGTCTTAACAGGCTCATCACTTTAGGAGAAATAAAAGGCAAGTTTTCATCCTCTCTGCTTTGCCTTCTGTAGCTCGTATTTCTAAATTTATGGACACATTTGTTCGCGTCAAGTTGATGGAACCCTAACTGGAAACATGAGAATTCCATTGACTGCCTCAGGTTAACCTCTGGACAAAATGGAGGCAATAGCTTCTCCATTCTTTTGAGTTATTGTGTTTGTACTTTCATAGTCAAGAATCACCACCAAAATCCTGACAGTTTTACTTCATACTTCTGAAAAAATCATATAGGTTCTGTACTAATGCAGCTCAAACCTAATAGTTATTGTTGGATTCAATTCTCGTCCTTTCTATAATATGCCAACAAAACTTGGCTTCCTTCACTGAGGACACTACTTCAGAGCTTGTAGGCCATCTCCAAATAAAATGTACCAGGTTTGTGCAGTAGTTTTGCATCTTAAGTAGGGAAGAGAAAGTAATAACACAACATTTGGTGATAAAATAAGGCTTCAATCTCATTATTTACACTTGAAAAGGTTACAGCAGGTTTAATGTTGTATATCCATGGCCCCATATGTTATCATCACCCTAACGGATGTTGTAAGAAAAGCTTCAGATTTCTGGATGTCTAATGATCCCAACAAGGTATTAGCAAAGGATGAGGCCATGAACCCTTTTATTTTTCTCTTATCTATTTGGCTAAGCTTCCTATCGTCCAGATGAAAGGGGGAACAGTTATAGCATGATTATTTTATGTGCTAATCCGATTTTATGTCTATCAGTGGAAAAGTTGACAATTTCTTTTATAAATTATGAAGATTTTGAGTACAAGTCATTGTGCGTTTTTGTGTATTTGCACACTCTAGATTGCTCCTTTTGTTGATACTGATTTTCTGTCTTGCATATCTACGCGCTTAGGATTTCAAACTATATTTATCAGGCATAATTCAAAATTTTACACTTGTTTACGGATTTCAATTTATTTTATTCTCGTAATTTCAAAATGGAAGAATGAATTATATTTGCTATTTTATCTTTTGAGAGCTACTGACCCATCTATTCCACCCTGCAGAAACACAATATTCTTCATTGGCAGGAGTAGAATCAGGTAAAGAAAAAGACCTAACCAGCAACCTCACTTCAAATGTGAAAACTGAAACTAGAAATCAACAGCCCACAATCAATGGTGTTGCCAAAATTGCTGTTCCTCCACAGAGGACTTCTGCAGTGGTTACTCAAGCGGCTGCTACTGTCAATAATGTCCCCTTTCTGAGAATAACCACTCCTGCTGAAAATGGAAATGTAAGAACAAAAACAGAAAGAGACTTATAAAGTGTTTAGGGCTAGATATTTACCCAAACTATGCTGCTACATCTCTGTAATATTAGGCCAACTTAGATTTGGCTTTTCTTCGGTGTGGCAGTAAACACTACACATAGAGGCCATTGTTAGAACTGATTTAAATCTGATAGGAATCTTTATTTTATCATTGATAATATCAATTTGAGATCTAATTTTTTTCCATGTCCTGGCCAACATGAGTCAATGCATCACACCCGCAGCAACATGAGTCAATGCATCACAGGTAAAATGGCAGGATCTAGTTTCTGTTCCTTCTTGTAACAACCATGTTATTTTCTATTCAGATGGCCAGAAATATTTTGGGAAAAATTGCAAAATTGATCCCGTATCTATAAAGGTGTGGCAAAAAAGGTCCACTCCAATTTAAAAATGGCAATTTTGTCTTGTAATTAAAAAAAAAAATCGCGGATTGAGGATTTTTTTCATCGGAAATTAAAAAACTGATCGGAAAATATCACATGCCTCCTATGTGACCCAAATAAATTGGGAATTTTGATGACTATTGAAATCAGTCTACCTAGACCTAAAGTATATCTTATGTGGCACACCTAAGAATTCTACATTGGCATGCCATGTGGGAAAATGCCTGTATTCAACATTAGTCCCTCCACGTAACAAAGTTGAAAAAATGCCCAAATAGAACTCCAAGTCCTAATCTGAAAAACCCAAACCCTAATCGCAAAAACCGAAGCCCTAATCTGAAGAACCCAAGCCATAATCTGAAAAACTCAGTTGATTGAGCAAGAGAGCAAGTGATAGTCACTTGATTGAGCTAAAGATCGACAACCAACTGAAGATGTCTCATGTCTCAGGCTACATTGACTGCAATTGTGGAAAAAGAGCTGTAATTCGTACTTCATGGACGAGTGAAAACCCAGGGAGGAGGTTTCAATCTTGCCAGAATTACAACATAAGAATTAAGTTTGATTTCTGTAAGTGGGTAGTAGAAAAAATAAATTTTGTGTTAGTTAAAAAAAAAAATGAAATTATGAATTTTTTTGCATCCCAACCTGTCACAACCTCCCAAAAATATGTATAAATATATATATATATATATATATATATATATATATATATAAACAACCTGTGCAACATAATTTGTGCACGTATGCATGTGTATAACCCTTTTTTTTTCTACTCAGTTCAACAAAACATTGATAAAAGTAAAGTGCTTTCATATCTCGTAACACTGTATATACATAGGTAGTTATTAAACATTAACCAAGTCTATCAAAACCATCACAAACCCAAACTCTCTATCACAAAGGAGTTTTGAAAGTGATATACAGGATAAAGTCACTAATATAATACAATAACTGTAAAATCAAAACATAGCCCAAAAATAGCTCAACAGGTCGTCATCCAAGTACATTGATCTTTGAAAGCCTGTAGGCGCTCCACTGCCAGCTAGTAAACCAGAGGTCTCAAGTCTCACCATGTTCACCTACAATGCATGAACTACATAAGCTAATACTCAATAAGTAAAAATCATGTATGACAAGAGTATGATATAAAATCTCATGCAACGCAACTTTAAGATATGATGTTATAAATGTGTCAAATTGAGTATTCATAAATCAAAGAGCTTTTACAAAAAAAATCACTTCATTTATTGGGCCCTTGGCCCACCTACTATGCACCGGATAGAGCTCTGAACAATATCAATAATCACATGACCATAAACAAATTGACTTAGTCCAAGGGCCATCTCTTGGGATCACCAGAGGTCTATCCCTTGTCTTCTCATGTGATCCTCCAGAAGTCTTCCTACTGGCGGAGTCAATAAGGGCACAGTTAAGTGGTTCACTCTCTCGTGACCACCAGAGGCACACCTCCTGTCAAGCTATCTAGGTAACAATTATACTTTCACAAACTGGAACCCAATCTAGTTCCTCAAATGCCTTAATTTCTTATCTTAGATACATGTAATTGTTAACACTCAATAGCAACATGTTTAGATTGAAATATGCTAAGTTATCAAATGGGACAAATTCACATTTTCATATTTACTTGATGTCTAATTTAGTTGTATGATAATTTTGACATCCCTAAGCATATTCAATCACTCCAAACCACACATAGATAACATGTATATCAATGTAACCCTATCACAGAATTGCTAGAAATAATGGATATAACTTCCCAAGTTTAGCTCTCTTCACGATATACTGAAACAGATTATTTTCTTACCGTGACTGTTTTACACACTTCATGACATTAATGATTTTGGCACCCTTAAGTATATTCAATCACTCTAAAATTTTCATCATACTTAGATAACATATATAAGGAGAAGTCAAATTACTACCAAAACTAATGGATTTATTGTTGTAAAACCAGCCCCATTCATATAGGATAGAATTTGAAATTTAAATAAGACAGTTTTGAGCACCTCTTTAATTATCACACTATATTTTAATTTATAACCTCTCTAAACTTACATACATCACCTAGACTCATATATAAACACATATATGGTGACAAGCATAGGTTTTAATTAAGTTATTATAAATATATGAAGCATAAATAAAAAAAATCAGCAAGTATACAGTTTCTATCCCTAGTGATTTTTTTTGTGATTTTGCAACTAAAAATCATTATTTTGTGAACTAAAAACCACAAATAACATCCTAACATGATTATAATCAATAATAGAAGCTTTAAAAAATCATAAACCCTTAAACAATTCAAGAACTTAAATAAAAAACATGAACTAAAGCTCACCTATGCACAAATTTTAGATTCAACTTGCTCCTCCTTACTTTCCTTTGCTTCCTTCACTTTTTTTCTTTACTTGTAATTACTTGAGAGCAATTTATAACATTCAATATGAAGGTTTTGGAAGTGAAATAGCTCAGAAAATAGTTTTTGGTCATGGCTTAAGGATAGAAATGAAGAGATGTTGAGGTGAAAGCTTGAGGTGGTGAAGCTTGAGGTGGTAAGTTGTGGTTCAAATATGATATTTTGGACAACTTATACAACCCTACTCTAGTGTTTCTCATTACTTATTTATCTATGTACAACCTACTTTAATCTCCATATGATCGGATAATACATTATGCCATAATTTCTTAACCGTTCATTCGATCTCCAAATCGATCGACATCCGATTCTTAAATGATTGTCTAGTTTTCATTTTCTAAAATCACATGCACATATGAACCTTGTATTATCACACTTAAATCACATTATATCATGTCCAATATCCCAAGTATGTTAATCTATGCATGTATACATTTAAAACACCTTAATCAATTCGAATCGAATCATATAAGCTTACTAGTGACACCTTTAATACTTCTAAAATTATAACATATAACCTATGAATATCCACTATATTGATCAATCTATTCTTTATCTTATCTAAATATAAAATTATTTAATTAGATTGTAGGATCTCAACCACTAACATCAAGTGATAGTATTGGAGGTATAATGATTAAGAATGCTATAAAAGATGTGATGTAGATGTTAATGTAAATTAGCATATAAGTAGTATGTAGTGCATGAATCATATTGGCCAGGTGAGTAGTGTGAGGCTGGGGTATTACATCTTCCACTCCTTATTAAAATTTCATCCTTGAAATTTACTTACCGAAAGAGTTCTGGATGTTTAACTTTCATATCATCTTCCATTTCCCAAGTAGCTTCTTCTGTTGATTGATTTCTCCATAATACTTTAACCAATGGGATTGTTTTATTTTTGAGTTGTTTTACTTCTCGTAAAAGAATATCTATAGGTCTTTCTTCATAACTCAAATGTTCTTTCAACTCTATAGGTTCATTCTTCAGAATATCAGATGGATTCGCAATATATTTCCTCAACATGGATACATGAAATGCATTGTGCACTTGAAACATTGATCCAGGTAGGTCGAGTTTGTAAGTAACATCCTTAATTCATTCGATAATATGAAATGGACCAATTTATGTAGGACTTAGCTTTCCTTTCTTTCCAAACCGCATAATCCCCTTCATTGGAGATACCTTTAGGAATACCTGATCTCCTACTGCAAATTTTAACATTCTTCTTCTTTGATCAGCATAACTTTTCTGTTCGCTTTGGGCAGTCTGCATTCGTTGATGAATTTGTGCCATAGCTTTTGTCATTTCTCGAATTATATTTGGGCCCAAAAGCTTCTTTTCACCAACTTCATCCTAATGAACTGGAGATCTACATTTTCTACCATATAGTGCTTCATAGGGGGCCATTTCAATAGTGGACTGATAGCTATTATGATAAGAGAATTCCACTAAAGGTAAAAATTTGCTCCATTAACCATGAAAATTTAATACACAAGCTCTAAGCATATCTTTCAATGTTTGTATTGTTCGCTCTGATTGTCTATCAGTTTGAGGATGATATGCAGTATTGAATGATAATTGTGTTCCCAATACCTTATGTAAACTTTTCCAGAATATAGACAAAAACTTTGAATCTCTATCATAAATAATAGATAGTGGTACCCCATGAAGTCTGACCACTTCCTATATATATATCTGTGCATAACGATCCATGGAATAAGTGGAACATATTGGAAGAAAATGAGCAGATTTAGTTAGCCTATCAATGATAACCCAAATAACATCGTGACCTTTAACTGTTTTTGGTAATCCCAATATGAAATCTATTATAATTCTTTCCCATTTTCATTCTGGAATAAATAAAGGTTGCAAGGTTCCTGCTGGCCTTTGATGTTCTGCCTTTATTTGTTAATATATCAAATATTATTCTACAAATTGAGCAACATCTCTTTTCATATCTGGCCACCAGTTATGCATTATCAAATCTCTATACATTTTAGTAGCTCCTGGATGCACTGAATATAGTGTTGAATGTGCCTTTGCTAAAATATGTTCCCGAATGTTGTCTACATTAGGCACATATAACCTTTTTCGGAATCGCAACATACCATTCTCTGACATCTGAAAATCAAAAAACTTTTTTGAAGCCATATCTTTCATCATTTTAGTAACATATTCATCAACTTATTGTCCTTGTTGAATTCTATCAATCAAAGTCAGTTGGAGTGTCAAAACTGCAAATTTGGCCTCTACTGATCCCTGTTGTACAATTTCTACATCCATTTTCTGTAGTTCAATTGACTCTGGTTTCTGAGTCAAAGCTAAAACTGTAGTATTTTGTGTTGATTTCATGCTTAATGCATCAGCCACAACATTAGCCTTACTAGGATAATAGTTAATAACACAATCATAATCTTTCACTAACTCTAACCATCTTCGCTGTCGCATATTTAACTCTTTTTGGTGAAGAAATATTTCAAGCTCTTGTGATCAGTATATATCTCACATCGTTCACCATACAAATAATGTCTCCATATCTCGTGCTAAATGCTGTCTTGGTGATATTATCCTCTTTTATTTTCAATTGATGGTACACAGATCGCAGATCAATTTTTGAAAATATAGATGCACCTTAGAGCTGATCAAATAAGTCGTCTATTCTAGGTAGAGGATACTTATTCTTGATTGTAATTTTATTTAAATCTCGATAGTCTATACATAGTCGCATTATACCATCCTTCTTATGCACAAATAGAACCGGTGCACCCCATGGTGAAAAGCTAGGTCTGATAAAGCCTTTATCTAATTATTCTTGTATTTATATCATTAATTCTTTCAACTCAGCTGGCGCCATTCGGTATGGAGCTTTAGATATTGGATGTGTTCCTGGATTTAGTTCAATGACAAATTATATCTCATGGTTTAGTGGTAATCCAGGAAGATCATTAGGAAATACTTCTGGATATTCCCGAACAACTGGCACTTCACTGAGAATAGGATGGTGTTGTTCTTCAATGCTCATAACACTCGCTAAATATCCTTCACAACCACTATCTAATAATCTTTGTGCTCTTAATGCTGATATAATTAGGAATTTGAAACTTTGTATAATTCCAATAAAGGTGAACAGTTCCTCACTAGGAGGTTGAAAAGTTACTGTCTTTCTTAGACAATCTATTGTAGCATGATATTTTGACAACCAATCCATACCCAAAATCATATCATAGTCATTCATGGCCAATACAATTAAATTAGCATAGAGTTCTCTATTTTCAATAGGAATAACACAATCTCTTAAAACATGGTTAGTTTGTTTTGAATCTCCAAAAGGGATTATCACATTGTAACTGACCTCAACAATATTAGATACTCTACCCAGTCTCTTCACATACTTAGTGGATATAAATGAGTGTGTAGCTCCAGAATCAAACAACACAAATATTGGGGTACCAAAGATAGAGAATTCACATGTTACCATTAATGGGTTTGCCTCAGCATCTGATCTAGTGATGTAAAGATTCTAATTGGTACTTTTCTTTGTCCTATCAAATTTGGATTATCTGGACATGCTCTGGCAATATGTCCAACCTTCCCACACACAAAGCAGGTTCTAGTCTCTGTTGAGCATACTCCACTGTGGTGACCACCACATTTAGGACAAGCAAGTTGCATCGGTGCTTTGCCTTGATCAATCTTTGTACGCTTACTCTGATCCTACTATTGTTGCCCTTGTCCAGGTTGGAATTTAGATGTTTGATTCTGCATTTCAAATGGTCTATTCTTTTTATTTCCAACTTATCGTTGCCCCTATCCTTTCTTAAATTGGCATCAAATCTCCTAAGCACGAGAAATTCTAAGTTCAGTTTATTCTGCCACTAAAGATCTCTCAGCAACTTGTGAGTATGTTACTCCTTGGATTTTCACATCTCTACATAGCTCTGGTCTCAAGCCTTTAAGAAACCTTTCAACTTTCAATACATCAGTATTGACCATATGTGTGGCAAATCTGGATAGCTGTTCAAACTTACGAATATATTCTCCAACTGTCATAGTTCTTTATTGTAGCTATGTAAATTTATTCATCTTCATTTCATGAACTGGAGCTGTGAAGTATTTATTTCGAAATAAATATTTGAATCTATCCCAAGTCATAACAGTGATGTCTTTGATGCTTCTCATTATATCCCACCAATGTCCAGCACTGCCTCGAAGTATAAAGGATGCACACATCACTTTCTCTTCTTCTGAAACTCTACTGTAGTGACACATATTTTCAAGAGTTCTCAACCAATCCTCAGTAGCTGTAGGATCTAGTGCATCCTCAAACACCGGTGGGTTTAGTTTTCTGAATCTTTCCCTAACTATCTCCACCTATTCTACTCGGGGTTGTGGTTGAACTATTTCAGCCCTTGGTTGTCCACCCATATCCCTCTGCTGGATAAGTTGCTGAATTTGTTCTAATTATCATTGAACAAGCTCTATAAGTCGATTGATGATAACATCACGATCATTATCCAGAATAGGTGTCTGCTCTCCTGGGGTTCTGGCTTCACAACTACTTTCACCCCTTGTTCTCACCAAGACTGCAATACCATTTTGTTTATAACAAATGGCCAATAAAATTCATGAAATATATAATGAAATATAACATAAAATAAAACTTACTGTCATTGCTGTGCTCCACAAGTTCTACGATCATGTACATGGACAGTCTATAGAATCAAGACCTGGGCTCTGATACCACTCTTTGTCACAACCTCCCAACATTATGTATAAATATATATATATATATATAGACACCTTGTGCAACATAATTTGTGCATGTATGCATGTGTATTACCCTTTTTTTTTACTAAGTTTAACAAAATATTGATAAAAGTAAAGTGCTATCATATCCTGTAACACTGTATAGACATAGGTAGTTATTAAACATTAACCAAGTCTATCAAAACCATCACAAACCTAAACTCTCTATCACAAAGGAGTTTTGAAAGTGATACACAGGATAAAGTTACTAATATAATCAATAACTGTAAAATCAAAACACAGCCCAAAAATAACCCAACAGGTCGTTATCTAAGTACATTGATCTTTGAAAGCCTGTAGGAGCTCTACTGCCAGCTAGTAAACCAGAGGTCTCAAGTCTCACCATGTTCACCTACAATGCATGAACTACATGAGCTAATACTCAATAAGTAAAAATCATGTATGACAAGAGTATGATATAAAATCTCATGCAACGCAACTCTAAGATATGATGTTATAAATGTGTCAAATTGAGTATTCATAAATCAAAGAGCTTTTATAAAAAAAATCACTTCATTTATTAGGCCCTTGGCCCATCTACTATGCACCGGATAGAGCTTTGAACAATATCAATAATCACATAACCATAAATAAATTGACTTAGTCCAAGGGCCATCTCATAGGATGACCAGAGGTCTACCCCCTATTTTCCCCTATGATTCTCCAGAAGTCTTCCTATTGGCGGAGTCAATAACGGCATAGTCAAGTGGTCCACTCTCTCGTGACCACTAGAGGCACACCCCCTGTCAACCCCTATGATCCTCCGAGAAGTAACACTCATGGTACCCCAAAATATCATATAAGCACACCTTGCATGCCTCGGTACACTAGTAGTGGCCAACCAACATATTTTCTTTCTGAAAACCATGTCTCAAATCATATCGTGCATGCAAGAACCTCTACTATACTCATATGTCGTGCATGCACATGTAAATGCTCATGACTGGTATGTTCAATCTAAAATGCAAGTCATCTTGCTCTCAACATGTTTCAAGAATCATAAAACTCTCAGTCAAATTTAATATCATCAACACATTAAGTATAAATGTTTCAAAACATACTACGTTCATGCATTGTAGTTGCAAATGGATCTTTACTTATCTTTCACTTGGTTGGTGGCTTAGTCTAGATTTATTTGTTGTTCCTCTCCAATCTTAGATGTAAAATATCCTGTAATATTACCCAACATCAAGCGCCATTCCCAATTTGGCAAGTTGAAAGCATAAAATATCATACTAAGACCTTAAACAACAAGCTATCTAGGTAACAATTATACTTTCACAAACTGGAACCCAATCTAGTCCCTCAAATGCCTTAATTTCTCATCTTTGATACATGTAATTGTTAACACTCAATAGCAACATGTTTAGATTGAAATATGCTAAGTTATCAAATGGGACATATTCACATTTTCATATTTATTTGCTGTCCAATTTAGTTGTATGATAATTTTGACATCTCTATGCATATCCAATCACTCCCAAATTTTTAACACACTTAGATAACATGTATATCAATGTAACCCTATCATAGAATTTCTAAAAATCATGGATATACCTTCCCAAGTTTAGCTCTTTTCACGACATACTGAAATAAATTATTTTCCTACCGTGACAGTTTTGCACACTTCGTGACATTAATGGTTTTGGCACCCTTAAGTATATTCAATCACTCCAAAATTTTCCCCATACTTAGATAACATATATAAGGATAGATCCAAGTCAAATTACTGCCAAAACTAATGGATTTATTATTGTAAAACCAGCCCCATTCACATAGGATAGAATCTGAAATTTAAAGAAGACAGTTTTGAGCATCTCTTTAATTATCACACTATATTTCAATTTATAACCTCTCTAAACTTACATACATCACCTAGACTCATATATAAACACATATATGGTGAAAAACATAGGTTTTAATCAAGTTATTATACATAAATATAAAAAATCAGCAAGTATACAGTTTCTGTCCCTAGTGATTTTTTTTGTGATTTTGAAACTAAAAATCATTATTTTGTGAACTAAAAGACCAAAAATAACATCCTAACATGATTATAATCAATAATAGAAGCTTTAAAAATCATAAACCCTCAAACAATTCAAGAACTTAAATAAAAAACATGAATTAAAGCTCACCTATACACAAATTTTAGATTCAACTTGATTTCACTTTTTTTCTTTACTTGAAATTACTTGAGAACAATTTATAACATTGAATATGAAGGTTTTGGAAGTGAAATAGCTCAGAAAATAGTTTTTGATCATGGCTCAAGGATAGACATGAAGAAAGGTTGAGGTGGAAGCTTGAGGTGACAAAGTTTGAGGTGGCAAGGTTGAGGTGTCAAGTTGTGGTTCAAATTTGATATTTTTCACACCTTATACAACCCTAATCTAGTGTTTCTCATTACTTATTTATCTATGTACAACCTACTTTAATCTCCATATGATCGGATAATACATTATGCCATAATTTCTTAATTGTTCATTCGATCTCCAAACCGATCGAGATCCAATTCTTAAATGATTGTCTAGTTTTCATTTTCTAAAATCACATGCACATATGAACCTTGTATTATCACACTAAAATCACATTATATCATGTCCAATATCCCAGGTATGTTAATCTATGCATGTATACATTTAAAATACCTCGATCAATTCGAATCGAATCATATAAGCTTATTAGTGACACCTTTAATACTTCTAAAATTATAACATATAACCTATGAATATCCACTGTATTGATCAATCTATTCTTTATCTTATCTTATCTAAATATAGAATTATTTAATTAGGTTGTAGGATCTCAACCATTAACATCAAGTGATAGCATTGGAGGTATAATGATTAGAAATGCTATAAAAGATGGATGTGGATGTTAATGAAAATTAGCATATAAGTAGCATGTAGTGCATGAATCATATTGGACAAGTGAGTAATGTGAGGCTTGCAAATTAGCATATAAGTAGCAACAAGGCTAGGACAATCATTCGAGGTTTATTGAGAAGGATTAATGAAATGGAGCAAGAAGTTGCTAAGCTAAAATACAACAACAAAAAATTGAAATACATCAACAAAAAACTAATTAAATTGTTGCTTGTGATGCCTTTGGTTTTGATGTTTTTATATTAGATGTGCAAAGCTTATGAGAAGTGGAGTGGTGTGAAGGGCATTGAAGGTCCAAGCTTGAAGATGATTCATTGATGTAGTTTTAGTATTATATGATAAAGTACTGAACTATTTTGATTTTGGTATTATGAAGATGTAACTTAGGAGTATCTTCATTTTAGCTAACCAACTTGTAATACCCAATCCTCACACTACTCACTTGGCCAATGTGATTCATGTATTACATGCTACTTATATGCTAATTTGCATTAACATTAACATGGCATCTTGTATAGTATTTTAATCGTTAGACCTCTAATGCTATCACATGATATTAGTGGTTGAGATCTGATAACTTAATTAAGAAATTAATTATTTAGATAAGAGAAAGAATAGATTGGTCAATCTATTGGATATTCATAGGTTACATGTTATAATTTTAAAAGTAATTAAAGGTATTACTAGTAAGCTAATATGTTTCGATTCAACTAGATCAAGGTGTTTTGAAGGTATACATCTATAAACTAATAATACTTGGGATATTAAACACGATATAATTTAATTTAAGTGTCATATTTCAAGGTCCATATGTGCATATGATTTTAGAAATGAAAACTAGACAATCTATTTAAGAATCGGATATCAATCGATTTAAAGATCAATGAAGGATTAAGAAATTAGGGTTGAATTTATTATCCAATCGTACGAAAATTAAAATAGGTTGTAAAGAAAGAAATAAATGCTGAGAAACACTAGATTAGAGATGTATAAATTGTGTATAATATCAGATTTAAACCAACATTTGATACATCAAGCTTTGCCACCTCATGCTTTCTCATTAAGCTTAAGCTAAGATCTCAAGCTAACACCTCCAACCCTTCACCCTTAAGCCATGACCAGACCCTCATTTCAGCTATTTTCATCTTCCAAACACACACCTTAAGGTCTCCAAGTGCTCCAAATTGATTCTAAGTTAAAATAAAAGAAAGAAAAGCAAAGGAGAAGTGATTACCATCAAGTTTAACCTCAAAATCTGCATAGATAACACTTATTTACGGTTTTGCCTTTGGTTTTCAGATTATTCTAAATGGGTTTATAATTTTTTAAGATTTCAATATCTCTTATAAAAGCGTTAGGAAGTTTTTAGTTAGACTTTGGTGCACAAAGAAAGGGTTTTTGATGACAAACACTTAATAGGAAATACTTGTGGCAGAAACTGTCACCTTACTATTTTCTTGTGTTTTAGGCTTCAAAACTGTATGGTATGTTGAAAAAAACCTATAATTATTACCATTTACATGTCCACATATGATTTAAGAGTATTGGAATGAATTTTGATCGGTTAGAAATTGAAATAGAGAATGATATTGGAGAAACACTCAAACTGCCAAAGTAGCAAAATCTGTTTTGGTGTGTTGTGAAGGAGACTGAATTAGGGGAGTTAAATACATTAGTTTTGGAAATAATATAACTTGGTTATCTCTGTGTATATGTTATATAATTGTGGTAAAAATTTGGTAGAGATTGAATATACGTAAGGGTGCCAAAACCATTAATGTCATGAAGTGCGCAAAACTGTCACCGTAGAAAAAATCTGTTTCAGTATGCTGTGAAGGGAGCTGAACTTGGGAAGCTATATCCATGAGTTTTAGACATTATATGGCATGGTTACATTATTTTTGATGTTATATAAGTGTGATAAAAATTGGGGAGTGAATGAATATGTCTAACGGTGTCAAAATCATCATACAAATTAATATGGTAGCAAGAAAATGTGAAGTTGTGAATCTGTCCCATTTGGTTCATTAACATGTTCCAGCAAGATGTGGTGCATTTGATCCCTAACATTTAGGGCGATGTTATAAGAGTTATAATACATCAATTAAGTGAGGTTAGTATATATTTAAGATGTGGAACAAATGTGCATAGAATGTTGTATTCGGTTATAGTTTTTAAGTGGTAAAGTTGTTTAGTTAAATTGTGATTCAAAATCTTTATACTACATTAGGTATAATGAACTTGTTACTTGAGGATGATGATTAATATCTTGTATTTTTATAGATTGTTTCACATTGAGGGTTGGAGAGTAATACTTAAGAAACCTAGAAGTAACACACAATCGATCAAAGGTGAGTAAAGATTGATTTGCAACTACAATGCATGGACATAGTAAATGTGTGATTTATATGTAATACCATAGATCATATGGGCACGCATTACTATCATTCATGTCCATTGAGCATACATACATGGGCATTGGCACGTGCATGCATCATATACGAGCATTATGATAAATCTTTCATTGCACGACATGATTTTGAGAAAGAAAAATATTTTGCTGACCACTACTAGGGCACCGAAGCATGCATGGATTTGCTTAGTTGTATGAATGGATTTGCAGGTTTGCGTGCATGGATTTTCATGCGTACGAGTATGCATGGATTTGCATGCTTATATGATTATTGGCCATTGGATTATGGCGATGTGCAGAGCTCTTTTCCGGTGGATAGGATAGTAGCATTGGTCAGGGGCCCAAGAAAGAAATGATTTTGATGCATGGAATTGCATTGTGGGGATAGCATTTTGAGATGCATGACTTGATATTGTGGATTATTCTTTGACATGCATAATATTTACTTGCTGAGTGTTAGCTCATATAGTTTATGCATTGTAGGTGAGTCTGATGATACTTGATACCATGGACTTATTGGGCAAGCTGTTGGGGTTCCTACAGGTTCTGAGGATCAGTGTACATGAATGACGACCTGTTGGGTTGTGTTGTGGGTATATTTTAATTTCTACATTCATTATTATTATGTAAATTACTGACTATACATAAATAGTGATTTTTCTATATACAGGGTTATATGCGAGAAAACACTTTACTGTTTCTCAAAGTGCTACATTTGATAAAAGTAAATATATATATATACACACATGCACACACATGTGCTACCTTGCCAAAATTATTATTATACCAATATCTATATTTAGTGGTCGGGGTGTTACAGAGTGGTATCAAAGCCCGATTTGTGGTTCTGTAGACTGTCTATGTACATGATCTTTGAAACTGATGGAGCACAACCATGCCAGTAAGTTTTATCTGTTGTATAATTTATATTGTATTTCATGAACAATATTGGCCATCTGTTTTAAGATTTTGTATAAAATAATATTGAGGCAGACTCATCAGTAATAACAGGTATAAAATTTATGTTTGGTATTCTATCTTTGGAGCTACATATTCTCTATTATCCACTAAGTATGTAATAAGACTGGATAGGGTACTTGATATATATATATGAGTTCAGTTACAATGTTTTAATTCCATATAGAAGTTCAAGATCAACTAATTAGATTTTAAGAGCTCTAGGTTAATTTTGTTATATTGGCTAGGATTATGATATAACCTTCTGTGTTGATTGCTTTATTGAGAATTATGCATTATGGATTATTCTAGGATTATTAAGACTTTTAAATTCTAGGTGATGAAAATTTAGAAATTTTATGGAGACCAAAGCAGAAAAATATTTACTATTTGTAGAAAATAAAGAAGATTGTCAAATTATAATTTTCTACAGTATGAAAGAGAGTAGTAGGAAAGAGTTATTATTGATCTTTGGGTTGTGTTAGAATTTTTAGAAATGACCAAGTTTACTAAAAATCTATTTTTGTGATCTTAGATCTCTTGATACATGTTGAAAAGAAGTTTTCGAGCATACTATTGACTGATCAATTGATTTTATCCTGGATATAGTTGTAAGAACAAATCCAATCTCTATTTTAGTTTATCATATACACCTATTGGATTTCGATGAACCTTAAGTTATATTGTTATAATGTTGAGCAAGGCATTAATAAGGTCTAGTGCTTCTCCTAAACAAGCTCCACTTCATATTCACATAGGAGAAAGATGAATCTTGAGGTTATGTATTATTTATTGCAACTGAATTGAGTAATAATTTGTAATATGTACAATTTTTCATACTAAGGTTTATTTGATAAATTAAGAGGAGCCACTATGATCTTGAGGATTGATTTTAAGTTTGAATTAATTATGCATTTCTTGTTGTGCCATTGGGTTGACTAATGCCTTAATTATTTTGATATACATAATGAATAATGTGTTTGATGATTCTATATGGGTATGTTTGGGGTGATATTCATCAATGATATCTTAGTGTACAACAAGGAGAAATATGATTAACCTTTCAATATGACCTTGGAAACTTTAAGGAAATAGAAATTATTTGTTCAATTTAGTAAATGCGATCTTTTGGTTATGTAATACAATATTTATTTTGGGACTGGTAATTTTCTTAAGAAGGTGTCCTTGTAACTATTCAAAACTTCTAGGTTGTACTAAAATAGAGAAGAACAATAAATGTGATAGAAATAAGAAAAGTTTTCTGGGTTAGTGATATTATTGGGTATTCAGTCAAAATTTCCCATTGCTTTATTTAATCATTTGAATGGTTCGTTAAGTGGGAAGAAATCTCTAATTACTTAAAGAGAAATGATTTGAACTTCAGTAGTGACTCCAACTTTAGATATAAGTTATTTATTGTGTATAGTGGTGTATCTCATTATGTTTTGGTATATATTTGATGTAATATAGAAACATTACTCGACACTCTTCGAGTTAATTAGATTATTTATGTAATACTATATATGACATTACAAAATAGAAGTACTTGGAATGTCTATATACTTAAAAATACTTGAAGAAATGATGGATATTATTAGTAAGTGAATATATTATATGATCCATATAACTACAAATGTCAATGGAATGAAATATCTCAATAGACTAATGTTTAAACAAATTTTATATCATAAACTATTATGGGAGTTGAGGGTTGTATCGAGAATGAATTAGAGTAAATGGTGAATTATCTATTTATTAATATTTTGGTAAGACTGATTTTGATTGATCCAATTTCAAATGCTTAAAATAAGGTCGATGAAATGTTAGAATTAAGATGAAAGGTAAAAAAAAGGGCACTTAAATCAATTTTTGTGATAAGTGATACTAATCTCTTAATATGAGATAGATGTGACAATGAGGGATAAGAAATTGCAAGACTAAGTTTTTGGTGATGATCATGTACTTTTTATTTATTTTATTTAGTGGTATGAATGATGTTTGTGATTTCAAGAAAATGTACAAATATCAGATATTGAACGAGCTATTATGGAGTATATTGTTAATATTTGGTTTGCCGCAAAAAAAAAAGAAATATATGTAAAAGTACATACGTTGGAATGATTTAGTTCTGCTTTTATTTTTAGGTGGAAATAGGAAGGCAATGTTATTGTTCATAGATTAACTGAATATGCTAATTCTTTCTCAATTTACCCTAGGTATTCCTTGGAAATCTATGAAAAGATAAATGTATAGGAAACGGTTAGACTTTATGATTTATTAGTGTCTATTAGTTCTGATGTAGATTTAAGGTCTTTGTCCACTTCTTAGAAGATCTTACATCAGGTATTGGAAACAAAATTATATTTTAGTATTGTGATCATCCATGCATCAATGGGCAACCAGTACAAACAAATTAGACTTTGCTAGATATGCTTAGAGATTGTGCATTAGATTGTTGATGTCAATTGAGAAAAAATTTCATTGGGTGGAATTTCTTATAACAACAGTGATAAGGCTAATTAGGATAGTTCTCTATGAGGCATTGTATGATAGAAAATATAGGTCATCATTTTATTGAAATGAATTTGGTGTTCTTTTAGGCTAAATATGGTTTGAGAAATGATAGAAGTTGTAGAATAAATTGCCAATGTATGGAAACTAGTTAGAGGTGACCATATAGTTATGCAGATTAAAGAGGATATCGTTGTAATTTATGATAGGGGATCAATTTTTTTGAAGGTGTCTCCAATGAAAGGGATTATATGGCTTAAGCAGAAAAAAAAATTGGGATGTTACATACAAACTTAATCTTAGGTACATTGGTTTATTTAGTATTACCGACAGAATTGGGGATATTGTGTGTAAACTCGACCTCTTTGTATTGATGTTTCGAGTTCACAATGTTTCATGTGTTCATTTTAAGAAAGTATATCAAAAATCTATATCATCTATTGAAAATGAACCAATAGAATTAAATTGAGGTCAGAGATATGAAGAAAGACCTATAGATATTTTAGAAAGGGATGTAAAGTAACTTCAAAATGAGAATATCTCATTAGTTAAAGTACTGAGTATAAGTCAATCAACATAAGAAGCTATTTGGACAAGGAAACATATAATGATAATTAAATATCTAGAGTTTTGTTTGGTAAGTAAAATTTTGGGGACGAAATTTTAATAAGGAGGGGAGGATGTAATACTCAATCCTTACACTATTCACTTGGCCAATGTGATTCATGTATTACATGCTACTTATATGCTAATTGGCATTAACATTAACATGACATTTTATATAGTATTTTAATCGTTACCTCTAATGCTATCACATGATATTAGTGGTTGAGATCTGATAACTTAATTAAGAAATTCATTATTTAGATAAGAGAAAGAATGGATTGGTTAATCTATTGGATATTCATAGGTTATATGTTATAATTTTAAAAGTAATTAAAGGTATTACTAGTAAGCGAATATGTTTCGATTCAACTAGATCAAGGTGTTTTGAAGGTATACATCCATAAACTAATAATACTTGGGATATTAAACACGATATAATTTGATTTAAGTGTCATATTTTAAGGTCCATTTGTGCATATGATTTTAGAAATGAAAACTAGACAATTTATTTAAGAATCGGATATCAGTTGATTTAAAGATCAATTAACGGTTAAGAAATTATGGTAGAATTTATTATCCAATCGTACGAAAATTAAAATAGGTTGTAAAGAAAGAAATAAATGCTGAGAAATATCAGATTAGAGATGTATAAGTTGTGTATAATACAAATTTAAACCAGCATTTGCTTTATTTAATCATTTGAATGGTTCGTTAAGTGGGAAGAAATCTCTAATTACTTAAAGAGAAATGATTTGAACTTCAGTAGTGACTCCAACTTTAGATATAAGTTATTTATTGTGTATAGTGGTGTATCTCATTATGTTTTGGTATATATTTGATGTAATATAGAAACATTACTCGACACTCTTCGAGTTAATTAGATTATTTATGTAATACTATATATGACATTACAAAATAGAAGTACTTGGAATGTCTATATACTTAAAAATACTTGAAGAAATGATGGATATTATTAGTAAGTGAATATATTATATGATCCATATAACTACAAATGTCAATGGAATGAAATATCTCAATAGACTAATGTTTAAACAAATTTTATATCATAAACTATTATGGGAGTTGAGGGTTGTATCGAGAATGAATTAGAGTAAATGGTGAATTATCTATTTATTAATATTTTGGTAAGACTGATTTTGATTGATCCAATTTCAAATGCTTAAAATAAGGTCGATGAAATGTTAGAATTAAGATGAAAGGTAAAAAAAAGGGCACTTAAATCAATTTTTGTGATAAGTGATACTAATCTCTTAATATGAGATAGATGTGACAATGAGGGATAAGAAATTGCAAGACTAAGTTTTTGGTGATGATCATGTACTTTTTATTTATTTTATTTAGTGGTATGAATGATGTTTGTGATTTCAAGAAAATGTACAAATATCAGATATTGAACGAGCTATTATGGAGTATATTGTTAATATTTGGTTTGCCGCAAAAAAAAAAGAAATATATGTAAAAGTACATACGTTGGAATGATTTAGTTCTGCTTTTATTTTTAGGTGGAAATAGGAAGGCATTGTTATTGTTCATAGATTAACTGAATATGCTAATTCTTTCTCAATTTACCCTAGGTATTCCTTGGAAATCTATGAAAAGATAAATGTATAGGAAACGGTTAGACTTTATGATTTATTAGTGTCTATTAGTTCTGATGTAGATTTAAGGTCTTTGTCCACTTCTTAGAAGATCTTACATCAGGTATTGGAAACAAAATTATATTTTAGTATTGTGATCATCCATGCATCAATGGGCAACCAGTACAAACAAATTAGACTTTGCTAGATATGCTTAGAGATTGTGCATTAGATTGTTGATGTCAATTGAGAAAAAATTTCATTGGGTGGAATTTCTTATAACAACAGTGATAAGGCTAATTAGGATAGTTCTCTATGAGGCATTGTATGATAGAAAATATAGGTCATCATTTTATTGAAATGAATTTGGTGTTCTTTTAGGCTAAATATGATTTGAGAAATGATAGAAGTTGTAGAATAAATTGCCAATGTATGGAAACTAGTTAGAGGTGACCATATAGTTATGCAGATTAAAGAGGATATCGTTGTAATTTATGATAGGGGATCAATTTTTTTGAAGGTGTCTCCAATGAAAGGGATTATATGGCTTAAGCAGAAAAAAAAATTGGGATGTTACATACAAACTTAATCTTAGGTACATTGGTTTATTTAGTATTACCGACAGAATTGGGGATATTGTGTGTAAACTCGACCTCTTTGTATTGATGTTTCGAGTTCACAATGTTTCATGTGTTCATTTTAAGAAAGTATATCAAAAATCTATATCATCTATTGAAAATGAACCAATAGAATTAAATTGAGGTCAGAGATATGAAGAAAGACCTATAGATATTTTAGAAAGGGATGTAAAGTAACTTCAAAATGAGAATATCTCATTAGTTAAAGTACTGAGTATAAGTCAATCAACATAAGAAGCTATTTGGACAAGGAAACATATAATGATAATTAAATATCTAGAGTTTTGTTTGGTAAGTAAAATTTTGGGGACGAAATTTTAATAAGGAGGGGAGAATGTAATACTCAATCCTTACACTATTCACTTGGCCAATGTGATTCATGTATTACATGCTACTTATATGCTAATTGGCATTAACATTAACATGACATTTTATATAGTATTTTAATCGTTACCTCTAATGCTATCACATGATATTAGTGGTTGAGATCTGATAACTTAATTAAGAAATTCATTATTTAGATAAGAGAAAGAATGGATTGGTTAATCTATTGGATATTCATAGGTTATATGTTATAATTTTAAAAGTAATTAAAGGTATTACTAGTAAGCGAATATGTTTCGATTCAACTAGATCAAGGTGTTTTGAAGGTATACATCCATAAACTAATAATACTTGGGATATTAAACACGATATAATTTGATTTAAGTGTCATATTTTAAGGTCCATTTGTGCATATGATTTTAGAAATGAAAACTAGACAATTTATTTAAGAATCGGATATCAGTTGATTTAAAGATCAATTAACGGTTAAGAAATTATGGTAGAATTTATTATCCAATCGTACGAAAATTAAAATAGGTTGTAAAGAAAGAAATAAATGCTGAGAAATATCAGATTAGAGATGTATAAGTTGTGTATAATACAAATTTAAACCAGCATTTGACACCTCAAGTTTTGCCACCTTATGCTTTCTCATTAAGCTTAAGTTAACATCTCAAGCTAACACCTCAAACCCTTCACCCTTAAGCCATGACCAAACCATCATTTTAGCCATTTTCATCTTCCAAACACACACCTAAAGGTCTCCAAGTGCTCCAAATTGATTCCAAGTTGAAATAAAAGCAAGAAAAGCAAAGGAGAAGTGATTACCATCAAGTTTAACCTCAAAATCTGCATAGGTAACACTTATCTACGGCTTTGCCTTTGGTTTTCAGATTATTCTGAATGGGTTTATTATTTTTTAAGCTTTCAATATCTCTTATAAAAGTGTTAGAAAGTTTTTAGTTAGACTTTGGTGTACAAAGAAAGGGTTTCTGATGACAAACACTTAATAGAAAATACTTGTGGCAGAAACTGTCATCACACAGTATTATCCAAAAAATTATGTCCTCTTTCACTATGATTGGATTTCTTGGCATCAAATTTTCTTTGGACATCTGTAGCTACTGAAACATTGAAGGACTAGGAGTATATGGCATCTGAGCCAGTTGAAATGAGGTTCCACTTGTAGGCTGACTTAAATCTACTACCATTTTATCTGCTTCTATTTCATCTACTAATTGTCTTGATGGTGGTAAAATTGGTGGCCTCACCTATTTGAAAACAAGTTGATGGCCTCATCTACCAGTTACCATTGTTGAAAACAAATCACTAACATGTATTGGATAAAACTTACATTTTGGATATTGTCATTAGTTGCCTTCTATAATCTGATTTGCAGCATGACTTCTTATTCCCACCTAATTGAAAGAAATATAAAAAAAGTTAACATTATTGAAAACAAATAATTAACATGTAAAATATATAAACTTACATTTTGGATACTGTCATTAGTACACTCAATATTCTGATTAGCAACATGACTTCTTTTTCTCATCTACAAAATACAAACTCAGCTTTACAATAATATAACTAACATGTAAATTTGAAAAAAAAAAGATGAGATACTTACCATCAGTTTCTTCTGAGGTGTCTGTGTACAACATTTTGTTCACTTAATGCATTCTCTGCTACTGTGCTATCCATTTGGCAAGTGAGATTGTCCAAACTTGCTGCTTTATTTTCTCTTTTTTTTTTTAACAAATCATAGCATTGTGGCCAGGGGCACCACAAATCCTACATTTGATAGTGCCTTGTTGTCTTTTCATCCTAATTGGTTGCTTTCCCCTGCTTATCTTCTTTTGTTTAACATTTACCTTATCTGGCTCTCTTCTTCTTGTTTTACTAGGTTTGCCTACACCCTTTCTAAAGTTGGGAGGTAAAAGAGGTATAAACATTATCTCACCCCACAGTTGCTCACCACTAATTCCCATAATTACATATGCATACACTTTCTTGTAAGTCTCAACAGTGTAACATGAGTGCACAAAGTCCTCTGGCAATTGATTTTGGTTGAAAATAGCACAAATGGCATGTTTCTAAGGAATGCCACTCAATCCTCACATCCTATATGTACAACTCCACTTCTCCAAATCCACACAGTATTGACTACCATCAATGCAAGAAATTTGGTAATACTTATCATCTGCTTTAATACGAATACAGTCACCCACATTTTCCACATGTTTTTCAATTATTTTTTTGATTTAAGGACACAACCTACCCTTCCATTTTGCCTCAGCTTTATCCCTATTTTCTTGAAGCCTTCTCATGAGAAATTCTCTTTTCCACTCAAACATTGTGTTGATTGGCTTCTCTCTAGCATCTAAAATATTGCTATTGAATTTTCACAAACATTATTCAATAGCATATCATACTTGTAGTGCTCATTGAAATGGGACCTTGACCATTGGTTTTGAGGCTTGTCATTGAACTAGTTGGCTGCACTTTTTTTAATGTCTTTCATCTCATTCATCCTGACTTTAAACTCACTTGTGTACTGGTCCTTGCTGTCCTCCATAATGCATTTTTAAATGCCAAACCCCTAAACTCTGTATTCTTAAAGTTATTGTGTAAATATCTTACACAAATCCTATGGTCTGAGTTAGGAAACATTTCTTGAAAGGCTTTTATTAGGCCTTTTTGCTTGTCAGACATGAAAGTATATTCATGAGTTCTGGTAATGTTCAAATCTTTCTTCAAAATAATCAAGAACCACTCCCATGTCTCCCTGCACTTCTTACATACAATGGATGCAATATGATAGAGGTTGTTGTTAGGATCAGTCTCTACAACAGTTAGTAATACTCCTCCATATTGACCTTTTAAGTAGCAACCATCTACCCCAATTATAAGCCTATAACTTGACAGAAACCCTTTCTTCAATGCATCAAAACATACATAAAATCTACTAAACCTTTCCTCCCCATTTTGTTCCTTAGGTCCCAAAATAATAGTGGATCCAGTGTTGGTTTTCCTAAGCTCCTCGACATAGTCCCATAATTTTCTGTATTGGATGTTCGGGCTGCCTTCAATCAGTTTCAAAGCTTTTTTTTAGCTCTATAAGCTTGATCCTTAGACATATGACATCTAATCTCATTAATCACATCAAGCCTAAAACCCTTCACATTTCTTTTTGGGTTTGACTGAAATTTCTGAATATATTTCTTTCTCGACCAATTAGTCTTAACATTTTTAACATGAAATGTTTGTGGACATGAATGGCGAGGGTTGAACTCGCTAATTTGGAATGTTCACTCATCTTTCATTTTCAATGCATTTATCCTCCATTCACATTTCTCTCCAGCACATCTCATATACTCTAATCTTATCATTTTTTACAAATTTTAAAGTTCTTTTTATTCTTATTACATGAGATTGCACATTTTTTCTAAACTCTTCCTTTGTTTAAAGTATCATACCTAATTAAAATGTTAGGTCATATATCACAACAATATTGAAAATTGGATTACTAAGGCATTCCTCATCTTCATCAGATACGCTATGCTCATTAAAGTCATTTTCATTGTTAACCACATCCTTACTAGATTCACTTGAAACATCACCTATGTTATTTGTATTACTTGCCAAACCTTTCCATTCTTCAACATTTTGTTCAAACAATACATCATCATCATCACTACTCTCGCTTTCCATATCATAGTCACTATCTATAAGGGAATCAGAATTATTGAGATACTCACAATTGACATTATTTTGAACCTCTACATTTCCTTGACCCATATCATGCTCCTGAACCCCATATCCCTCACATGTAGCCCTAAAATTATCTAAACCAATGTGCTCACCACCATCCCCCTCACCCACAACCCCCATATTGAGCTCACCACCATTTCACTCACCCAATCCCTCTATATGAACCTCTGCACAATGCTCTGTAGTATCTACCTCACTCACAACCCCCACATTGAGCTCACCACCATCTCCCTCACCCAATCCCTCTACATGAACCTCTGCACAATGCTCTGCAGTATCTACCTCACCCACAACCCCCATATTGAGCTCACCACCATCCCCCTCACCTAATCCCTTTACATTGGTGGCCTCTGCACAATGCTTAATAGTATCTGCCTCACCTACAACCCCCACAATGAGCTCATCACCATCTCCCTTACCCAATCTCTCTATATGAACCTTTGAACAATGCTCTACAATATCTACCTTACCCACAACCCCTACATTGAGCTCACCACTATCTCTCTCACCCAATCCCTCTACATAAACCTCTGCACAATGCTCTACAGTATCTACCTTACCTATAACCCCCACATTGAGCTCACCACCATCTCCCTCACCCATAATTTGTTCAACATTTTCATTTATATCAGTCCTAGATGAATCTTGCTGACTAAGGATTAGTGGAAAGTCATAACCTATATTAATATGGATCTCTCTAATCAAAACATGCTTTATACACCAATATCTGACATTGTTATCATCACCTAAGGATTGAAATGTTCTATTAACAATAATGCAATAATTTTTAGTACCTTGTACACCCAATTGCTTACTGAATTGTCTTAGTTTTCTTCTACTCATAATATTTGCAGGTACCAGTCATACACAACCTTACCTGCACTAGTGTATTATATGGCAGCATCAGGTAATATACGAAAATAGCCCCCATAATGCAAAATTAGGTAATAGAACGAGTTCTTGAATCTGTAATAATAATTAGAGAGTAAAATATCCCATACTCGTTAATCACAATTTACTACACACAATTAAAAATTCAAGATAATTATGGATCCAAAATCTCTAATCTAGTTGTAGAGAATTCTCAAATCTAATTTGGTTGACCACCCAAACAAAACAAGAAAATATCCATTAAGATATTAAACAAGAAAAAACATATATAACTTCAATTGGAAAATTGATTAATAATAATAAAAATTTAATTATAAGAACTCATGTCTAGGGTTTTGAAATCACCCTCAACCAAAAAAGAAGTCTAGCCTAACATGATAAAATATAACAAGAAAATTAAAGCTAACAACACTGGGAGTTAAAGAAATTCAAAGGTTGAAGAAGATAGTTGAGGTTGATGGTAGATTATGGATGTTTCCTCCTTCAAGCCTCTTTCACTTCATCTTCTTTCATGTCCAAGACCCCAAGATTTCTTCTCAAGGTGAATGAATTCTAGAGAGTAAGCGAGAAATGGTGTGTTGAGAGGATAGTGTGTGAGAAAAGTATGAGATGATATGTGCAATTTTGTTGTAGAGTGTGTAATATGTGTTGTGATTTTAGGAATCTAGAGTGTATATATGTATATGTGTGATGTATTATATGTATCTAGTGTATACATATCCAAAAATATGCCAAAAGATGTGAACGGTCGCCACTTGCCACCACTCCAAGCAAAACGAATCAATTCTGTTATATGGATGGCACCTAGGTGTCAATTTCTCTATTTTTGTTTAGTTTTGGGCTCCTAGGCACCATGGTCTTAATTTTCTTTGGCGCCTAGGTATGGTTATTGTAGTTTTTCTCATTCACTTCTATACTTTGACACTGTTTAGCCTATTTCAACTGATTTTTAATCTCTTTTTAGGATGAACTGGAATTTAGCGTCTTCATAAGAAGTACATTCTATCTGTTAGCTTTCTTTAGTCGCTTGAATTAGATCCATATCACATTTATCGAGAAAGTTATGCCAAAAATACGAAAACTGCCATATCTAAAAGTTTTAGTGCACTTTTGACTACTTAACTGAATTTTTCTCTTTAAAATCAATTAAATTGTGATAAGTTATCACATGAAAGTTGTATCTCTATTATTTAACTTTCCAATAAGCTAAGAAGTGGGTCAATAGGGTTTTGGATCAAAAATTGATGCCCAAAATATAAATATTGTCGTAGTGGCAATGTGTCAATGAAATTTGGCCCAAGAATACTTGTTTTAACTTTATTTTGGCTCATTTTCGATCCTATCACACACAAACAAAGTGAAATATCATATAACCTCACAAAAGCCATCACTCGATCTCTAATGAAAGAGTCGAACATCATAGGCTCCTCATTTGGTACAAATCTCCACTACACCGAAGGCTGCCACACTCATTGCTAGAAGTTGCTCATTTGGGAAAGCTTCATTTAATGGCAACGCATCTTCCTCATGTACCAATCAACTAAGGTGGTCCGCAACCATGTTCTCAGACCCCTTATTGTCCTTGATTTCAAAATTAAATTCTTGCAAAAGAAGGATCCATCAAATGAGTTAGGGCATGTCAACCTTTATGGTGAGCAAGTACCTAAGGGCTGCATGATCATAATAAATAATTATTTTTGCACCAATCAAATAGGAACAAAATTTTTCTAAAGCAAAAATAACCGCCAAAAATTCATTTTTAGTGGTGGAATAGTTGAGGAGTTGGACATCATTTAAAGTATGGAATGTATTGTAAATGGCATGAGACGTTCTCCCTACTCGCTGCCCAATACAACACTCACTGCATAGTCACTTGCATCGCGCACAAGGTTAAAAAAAGTTCTCAATATGGTGGTTGGATAATAGGTGTTGAGGTGATGAGTCCCTTGGGCTTGGTAAAAACAACCATGTAATTGTCATCAAATTCAAAAGTTATATCTTTTTTAAGCAATCTACACATGGGGAATGAAATTTTGGAGAAATCTTTAATAAACCTATGACAAAAACCTATATGTCCAAGACAAGAGCAAATCTCCCTAACACTAGTAGGTGGGGGTAAAGAACGCACAAGATCAATCTTAGATTTATCAATTGCAATCTCCCAGCAGAGATGACATGCCCCAACCTTATCCTTTGATCAGTCATAAAATGACATTTCTCCCAATTGAGCACAAGATTAGTTTCAATGCATCTTTGAAGCCCAAGTGTAAGGTTATCTAAGCATTTATCAAATGAATCACCATAAACACTAAAATTATCCATGAATACCTGTATAATGTTCTCAATGTACTCAGAGAAAATGCTCACCATACACATTTAAAATATAGTCGGTGCATTGCAAAGTTCGAATGGCATGCGTTGGTAGGTATATGTACCAAATACACAAGTAAATGTAGCCTTCTATTGATCCTCCAGAGCAATGACAATTTGATTGTACCTTGAGTAGCCATCAAGAGAATAATAATGAGTATGACCTGATAATCATTCAAGCATTTGATCAATGAAAGATAAAGGAAAATGATCTTTGCAAGTAGAAGAGTTAAGTTTTCTGTAATCAATGAAACTCGCCACCTGGTTTGAACTCTTTGAGGTACTAACTCTTGACAATCATTTTGTACTACAGTGATATCGGACATCTTAGGAACCACTTGGACTGGACTTACCCACCTGCTATCCGATATGGGGTAGATAACCCCAACATCAAGAAACTTCAATATCTTTTTCTTCACAACTTCCATCGTGGGTGGGTTCAATTACCTTTGGGCCTTCCTCGTGGGTTTGGATCCCACTTAGATAATGTGCCACTATGAACATCAATTTTAGTCTGGGCTATTTTTGGAATGGTCTCCCTAAGAAATGGGTGTAGGATGTAAGGATCTATCATTCTCCATCTCAAGAACATAAAAATTCGCCAGGAAAACTAATTCATTCACTTGTACCAAAACATCCTCCACAACTCCTTTAGAGTACGCATTTGATCTATCTGCTAATTGGATAACAACACAGGATTCTTCTAAAGGGCCTAGATTTAAGAAAACATAAATGGCATATGGCATGACATTGATTGATGCAACTAAATCTAACATGCACTTTTCAAACTTGGTGTTACCAATTGTACATTAAATGGTGAAGGTGCCTTGATCTTTGCACTTTGGAGGGAGCTTTCTTTGAAGAACCGCTGAAACATTCTCCCCCACACTCACTTTTTCATTTTCCCTCAATTTTCTTTTGTTGGTACATAGCTCCTTGAGAAATTTAGCGTAGCTAGGCATTTGCTTGATAGCATCAAGAAGAGGGATGTTTACCTCCATATTTCAAAAAGTCTCAAGGATCTCATTTTCCTACTTTTCTCTCTTGGACTTTGCTAATCCGATAGAAAAAGGTGGAAGTGTTACATAAGCAAGAGAGAGAGGTTTTTGAGTGGTTACTGACTTTGGATTCTCCTTGACTATGAGTGGTAGATGAGTAAGATAGTGAGAATCATCTAAGTAATAAATAGTATTACTTGACTCGCCCTTCTCAATCTCCTTGGATACTCCTATTATTGGCAAGCTAGGAGAGTCCAATTACTTTTCGGTTCTAAGAGTCATGGCACTTGTATTTTTGTTAGGATTCACCATGGGTTGGGAATGTAATTTGCCCGATCTTGTGCTTCCAATTGGTTTAAGCTAGTAGCCATTTGCCCCACTTGATTCTCAATTTTTTAGAGACGGGCTTGTGTGGTTTGTTGAAACTCTACAATGTTAGTAGAAAGTGTTTCACAAGATCCTCCAAGAATGCGCCTGATTGTTGTGGAGATTAGAATGGTGGTTGTACCTTCAGTTGGTTAAAACCCGATGGTTGGTTTGGTAGTTGAAATAGAGTGGGTTGTTGCTGTTGGTTCCCGTATCTCAAATTATGATGATCATTCCATCCTTCATTATAAGTATTGGAGAAAGGATCATATCTTTGCCTTGGTTGACCCAAAAAACTACCAATCACATTTGCTTACTCCATAGAACCATCTTGGAGTGATGGACATATATTCATGGGTTGCCCTACCATGCAACATACTCCACATGCTTTTGACTTATTTTCCCATATACATTTGTTGTACTAGAACGGTGAGGTATGAGAACTTTTGTTCAAGAAGTGATGTGGTTACCTCATTGACAGTCTTAGGTGGCGGCAGTGGATCATTGTGGATGATGAATTGTTGAGAATTTTCAGCCATATTTACAATTAGATTCTTTGTTGACTCAGGCATTATGTCAACTAAAGCCCCTCTACTTGCAACATCAATCATGTCTTTTTCATTGGCATAAGGCTCTCATAGAAATATTAGATAATAACTTGATCACTAATTTGATGATGAGGACAACTGGTGCACAACTTCTTAAATTTTTCCTAATACTCATAAAAAGAATTCCCATTGTATTGTCAAATTCTATATATTTCTTTCCAGATGCTCCTTACCTTGGATGATAGAAAATACTACTCAAGGAACACCCTTCATATTTTATTCCATGTGGTGGTCGTGCCAGAGGTAGATAATAAAACTACTCATTCATTGAGTCTGCCAATGAAAAAGAAAATGCAATGGGCTTGTTATTTTTTTGAAATGCCTACCGGTCTCATACTTGAGCACACTATATGAAATTTCTTCAAGTGTTCGTTTAGGTACTTACCTGCGAAACTATGGAATGTGGGCAAAAGATAAATCATCCCAAATTTGAGTTCAAAGCTAGCTTCTAAATTGGGATATGTTATACACAATGGTTGATTCTTCAAATTGGGAATAACCAACTCCTTCAATGTTCTATGATTATATTCCATTTCAATAGTTTTAGGTTAATGAGAAGTTTTAGAAGTAGGAGGAAGATCTTCAAACTTGAGCTTGGGCAGTGAATTGATTGGAGGTATATGTGGAAGTGGTGGTAATGATGGCAACGTTGTATTCAAATTAATCTGAATCTGCTCAAGTCTTAGCTTTAAGTCCTCCAATGACATAAAAACATGAAAATAACAAAAAAATAAAATAAATTAAACTAACAAAAAAAGTAAATAAAGTAAATTAAAAAATTGAAAAAGAATAATGAATCAATTAGACGCTTAATCCTTGGCAACGATGCTAAAAATTTAGATCGTTTGTCGCTGGCCTACCAAATTTAAACCTTACTCTTCAATAATATTTTAACGAGTATAAAACGAGTAAGAGTCGATCTCATAAGGTCAAGACTAATTGATTTATCATCGTCTCATTAACTAAGAAATTTAACTTTGAAATTATAAATCTAAAGCCAAGACTCAACAAGTAAAATCTAGAAATAAATAGGGGATTAAGTTGATTAATTAAGTCGTAGAAATTAAAACTAATTAAAATGTAAAGCAATAAAAACCAAAACAAGAAGCAATAAGAGGTTAGAGGTAGGTTGAGGTTTCATTAGCAGCTACTACATAATGAATTGTAATTTGATGTCAATATTATTAACAATTTGGCATTGAAATTATCAATCGTAGGTAATAACAAGCTCTACACCCCTAATATTTCCTTAATTGCTTGTTAGGTAGAACAAACTCTTTACTTATTTCCCTACCCATCAAACAACCTAGAATAAGCTATCTAGATTTAATTTCATGGATGCATTAAAAAAAACAAAGATATATTAATTTAAGTGACAACCACACAAGCTCGGGTCATTCAACTTAGGTCATATTTTTTATTATAATTAACAAAAATATTTCATAATCATTCATCATAATTTTCTACATATGATTATAAATTCAAGATAATTACAGATCCAAAATTTCTAATCTAATTGTTGGAAATTCTCAAAACTAATTTGGTTGCGCACCCAAACAAAGCAATAAAACACCTATTAAGACATTAAATATGAAAAAATATAAACAATTTCAATTGAAAAATTGATTAATAATACTAAACATTTAATTACAAGAACCTAAGTCTAAAGCTTTGAAATCACCCTCAATTGAAAAGAAAGTCTAGCTTAACATGATAAAAAATGATAAGAAAATTAAAACTAACAATATTGCAAGCCAAATAAATTTAAAGGTTGAAGAAGATTGTTGATGTTGATGGTGAATTATCGATGTCTCCTCCTTCAATCCTTTAAAGGTCTTTCTTGATGACCGAGACCCCAAGATTGCTTCCCAAGGTTAATGAATTCTATAGATTGAGTGAGAAATAATGTGTGTTAAGAAGATAGTATATGAAAAAAGTGTGAGATAGTATGTGAATTTATTGTAGAGTGTATAATGTGTGTTGTGATTTTAGGAATCTAGAGTGTATATATGTATATGTGTGATATATTATATGTAACTAGTGTATACATATCCAAAAATGTGTTAAAAAGTGTGAAGGGCCGCCACTTATCACCGCTCTAAGCAAAATGAATCAATTTTGTTATACAGATGGCACCTAGGCTCCAACTGCTTTACTTTTCATTCAGTTTTGGTGCATAGGCGCCAAGGTCTCAGTTTTCTTTGACACCTAGGTCCCCTGTTTTGGTGCCTACGCATGGTTGCTACAATTTTCTACTTCACTTTAGTATTTTGACACTGTTCAGCCATTTTCAACTGATTTTTGATATCTGTTAGCTTTATTTAGCCTCTTGAATCAGATCCATATTACATTTTTTGATGACATTATGCAAAAAATACGCAGATTACCATATATGAAAGTTTCAGTGCACTTTTAACTATTTAACTGAATGTTTATCTTTTAAATCAATTAAATTGGGATAAGTTGTCAACTTGAGAGTTGTAGTTCTATTACTTTTCTTTCCAATAAGCTAAGAAGTAGGTCAATAGGGTTTTGGATCAGAAATTTATGCCCAAAATATAAAAATTATCGCAGTGGCACTGTGTTAATGAAATTTGGCCCATAAATGCTTGTTTCAACTTTATTTTGTCTCATTGTCGATCTCTTGATTTTCAAACTCCTATCACACACAAAACATTAATAAAAACCTAATATTAACAAGAATAAAATAAAAAATACATAAAAAAATTAATATAAAATATATAAAAATATGTACTTACCTGACTTGAACTCAAAAATTCATATTTATCAAATTTTGGGTCTTAGTTTTGACCGCATGAAAAAATCTATTCTCGCAAACAATCATAAATTCATGAAAAAGATCTATCATCACAAACAATCACAAATTTTGAATATATTGATTGAAGAAGTTTCTTAATCGATTGCTATCTTTGACTGAAGATTGGGAGCAGATGGACCCCACAATATTCAACACATAAATTAAAAGAATTATGGAGCTTGTTAACGCTGACATCGCACACACTTACATAGGATAGGACATTATTGCGGATCTCTTGGTTAATAATGCTACTTGTTACATAAAAATATCTCAAGCTTTACAGCAAGAGGGAGTTACCTAGAAAATTAGAGGAGCTTAGGGAATGGAGACTTTGGATTACCCTATTCTAGGTCTGTTAAGTGACGGTAAATTTTTCTCTTATTTTTTATTTCTCAAGCTTTACAGCAAGAGGGAATTACCTAGAAAATTAGAGGAGCTTAGGGAATGGATACTTTGGATTACCCTATTCTAGGTCTGTAAGTGACGGTAAATTTTTCTCTTATTTTTTATTTTTACTTTTAAAAGATGATATTGACACTCCAAAATATATCATTTGTGCTCCAAATATATTATTTATTGGTGAAGACAAACAATAAATGTTGAAGCGCCTTTGAAATACCAATATCAATTCCCTCCGTGATTTAAGGTTAATAACTGTGTAAGATCCTAACTCGAAAAACACAACTTTATCTATATTTCTACTCTTATAAAAGTATGAATAGCTCAAAATTTTTTTAGAATTTTTGGTATGCCTATTATATCCCCAGTTATAACTATTAAATAGTAAAAAAGAGGGCATAATAATTTTATCAAATTTTAAGTGGTATAGTTTGAATATATTACCAAGTTTCCTTTTTATCTCTAACTCTTCTTCAAAAACTTGTAGTTTATTCATCATTATAATTTTTGGAATACTTTGAATGTTTAAATCAAATTGGTTTCATATAAAACTAGATTTTTTGAGCTTTTTATAAGCATATAGAGGATTTCGAATAAAAATGTTAGGGTTGTTTAAAGTTGACCATTTTGTACAACTATTGTTTTATGTGAAAAATAGCAAAATTTGTCCTATAAGTGGCCTAAGTAGACATTTAGTTCTTTAGTTTATCAAGATTTGATTTTAGTACACTAAGTTTCAAAATTTGGCACATATTCTAATCTTTTTTCGGAAAATCCAATTTGTACTGGCAGTTGCTTACTTAGCACAAAAACCTTCAAAAATTGATTACGTGGACTGCAATTTGGGAATTTTTTGATTTGGTGGGAATTCTTCAAAAAATATGATTTTTGCCGGTAATTGCTGAATTGGCACAAAAACTACTGGAAATTTGATGACATGGACTCCGATTTGGGAATTTTTGGATTTGGAGGGAATTCCTCGAAAAATCCAATTTTTGTTAGTAATTGTTGACTTGGCACAAAAACCTCTGAAAATTGTTGACATGGACTCCAATTTGGGGAGGGAATTCTTCTTCTTATTATTTATGGAAACTATTTTCTATTTTGTTTTTTTTTTGCTATGTTTCCATTTTTGCTATTTTCTTTAATTTCTCACCAATTATTATATTCCTATTATAATATTAGATTGAAAAGAAAGATGAATTTACAGTAGAATTGAACAAAAATAATAAGATTATATACAAGCATTCTTCCAGGCCTTGCTCTAATTAGGCCTAACTAATAAGATGAAAAATAAAAAAAAAGTTTTTAAAACAATAGAAAGACTAAATAATTTGTTGCATCAATAAAATCACATTTAACCTCTGAATAAATATTCAATATAACTTTCAAATATTAAATTCTAAATCTCACAGTATACAATTTAGTTTCAAAATTATTGCTCTTCTCTCAACTATATCATAATTTTAATATATAGTTTTTTCATCCTAATCTTTTTGTATCTTACTTATATGCTGGATTATCATATAGTATTTAATTTAACTAAATAAAATATAATAGTCAAAATTGAAAGGAGAATTAGAAGTGAATTGATTAAAATGGTGTTATTATAAGAAACTTAGAAGAATAATTAAATGGACTTCATTTTATCAATTTAACATTTATAGCGAAACTCGGATATCATTTAGAACATATGTGCAAAATTCAACTATCAATTTGACACTCCCATAACAAGACTTGGGTACCAAAATAATTTTTACTTTTAAAAGCTTTTGTGTTTATAATACATTATAAATTTAGCGTTAATGATAAAAAAATCTACATAGTTGTCAATAGAAAAGTCAATAAGGTGATTTTTTACATATTATTTGTACTATGTATATATATATATATATATTTGTGTGTGTGTTTCATTTATGTTTTTCTTTTTAATTATATATCATTATTGGAGTGAAAGATAGAAAGGGAATTAAACAAGAGGAATAGGTAAGGGGATAGACAAGATTATAATTTGCATATGTGATAAGTTGGTTTTATGCCAACTATTTCATATCCTTTTACTTACAAATTTGTTTATCTTCAAGCTTTATGTCGACTTTATGTGTTTTTGTGTTATGGTGTAGGTCTTATAGAGAGGAAGAAAAAATTGGAAAAGAAAATAAAAATTCATAAAAAATTTAAAAGTCATGCCACAGCTTAAGAAATTAGAGCTACCGCTTGAAGTTGATGATAATCTAATTTACTTGGTGCCACAACACCAAATTTTAAAGCCTCGGCGTCGAAAATGATCAAAGTGAAAAAGAATGACAGAATGTTTTGTGCTGTAGTGCGGAAAATCAGAGCCACGACTCTAGTTCATTCTGTGCGAAGAATAGACAATCTGGGGCTACGACGCCAGAAATTAGAGCCGCGACCCCAATTCACATAAAATTTAAAGTTTATTTTTTAGACCGATTTTGGGATTTTTTTAGAATACTACAAAATAAAACTTCCAAGACAAATTTGGGGGATCCCTTTTAGCTGAAAAACACAGAGAAAAATAAGAGAAAAAACAGAGGAAGGGCTTCAAGATTCAAGATCTAGGTTTCCCTTAAAGATTTCAGAGTTCTTCTTTTCTTTTCCTTTTCTCTTACCTATTGTCATGAATTCAAATTTGTCTATGAATTTGATAGATATGATTAGGGGCTAAGTTTTCTAATCTAGGATTTTGATATAACCTAATTAGGATGATTTGAATTTCTCTTTCAATTTAATTGAATGTTTATTTGATCTAATTGAGTTTTCTACATGGGTCTTAATGCTTTCAATTACTTGGCCACTAATTGAATGATTTGCTAATCATATTGACCAGGGAGGTGATATATGTGTCTAGTTCTATGTGTAGAAAAACATATATTACATCTAAGATAAGAATATACTTGCATGGTTTGTGTAGTTTTGATTGAGATCCTTAGAGTCCAATGATTTATTGATTGTATAATTCACATAAAAATATAGTGGGTAAGTAGTGGTAAAATTTCATTAGACTTTGGAAGAGACTATTGAATAATTGAGGGATTCTCAACTATCAACTAGAAAAATAAACTAAGATTGATGCGATTGATTATTCAAATCGGACAAATTAAGGTGAAATCATAAACCCTAGGCCTTTAAGTTATAGAAGTTAATTTCAATTTTGCTTTTTATTGATTAGTTTAGTGTTTTCTTAGTTTGTATTAATCACCCCTCTATTATGATTTTTTAAATAAAATTAAAATTAATCCAATTTCGGTATTTAGCAATTCAACTGTTCTCATGGGAATGATATCCTATGCATCTACTTTATTAATTGTCTATGATAATATGCACTTACGTTCACAAAATTCATAATAGTATTTGGCGCCGTTGGCGGGGACTGTTTGTCTTTATTAATATCGATACCAAATAGCTCTAATTTTAATTTGGATTTTTCTTGTATTTTGATTTTTTTATTATTTAAGTGTGTCTTAGTTTTGTCATCTCAGGTGTTTTCTTGGGTGTGTGAAATGAGCAGAAAGTGGTAGATGAGATGGCATATGATGCATATTATTGGCCAACTGAATATGACATAACAAATCAAGTTTCAATTCAAATCTTTGAAATTAATCGAGTAGATGCTATTAATGGGTTGATTGCCTAAGTAAAAGCACTTTCTAAATAGTTGGAGAAATTTGCAGCAAATACTGTTCATATACCATTTAAGGTACTTGAGTCATATGGTGGTTTTCATACAAGAATAGAATACCAAGAGAGCAATCAATTTGCACCATCATATGTTGAGCATGTTGAATATGAGTAGAATTACAATCAACTACAAAATTATCCTTTCTCCAACACTTATAATCAGGGGTGGCTAAATCATTTGAATACTTCATGGAAAAAGTGATCATGTTGTGATATAACATAAACTAGTTACCCACTAATAGAAAAAAAGCTAAGTCTTGAAGAAGCATTAGCTCAATTAGAAAATACTACCAACCAATTCATGGTGCAAACTAAACCTAGTAATCCATTACAAGAGAAGAAGTTGATTTTTGATGAAACAATGGCTCATATGGCAAGGACTCAAATCCCAGTCAAGCTAGAAATTGAATCCATTTACCCACTGTTGGAGAAAAAGATAATAAGTCTTGAAGAAGTAGTGGCTCAATTAACAAACACCCAGAGCTATTGCAAGTTGGAAACTATAACTAATGCCCAAAATCCATGGACCCAATTTCAAAACTTGGAGGTCCAAATTTATGAGTTGGATAATATATTTCCAGAGAGACAACAAGACAAATTACCTTGCACACCTGAGGCAAATAGAGTGGGCGAAGAACATTGTGATGTTATTATTTTGAGAAACAATGAAAAGTTAGAGACTCTTTTGTTGGTTGAAAAAATCATCAAAGATGAACAAGAGATATCAACACAAACACCTCTAGTGGACAATGAAGAAGACCAAGAAAATGCTCAACCAAGCACATCTCAAGAGCCATCACTAAAATTTTCTTATCCTCGACTTCCACAGAAGAGCAAGCTTATGTCAAGTGTAAATTAGAGGATCAAGAGGCTAGTGCACTCACTGAAGAATGCAGTGCGATCTTGAAAATGGAGCTACATCTATAGCCTAATGATCTAGGAATTTTCTTATTATAGTTGACAAATTTCTCATTAAAGCATTCTATGGTGGAAAATGAAAGTGTACTTGAGGATGTTGACAAGTTTATTGTTCCTATATATTTTATCATCTCTGACATTGAAAATGATAGAGATATCTCTTTTACACAAGGAAAACTATTTTTGGTCATCATGTATGAACTTATTAATGTATAAAAAGCCTTTGATACCATGTCGGGTCATGCTCACTATGCTTATCTTTGGGGATCACGTAAACTTCTGGAGCACACAAAGGCATGGCATGAGGAACACTTATTTATGGACCCTAGTTGAGCAAGGACGAAGTCCGGTTGAAAACTATAAAATAAGCGCTTCTTGGGAGGCAACCCACGTTATTTTACAATTTTCATGTTTTAGTCGAATTTGTTTTCTTGCAATTGTTTCCTTTATATAGTTTAGGAGTTGATTTTTAGGTTGCATCATGCCCTATTTTTCATATCTCTAATCCCATCTTTATTTTGGTTAAATTTTCTAATTCAGAAGCTAACGATTCATAAGGCATTAATTATATGAGCCACAACTCGAGTTTACACCTCGCAGACATTTCTAAAGCTCTATGAGTTTCTTCTTTTTTCACATGCCCCTGAGGATGATGGTGATGCTGACAAACCCCATTGATACTCTCACCAGTCAAGGAAGTCCTCTGTTCTTCCATTCTTTCTTTGCCATTGAGGACAATGTCTATTCTAAGTTTGGGGGTACTCTCGGTCATTTTTTTCTTAGACTTTTTGTTGCTTTTCTGATTGTTTTGGTGTTTGTTTTGTTTCTTTTAGGTTTTTATCTATTGGCATATTTAGTTCTGTTAAATTGTTTACCTTGTTTGCTTTTTGTATGTAAAAAAATGTTGAAAATTGAGTTGTACTGTTGTGAATCATCTGTGTCAATGATAAGAACTTGATTGTTGGTTGATAATATTTGAGAAAGCTAAAGTGTATTATGTTAAATTGTTGGTTTTATGTGTTGATTTTGGCCTGCTTTGAGATTCTTGTCTACATTGAGCACTAGCCAGTTGTCGAATTTTGTTTGGAGTACTTAGAGACAGTTTATGAGGATAAGTACTTTCCTAAAGATCCCACCAACTATAGCACTCGTTTGATCATTAGTCAAGGCAAAATTCTAGAAGACATAACATAAAGGAAATGATTTAGGCCATCTTTGCACCGCTAGAGCTTATATAGCTTACCAAATTCTCATAATTTATCCCTAGTGTCCTCTTTGACCCTAAATAAGCCTTATTCTTTGTCACCTCAGAAATCATCCCTAAACTCACAATAATTTTGTCCATGTATCTACCCTTCACCTTGCACATTTATATAAAGATCATGTTAAGAAGTGGGAGAAATATATATGGATTGAGTAGTATTGATAAATGTTATGTATGGTCTCCTTGAAAAAATATGAGAGAAAAAATGGAGAAACACAAGAAGCTTTTGAAGAGAAGAAATTACCCCTTTGTTATCAAAGCAAAACAACATAAGTGTGGGGGTGTTTGTATTCTTGGAAAATTTGAGAAGAAAATTTTAAAAAAAAAGTGTAGGAAGATTTAAAGGCTTGTGTAAGCCAACATGATTCTATAATGTTTGTGTTTTGGGTGATTTTGAGCCACTTATTATCCAAATAATCTTTCCTTACACAAGCCATACATTACAAGCTTTGAAAGTCTTTTTTATCCTTATTGTTGTGTTTATCTACATTAGTGGAGATTAGTGTGAAAAATGAGCCTATAGAGTTGGGAAGAATTATCACATCATAATCAAACTGGATCTTTTAGAAAATTCTTTACTTTATAAATCTATCTGGGTGACAAACTTGATTTGATGCATTGGCTATCAACACACACACTCAAGATCATGAGGTTAAGTTGAAGTTGGCATATGCATCAACGTTTTTGATATAATCACCTATTTGTAATTCTTTTTGAATTATTACTATAACACAAATTTTGTTGTCTGCAAAATTAACAAACAAGAAAAATTATACAAATTGATTTTTATTGAATTGAAATAATAAAATGGTTACAATCTCTATGAATCCTCTGATTCTTCTTTTTAAGAACAAGAAGTTTTGGGATTTAAACTTTTGGAGGTGCAATCGCCAATTTGATCTCCACCGAACTAGATTTCGTTCTTCAATAATGTTAATTTGAGGGTTTAATAACTTAATCTTGAATTAAACGCTATTATTTGGATGGACTCCGCGATGAATGCCTTGATTTTCGCCTTGAACACTGTGGATCTCCTTGAATTTGATCCCATTGGTTGAGAGAATTTCCTCCAACACCTTTCTTGTTTGGACCTCTTCTTCACAACTTATATTTTTTACTCTTGCGAATGACCCCTATTTATACTTGTAGGATAGAGATTATTTGATAAGTCATTGATGAAGTAGCATGATTTGATTGACTCTTTATGATTTGATTGATATCTATCTTTTGATCACAAGATTTGATACAATCTTGACTTCCAAGAATTGAGATTTGACACTTGGCGAAATTTAATTGGCCAATAATATATATTATAATATCAATTAATTAATTATTTATTTTAGAAATTAAATTTGATTAAATTTCCAATATAAATAGATTTAATATATATTTTTATATGTATGTCACAATTTAATCGGGATAATTTTTTTTTGTCATTTTTGTTTTGTGTATTTAAGTTTAGGGATATTTGATATGTTGGTTTTATACCAACTATTTCATATCCTTTTATCTTCAAACCTTTTATGTCGAGTTTATGCGTTTTTGTGTTATTGTGTTGGTCTCATGGAAAGGAGAAGAAGATTGGAAAAGAAAACAAAAATTAGTAAAAAAATTGGAAGTCATATCATGGCTCAAGAAATTGGAGTCGCGGCCCTAAAGTTGATGATAATCCAGTTTATTTGGTGCTACAGTGCCAAATTTTCAAACCCGATGCTGAAAATGATCAAAGTGAAAAGAAGGACAAAATATTTGGCGCCACAACCTATGAAAATGGTGCTGTGGTGCTAGTTAGGAAAAGAAGGACAAAATATTTGGTGCTGCAATGCCAAAAATCAGAGCCACATCACCAGTTCATTCTGTGTGAAGAATAGACAATGTGGGGCCGCGGCGTCAGTAATCAGAGCCGCGGCCTAATTTGCGAAAAAATTAAAATTGATTTGTTTTAGTCCGATTTTGGGATTTCTTTTTTTAGGACTATAAAAGGCAACTTTCAAGACAAAATTGGGGATCTCTTTTAGCCGAAAAACACAGAGAACAACCAGAGGAAAATGGAGGAAGAGCTTCATGGGTTTCTCTTCAAGATATCAAAGTTCTTCTTTTCTTTTCCTTTTCTATTACCTTTTGTCATGAATTCAAATTTGTCTATGAATTTGATAGATATGATTAGGGGCTAAGTTTTCTAATCTATGGTTTTGATGTAACCTAATTAGGATGATTTGAATTTCTCTTTCAATTTAATTAAATGTTTATTTGATCTAGTTGAATTTTCTACATAGGTCTTAATGCTTTCAATTATTTGGCCACTAATTAAATGATTTGCTAATCATATTGATCCGGGAGATGATATATGTGTCTAGTTCTATGTGTAGAAAATTCTAAATTGGATGTAAGATAGGAATATACTTGCATAGTTTGTGTAGTTTTGATTGAGATCAATAGAGTCCGATGATTTATTGATTATTTAATTTACATAGGAATATAGTGGGTAAACAGTTGGTGTAGTTTTGATTGAGATCCATAGAGTTCGATGATTTATTTATTATTTAATTCACAGGAATATAGTGGGTAAGCAGTTGGTAAAATTTTCATTAGACATTGGAAGAGACTATTGAATAATTGAGAGATTCTCAACTATCAACTATGAAAATAAACTGAGATTGATGCGATTGATTATTAAAATCGGATAAATTATGGTGTAATTATAAAACCTAGATCTTTAAGTCATATAAGTTAATTTTAATTTTGCTTTTGCTTATTAGTTTAGTATTTTCTTAACTTGAATTAATCACCACTCTATTACGATTGTTTAAATAAAATTAGAGTTAATCCAATTTCTGGGAACGATATCCTACTCATCCATTTTTTACTTGTTAATGATAACATGTACTTGCCTTCATGAAATCTGCAACAATATGCTAAAATAAAAAAGTACAATTATGGATAATATCATCATTATATGCTTGTTTTTTTGGTTAAGAAATAATTTAGTGTACTTGAGGGCTTTTTATTAATTAAATGTGACACTTTTATGATTTACTTTTCAATTTTTCTCTTGATTAACTATAAAGATTACATTAATTGAGAAAATTTAATATCATTGCAAATAGTTGAAAAAAATATTTACCAATACTTAACATGTGAAATTACTCGTGTTGATCATATATAATTCCTTGCAAGAACTACGTATATAATATTATATTTCAAAAATTATGTTTATACTTTATTTTATTCTAATCTTTAATTCACTGTCTGTTCTTTTGAAATATTTGTATTTATTTGAATGGCGTATATGAATAAACATTAGATTATGTTATTATAGTATGTGGATTGGGAAAAATTGAAGTTACAAAATTGTATTTCATTCATTATTAGAAGTTTTTTTTTATTGTAGTATAATTGTAGATAAGTTATTGACTTAGTGATTTTATTTATATTTATATTTAATAAGAGTAATTTTATTACAATAATTAATATTTTAGAAAATAAATTTATCTTAGTTTAATTAATTCTAATAAATTAATTTAGTTACCTCTTTTATGTAACAAATTCTTTGATTAAGTTGGGAAAAAGTGACTAAGAATATATTATTTTGATACTTTAATATTTAAAAAATTAAATGCTATATAAAAGTACAAATTCAAATTTTCACTAATATACATTTGAATAAGTGAAAAATATATTGGATTTCTATAGTTTTTTTATTTATTTTGTGTTTACAAATTAATCATATTTGAAAAATGATTTTTCAAATTGATTATGATTTTTTTTCGTAAATATTGATTAATCTAAATTGTTACATTGCAATTTCTTTTAAAAACCATCTTTACAAAAGCAAATAATCTAAAACAATTAGACTGTCAAGTAATTTAATGATTTTAGACTATACTAATCATTTTTAAAGTTAAAACAAAAATCATTTTATATAAGGTAATTTACTAGTAATAAACACAGTAAACAAACTATACAATTGGTTTATTCATTTCAAGAATGGGCCTCTTTTATAATATTTTTATTTATTTTAAATTTTAAAAAAAACAACAACCTTAATGTACATATTAAAATTTAATTTTTTTAGAAGTCCTATATTCTTTCAAAATTATGAAATATATCAATACAAATATTAGAAAACAGATCTCCTCAATCCTTATAAATATCAATCCCCTGAATGTTACACTCATATTCATAAAAAATATTTTTAAACCTATAACTTAGCCTATTTTCACTTGTACTCATTTAAAATGTGGGCATTTTAATTTACATGTAACATTTCTCAAATATTGGCAATTTTAGTCTTGATTTGCCAAAAAAATTAAATTTGGCTGGAAAATGTCATATACCAAAACATGACACCTGGAATTAGGGATTTTTCTAAGATAGAGGGAAAATTATTTATGTGGATTTATTTGTTGATTACTTTTGAAGGGAAAATGCTAAATCTCCCTCAAAATCGATTTTCACTCATTTTTCCTCAAAAACAGTTATAATAAACAAGAAATTAAGTTGAAAATATACCATATATAATTGAAATATATTTGTCTCCATTAAATTATATTAAAATTCTTTAAATTATTACATTACATAATTTAAAGATTGAGTTAATTATACATAACATATTTTTAATTACTTAAGCCTCATTAAGGACTTAAAAAATATTATACTATTAAATTTTTATCATAAATGAAATATATTAATTTATTTTATCAAAGTTCAATATTATTTGCCAATACTTAAATGATTTAACTTTAAAATATAATTAATTTATTAAATTCAAACATATATGAGATTTTTTTTTGCTGTTATACTGATTTTATTTTTAGAAAAATAGAGAAAAAGAAAAAAATATGTGATTGAAGTGGTTGGATCCAAGTCAAATCTCATCCAAGATATTTTTTCACTAATTACACATTTCTATGAAGTATTTTCCACTTTTTACTTTATTTTCAATGTTTTTGTTGAAAAATGTATAAAAGTTGACTTGGAGAGAAAATTTTGTATTTTCCTTATAAAACAACCATTGAAGAAGTCCACACGAACAATTGTTAATCTATTTCTGAAAAATCCCAAATTTATGTGTCATAAACTGGGCATGTGATAAAATTTAGATCAAATATTCCAAATTTAAAAAATATTATATGTAAATTGCCAATCCACGTTTCAAAATACCAAAGTGAAAGCAGCCCAACTCACAAGGCAACAAATGCATTTTGGCCTTTATATTCATATAACAATATCAAATTCAGTAGTATGTATGAAGTCTTTTTGGGTTATGAAAATCAACTAATTTTTTTTTACTACAATTTGTTCCTCATTGCTGAAAGTTATTTAAGATATATGAGAATATATGGAATTCATTGAGCAAGTGCTTCATTAGTTGTTTTAACTTTACATGCATTTTTTCAAAAGAATAAAAAACTGAAAGAAAATGTCGATGCTCTTTTATTCTTGACTTTATTATATTGTTATTATTTTTTCAGTTAAAAAGAAGAAATGCTAGACCACATCTAAATTTTGAGGGAGAGAGAAGAAATAGTAGAAAAAAAAAGAATAACTCAATGTTAAAAAAAAGAACTAATGCATCCAAGAATTTAAATATTTATAGTTTATTGAGAAAAGTTTTACTTAGTTAAATTGTTGCTTAAGTTTTGAGAATCATTTTATTTCTTTACATACTTTGTTCAATCATTTGTGTTGACAGATTTGGTTCCCATCCACTGCAGCCGTCGAATGTTTTTAAATATTTGTTCATTTAAATGTATAAATTGTGCAAAGATTATAGTACTTTGTAGATTTTATTACCCTTAATTTTACAAATAAATTATTAATAGTAGAAGGATTATTATTTAAAATATGACTAGAGGTTTGTCAAAAGAAAACAATAGAACTAAAAACCAAAATACAACATTAATAAGAATCATGTTAAAAAGTGAAATTGATATATTTTTATATTTTTTAATTAATTTTTCTATTGTAGTCATATTCTTTTTCTTTACAATGCACGTATTGTTTTTACTAGTTACACAAAAAGGGGCAAAAAAGAAAATATGTTGACTTCAAATCCAATTTAACAAAACATTTTGAATTAGAGCATCACTTTATAAATTCGTGAAAAGGTTCTTCATGGTATTATGAGTGCAATGGAATTATTTAGTAGAAACACTATAAGTGGTTACAATGGGCTCCTCTATCAATTTGAGTTATTCATTTTTGCAAAACGAGGATGAGTGTGAAGTAGTTATTAGGGGAGTTCATTGTGGTGAGTCTCATTTTTGGACTCCCAACACGTGGACACAGGGCGTGACAATCAGTGTTCTTCATTTTTATAATTCTTAAAGTTTTCGATATATTGACTAGAGGAACTAGAAGTCTAGAACTCTTACTGTATAAAGTGTATAGTTTTCTAATAAGTAGTATTTTAAGTTTATGCCTTGGTTTTAGAAAGTCTAAAACTCTTGTTCCTTGCAAGCCAAAAGTTTTCTTATCTTTGTAAGTCTATACTGGCTGCCAGCATAGGTATAAAGATAGTAATGAGGGGATAAGAAGATGGGAAAAGGGCAAGGGGATTGGAATTTACTATAAATAGGGAAAGTACCATATTTTCTATCAAATTGTTTGGTATGCTTTGAAAAATATAAATCTTCAATATTTTCCTTGTTCGATATCATGAAAATAAAGTGGGAATGAGTGAATAACTTTGTGTGTTTTACTGATTCATTTTTTTTGATGTAGTATTACTCCTTTTAGTAGTACTCATACTAAGCTCAGGTTCTTGAGTGGGTCACTGTATGTATCATAAAAAGTGATTAGGAATTCCAAGGGTTGATCCGATAAAAAACTTTTGACGCTCAAATCAGTTCCAAAGCAAGTAGTTGTAAGCCAGAAATGTTGAGAGCAAACTAATTTGTAATTGATTCATAGCTTTTAATAATGAAGGTTGTGGGTATTTATATTATTGATATAAGGGTATTCATGAGTTTGGGCCCTTAGGCCTCCGTGGCTTAGCCAGAACATTATAGCTCACCTTTGTATATTAACTTGTGGACTCTATAAACTTGACTATTGAGTTTTGTATTTATTCTTGCCCATAATTCGAATGGAACCTCTTGAATTGGTCTATTGGGCTTATTTTGAGCTCATGACCATCACTTTTCTTTTTAATTTTGTGCCAAAGTACAACTAGTCAAGAATATCGTGTTTTTTTTGTTGAAATAAGAATAATTTTAAAATAGGATTAATCAATTATGAATTTAAACTTGATTCTTCAACAATATAACTAGTAAGTTGGGAAGGGTCTGAAGTCAACTATGAAAATTTATAAGAACAAAAGGTCGTAAAATCAATTTTCTTTCCTATAGCAGGAAAAAATAAAATACAACTTTAGATACGAGCAAGAAATAGAGTAATAAAAAATGCTAAGTGCATCAAGGACGCCTTCACAGAATGATAAACACAAGCAATGCTAAATGCTAACTGTGTCAAAAAGCCACTAAAGAAACAAAAACCATCAAAGAATGTGCAAGAGTTCAAGGTAAATTGGCTAACGCAAAGCCTAAATCTATGAGTTATGTCTATGAGGAAAGAGTGTGAAATAATGGTGAACTCACAAGAGAAATATACTAAGTAAATGGTGATATAATCCTTAGGAGGGTCTCTAACCATTTGACCAAAACAAGGAGGACAAACTGATAGGATGAGAACAAATTAATCCTCATGACACAAAATCAAGTCCTCGCGTATCAAATAAGTGTTGCAATAATCAAGGTGTATAGAAATATTTTTAAAATTACTCCAAACGGCCAGCTCGACCAGCCTAACCGTGAATCAGTGATCAATCCAGTCTGGTCTGTTTGGGTGCCAAAAATTGAAAATGCGATCTAACTGATCAAAACCAATCAAATCGATCAAAACTTTTTTTGTTTTATTTAGAAAATTTAAAAGTTCATTGCATTATCATTTTATATAATATAATAAAAATATAGTTAATTTTTATTAGACTAATCAGACCAGTGGTTGAACCGAGATCAACATTGGTCACCTGTTCGGATATGAAAATATTAGCTTATAGCTCAACTACACGCTCGACTAGAGTAGCTATTTTGATGAATACCTTCAACCCCTAGCGCTATTACTATGTCGAGATCAGTCAATACTCTCGATGCCTTATCCCTCACATGAGAAGAAAGAACCGTGCTGACAAAAATCGTTCACTTACCTCGGATGAATATATAAGTGAAGCAATGTCTTGCTAGACAAGCATCCTTAATCAAAGAGACCATATGTTATACCATGAGGAAATTCAAAAGCTAAAAAGATTGAGTAGATAAAGTCTTCTTAAATACATTGAGACAACATGATGGAGTTCAATTCAATTTGCAGCGAAAAAAGGAAAAGAAAAAAAAAACCACTAAACTATGGTTGAGCCTTAAACCACTAAACTAGGTTGAAGGCTCGACCTAGTAAATTTGCTAGCCCATGAAGGCCAAGTGGAGCCATCTTGCCACAGTCAATCTAGAAGGCCATGTTGATTGCCTCAACCTAGGCAAAGGCTGCCCAAAAATTCTCCATGGTAGGTTGTGATTCCGCCCTTAGTGGGATAACTAGAAGGCTTGTGGTGGTTTGGATGTTGTTGGGGATTTGAGCTTTGATTTTGGATAAGTGGTTAGTCAATTTTCATGCTAAGGATGATGATTTAGAAAAATGCAGGATGGTGTTGAAATTCCTCATAATGTATTTAGGCAAGGTACAAAAAGTGTTTGACAAAATTCCCCATAGTCTATTTTCATAATACGCGTCACTTGTTTGATGAATTACTGCAAATGAGCATTGTTATGGAATGTGGTGGAGTTGAGTGCAATGCTTGTATATTCACTAAGTGGACTACAAAATATCTCCCACTCACTCCATCAGAATAAGAAAAAATATAAAGTGCAGAGAATTTTTTTAATAAAAAATACTCAAGAATCGAATACCTTGTGGGGGCTCCATCTTCCTAAGCCCCAACAAGGGGCGCGCTGCTCCCCTTAACCCCCGGTTCGCTGACTGATCAAACTTAGCAAATGAGACACCAATTAATGGCAAACACATACCTTAGTTTGAGAGTCTGTCCATCTATAGGCCAAAGAGGGGACTTTTTTCTTAAGATTTCGACAATGAACAACTCTCCTCTACATTTTGACATAATGTCCTAAACAAGACAACAAAGCAAGAGCGAAGAAGATAAGAAAAAATTCAAAGGTCCAAGTATCTATAAAAGCCTCTACACTCAAGACTTATGTAACATCCAAAGATTGGCTATGCCTAAACACGATGATACTTACTCTTGACCAATCGATACTATGAGGCTCGCCTAAGAGAGGAGGGGATAGAGTCTTCCCATTATTCCTCGAGGTTGTCGACAAAAGTCAAGCCCTTGAGGTTATTGATGAGAGTAAAACCTCGAAAGTAAAAGTGACTCCCTCAAGCCAAGAAAGCAATGGTTGGCTCTAGACATTACAAACTTTATCCTCTCAAGATAATGGTAATAAACAAAAATTCTTTTAAACATCATAAACACTCCTTAACTCACAAGCTCAAAAAAGAGAGGTTGTGGCAAAGCTTCCTTGGCATAACACTTAGCGAGGTCGAAATAAAGCTCCCCCGACCTAAGTACTTAGTCAAAATAAGGAGAAATCGAGAATCACCTTAATCACCCCAGTCAAACTTCCTTTGAGGTAGACCATAGAAACAAGACCACCAACTAAAGCAGAGCAACTGAATTTCCTAGGTTAAGCTAAGACTCAACCTAAAAATCTCAACAACCCAAGTCAAGTCTGACCGCAAAATGATGACACATAAGTTGAATACTCAACATAGGCTGCATCTCGACATCCAAAGTCAAGCTAAAGGATCAACCTAGGCTACATTCGGACCAATAACGACATTGCACTTGCCACCTCCAACTTCTTACTCATCTCCTGTCAAGACTTCCCTACATACTTAAATATGTTGTAACGAAGTAAATAATATGTAATCCGATTAAGTGCATACGTTTGCACCAATTAACTTTTATACATCATACCATGACAGGTCAAGTCTAGTCAGCAAATGATTTACTCCTAGCTAACCTCATTTCCATGAAGCTTACTCAAAAGTGGAGGGGGTGTTAATGAAAGGATACAACCCAATAGAAGGCCCAAAGGCTTCCAGAATCTACAAACCCTCTTTTCCAAGCTTCGATCTAATTTATTCAGACACCAAGATCTTCTAATTCAAGCCTCCACACCATTGTGAATGAGTGGGCATTCTTAACAATAAATTAAAATTGTATTGTATAAATTTTCTTGTTATATTTTCAACTCATGAGATTATAAGAGTGGGCTTAGGAGAGAGGTAGGAAAATTTCAACAGAATTTATGAGATTTTCAATACTTAGAAAATATCTAGTATCAAGAGAGAAAAATAGATCTCCCTTTTATGCTTGTTGAATCCCTAGTTTCCTATTTCTCTTCTAACTCTAATTGAAAGATAACTATATCTATTAGAAAAGTTATCTTATCTTCCTCTTTGTAATTATCTAGAATTTAAATTTCTAGATAATATTATAAATACCAAAATAAATATTCATATTTAATTTTTACAGTTAGCAATTCTAGTGCATATAGATAATGAATAATAAGTGAATAAATGTTACCTCAACAGTGAAAATTCATTTGATTCACTCTTGATGAACAACTCGCCTACAAGCCTCCCAAACGAAGCCATGATCCTTCTCACTCAAGTGAATACTACTACAACACTCACAACTTTTATTTACATTGGTGTGGAGGTTTGGATTGGATGCCCCGTATTTTATGAGGTGAGACACACCCCTTAACCTAACTAAAGAGTCTAAACAAGCTGATACAGTTAAGTCAAGAAATGTTAACTTTTCATCATTACTAGAGTTATGATTTTAACAAAAGTTCCATTTTTAGCTATACGAGAAAGAGCTCGAATCGTTTTAAACACACCATATACATATATCAAAACTAAGTACATCTGTTTACAAAACCATAATAGAGCGGCTTATTTAAAAACAAAACAGAGTTTTGAAAATATGATACAAAACAGCTCGAAGCATGGCATATGAACAAATCTCTATCCGGCCACTCTAGAGACTCAGTCAACCTCTAAACCTGTACATTTCTACCTGCATCACATGGATCTAATGAGCTAAAGGCTCAGTAAGGTAAAACTGATGCAATAAAAAGTAGCGTACATACAAATCACATAAATGATTAAATGCAATATTCAATTTAATAACTTTCTTTTATAAATCATTTATTTAGGGCCTTTGAAGTGTGGTACCTAACTAATAGCGATAGACCGTGATTTTCGGAATCTGTTCATAATGATTGGCCAATAAGAGAACTAATAAGGGTTTTCATACTTGGTCTTTGAATCTCAGGTATTAGCCGTATTCTATCTCATTCATTATGACTTTCCTATACCTATTTTTCAACATCAAGTATTTGCCACCATTTGTTAGGTCCGTCGGTCCCTCCCGCGTCCCTTGTATACCCGGCCATCAATCAAGTACCATATTTTCTTTTTCAAAAATCTCATTATATTCTTAATAGTGTCATTCTTCATGAACCATAAATGCATCAAACATTATATCATTTGACAAATAATAACAATCACATTAAAACATGAACAACATTATATGATTCTCGTGATACAGCAAATGAAAGTTTCAACTTACCTCAAGTCCACTTTGTGGCAAGTGAAAAGACTAATCTCTTTGGAAGATAGGATGTGTTAAAATCCTAACATAATCAAATCATGTACCATTTAATATCCTTTCTATAAATCATCTAGTCTATTCTAGTTAAAGTTCATATACACTTTGCAATCTTTTGTAAATAATTTCATATCAATTACATAACTTTAAACAATGCATACTCCATATTTTACTACTAATTCAAGACATTAAAAATTGGAGCAGCCATTAAATAACTAATAATTCAAAATATAATTATTAGGGCAGCCCCTAAAACATGCACACAATCCAAATTAACATGACGTAAATTCGGTTCTAACTTAAATTGATTGTACCCTTCAATTAAGCAAACTAATTGCTATTGTTTTCAATCATTCAAAGGAACTTCCAAACATAATATAAGCATTACAAGATTAATATAAATAAGTAAATTAAGCATATTTCACAAGACTATCAATTTTGCTAAAAAAATAGCTTAACTAGCTTAGTTTTGGCTTTAAGTGTAACTTACTTAAGTTTTCAATCATACAAAAATATACTAAAACATGTATCTATCCAAGATACTACAAATTCATCATAAGAAATATTGAAAAAGAATATATCTTGATTAAGTTCGAATTAAGCTTCAAAATCAATAGTTTTCAAGCTTAAAAGGGTGGAAACTTGTTCTAGTTTGTGTTCTTTGGATTCCTATGGATTGAATTCAATTTTTGTGAGTATTAAGTGAAGAAATTTGAGAGAAACTTAGGAGATTAAGGGCTGGTCATTTTTGAGGTGCTTCCACAAGAAATATGGATGAAAATAATTTCTTTGACCTTTCAAAGAGAGGTAAGTAGAGGGCTATGATTGGTTGCATCATACTTGGTGTCTTCTCATGCCCAAAAGCCACGTTTATGGCTAGGGAGATGACAAAAATTGATGCTTTGGTGTTATAATCAAGTGTAATGCAGTTTAGAATGATTCCATGCAACCTAGTCGACCAATCAATCAAATTGCACCATTTTTGCATACTTTTAGTTCTTAGCCAAATGTAACATATTTCAAGTAAATATTTAAGCAATTAATCACTTTAGCATATAACTAGTATGGAGCAATACAAATAATTCATCTCATGGCAATTCAACACATCAATTTTCCTCAACCGAGATACCGAGTTTTCACTACAAAAAGGCACTTAAGGAATATGTTAAATCAAGAAACAAAAGTTTGATCTCATATTTCATATACTAATGCATGTTAAAGCATAACTGAACTATATAATAATAATTATTCATGTTTGTAGAATCATGCTATTTGTATGCCATAATTCGATAATGCACATTGATTAGATACAAAATCCTTATCATGGCTATGTAGGAGAGAATTGAGAATTGGGCATTACACGAGGGCACTAGAAGAAAAGATTAAATTTCCTCTTTATCGAGTTTGTCTTTCTTTCCATTCATCTTTACATGATTTATTGTTTAGAGTACGTAAAAATTATGTACTCATACAACAACCTGAATTTTGTGAAAATATTTGACGTACCAAATAATTCTGGATATTTGCTCTGCATTTCTTCTTCTCTTTCCCATGTTGCTTCTTCTATAGCATGATTCCTCCACAATACTTTAACAAGTCAAAGCTTTGTTGTTCTCAACTCTTTTTTCTTCTGATCCAAAATTTGCACTGGTTTCTTTTCATAAGCTATATCGGGAGTCTATTCCAACGGTTCATAACTCAACACATGAGAAGGGTTTGAAATGTACTTTCTCAACATAGAAACATGAAAAACATTGTGAACACTAGATAGTGATGGAGGTAATGTCACTCTATAAGCTTTATCACCAACTCTTTCGAGAATCTCGAATGGGCCGACATACCTTGGGCTGAGTTTTCCTTTCTTTCCAAATCTCATAACACCTTTCATGGGAGCTACTTTTAAGAACACATGATCCCCAATGGCAAACTCTAGATCTTTTCTCTGTTTATCTGCATAACTTTTCTATCTACTCTGCGCGATCTTCATTTTCTCTCGTATCTTCTCCACTGCCGTAGTAGTATGTTGAACTATTTCTGGACCAAGTAGGCTTCGTTCTCCAACTTCATCCAATTAATTGGAGATCTACATTTCCTTCCTTACAATGCTTCATAAAGCGCCATTTCAATTGTTGATTGGTAGCTATTATTATAAGTAAACTCCACTAATGAAAGCTTTGTATCCCAACTCCCTTGAAAATCTTGCACACAAGCTCTTAACATATCCTATAATATCTGAATAACCCTCTCTGATTGCCCGTCACTTTGTGGATGAAATGTTATACTGAATGCAAGTTTCATTCCCATGGTACTGTGTAAGCTCTTCCAAAATATAGATGTAAACTTAGGGTCTCTGTCAGACACTATTAAAACTGGCACCCCATGTAACCTGACTATCTCTTTAATATATTGTTGAGCATACTGGTCTATATTGTATGTGGATTTCACTGGAAGAAAATGGGATGATTTAGTTAATTTATCAACAATCACCTATATGGAATTATACCCTTTTGTGTTCTAGGTAATCCAAGCACAAAGTCCATTGTAATGTGCTCCCATTTCCACTCTGAAATCAACAGAGGCTTCAACAACCCTGATGGTCTTTGATGCTCAATCTTAACTTGTTGACAAGTTAGACATTCAACCATAAATTTTTCTATATCTCTCTTCATTTTAGGCCACCAATAATGTTGTTGTAAGTCCTTATACATTTTTGTGCTACCTGGTGTACCGAATAAGGAGTAGTATGAGCTTTTTCTAAAATATCTGCTTTCATGGCCTTGTCAAATGCCACACACAGTCTCCCTTTATATCGAATAATCCCATCATCAGTAACAGAGAAGTCTGGCCTCTTTCTAGCCTCAATCATTCTTTTCAATCTACACAAATGCATGTCCACCTTTTAACCTTCTCTAATTCTATCTTGAAGTGCAGGTCTCAACACTAAGGCTGACAACGAACACTTTTTCCCTTTATGTATAATTTCAAGCTCTAATCTCCGCAATCTAGTAATATTGACTTTTGTATAACAAAAAGAGAAGACGTGGATTTTCTGCTCAATGCATCTGCAACCACATTCGTTTACTAGGATGATAGTTGATCACACAATCATAATCCTTCACAAGTTCTAACCATCTTCTTTGTCTCATATTCAGCTCTTTTTGGGTAAAGAAGTACTCCAAACTCTTATGATTTGTGTATATCTCACACTTCTCACCATAGAAATAATGTCTCCAAATTTTCAAGGCAAAAACCACAACAGCAAGTTCCAAATCATGGGTTGGATAATTCTTTTCATATTCCTTTAATTACCTTGAAGCATAGACAATAACCTTCCCATTTTGCATCAAAACAGCACCCAAACTATTTTTTGAAGCATCGCTATACACCACGAATCCACCAATTCCAGTTGGAATGGTAAGAACAGGAGCTGTAGTTAATTTATGTTTCAGTTCTTGAAAACTTCTTTCACAAGCATCGGTCCACAAGAACTTCACATTCTTTCTTGTCAACATTGTCATTGGAGTTGTTATCTTTAAAAACCCCTGAACAAATCATTGATAGTACTAGATAATCCCAAGAAACTCCTTACTTTCGATACATTTGTTGGTATGGGCCACTTAATGACAGCTTCTACCTTACCCGGATCAACAGAAATACCATCCTTGGATACTACATGACCTAGGAATACCACTTGTTCAAGCCAAAACTCACACTTCTTGAATTTAACATACAACTATTTTTCTTTAAGAACTTGCAGCACAATCTTCAAATGTTCCTTGTGCTCTTCTTTATCACGTGAATAAATTAGGATGTCATCAATAAACACAATCACAAATTTATCAAGATATTGCTTGAACTCCATATTCATTAGATCCATAAAAGTTGTAGGGGCATCGGTTAAACCGAAAGACATTACTAGAAATTCATAATGTTCATACCTTATTCGGAATGCAGTCTTTGGTATGTTTTCTTCCTTGATCTTCAATTGATGATATCCAGAGCGCAAATCAATCTTAGAAAATACAGATGCTCCCTACAATTGATCAAATAACTCATCTATTCTTAGGAGTGGATACTTATTCTTGACTGTTATTTTATTCAACTCACTATAATCAATGCACAACCACAATGTATCATCTTTCTTTTTCACAAACAACACAGGTGCTCCCCAAGGAGAATAACTAGGGCGAATAAAACCCTTATCAAGCAATTCTTGCAATTAAACTTTTAACTCTTTCAATTCTGTTGGTGTCATTATGTATGGTACTTTAGAAATAGGAGTAGTTCTTGGTATAACATCAATCACAAATTCGATCTCTCGATTCGGTGGTAGTCCTGGTAAATCATTTAAAAATACCTCAAGAAATTCTTGGACCACATCTACATTTTCTGACTTCAATTGTGCTTCAACTGAGGTGTCCAGAACACTTGCTAAATATCCAACATAACCTTTATTCAACATCTTTTGATCTTTCAAAGTAGATATAATTGGTAAGGACCATGAGAATAAGGTACCACTAAACACAAATTATTCTTCTCCAGGTTGCTGAAAAATCACAATCTTCTTATTACAATCAATTTTTGCATGATATTTGGTAAGTCAATCCATACTCAAAATAACCTCAAAATTTAGCATCGATAAAATAACGAGATCTGCATAGAGAGTCCTATCACTAATTTGAATAGAACAAGCCTTTAACATTTGGTTAAAATCCATTTTTTTCCCTGGATAGAACAGTCACACTGTACCTTACTTTTAATAAATTTGGTGTAATGTCCAATTTTTTCACAAATGCATGTGATGCAAATAAAGGTGTAGATAAAAAATCTATCAATGCAATTGCAGGTATCCTATAAATTAAAATAGTACCTGTGACTAGGGAAGCATCTGCATCGGTTTGTTCTTGTGTTATTGCATACACTCTCCCCTGAACTTTCTCTTGCACTATTGGGCAATCCTTTGCTATATGTACAAGCTTTTTACACTTAAAGCAACGATTAGTACCACTATAGTATTCCCCAAAATGATTCTTCCCATACTTGGCACATTTAAGCCTTTCAACTGCAGTAGAAATCTGCCCAACTCTAGGACGTTTTTCATTCCTTTGATTTGATTTTTGATCTCCTTTCTTCCACTGATTCAGATTTCTGGGAGTGAATACTTGCTTCTTTTGTTGATGAAATTTATCAATCTCTTTCTCATCTAAATCAGCCATCAAAGCCTTGTCCACTAATTCCCTGAACTCTGTTACTAAAGATATTCTCACATCTCTTCTAATTTTAAGATTAAGGCCCCTTAAGAAATGATCCATCTTCTTATTATTGTCTCTGGCGATGTATGGCACGTACTTGCAACCCTATTCAAATTTTCTCACATAATCACATACAGACATTCCTCCTTGTTTTAACTCCAAAAATTCTTTTACTTTGAGCGACCTAACATCTCTAGTGAAATACTTATCATAAAATATTATTTTAAACCTCTCCCAAGTTAGCTCTTCCATAGTCACTGCAAGTTTAGCTTCTTTCCACCAAGTTTTAGCATCCTTCTTCAACAAGAAGATTGCACAGAGTACCTTCTCAGTATCATCAATTCTCATGTAGTCAATGATAGTATCCAATGATTTAACCATTCCTCTATAACCATAGGATCAGACCCACCATTAAAATCAATCGGTTCCATCTTCCTAAATTTCTCATACACAACTTGTTAAGGATCTTGTTGAGCTTGTGGTGGAGGAAGTCACTGATTCTATTCTTGGGTTCTTTGTTGCATATCTAGAAATTGTTGTATCTGTTCACCATGTATTCTAGTTTGTTGTTGAATGAAATCAGTCAAATTGTCCACCATACTATAATTAACCTCATGATCATCCATTGTCTTTCTTTTTTGTGCCATGACCTAATATGCATTGCCCAATCTCATTCCATTCATTAGCCAATAATAAATGCATAATTATGACAATAACATGAAATAAAATATAATCAAATAAATATAAAGGAAAATAAACAAGTATTGACTGAGTTTCCCAGCCATGATATGTTCATATGCCTTCTTCTATCTACAGCAACGACTAAACCTCCTCTCTGATACCACAAACTAAGACACCCCTTAACCTAACTGCAGAGCTTAAATAAGCTGATACAGTTAAGTCAAAAAATGTTAATTTTTCATCATCACTTAAGTTATGGTTTTAATAAAAGTTCTCATTTTTAACTATAAGAGAACGAGCTTGAATCGTTTTAAACACACCATATACATATATCAAAACTAATTATATTTGTTTACAAAACTATAACAGAGCGACTTATTTAAAAACAAAACAGAGTTTTCAAAATATGATACAAAACAGCTCCAAGCATGGTATATGAACAAATCTCTGTCCAGCAGCTTTGGAGACTCAGTCAACCTCTAAACCTGTACATTTCTACCTGCATCACATGGATCTAATGAGCTAAAGGCTCAGTAAGGTGAAATTGATGTAATAACAAATAGCATACATACAAATCACATAAATGATTAAATGCAATATTCAATTTAATAACTTTTTTTCATAAATCATTTTTTAGGGCCTTTAAAGTGTGGTACCTAATTAATAGCGATAAATCGTAGTTTTCAAAACCTGTTCATAATGATTGGCCAATAAGAGAACTAATGCGGGTTTTCATACTTGGTCTTTCAATCTCAGGTATTAGCCGTATTCTATCTCATTCATTATGGCTTTCCTATACCAATTTTTCAACCTCAAGTATTTGCCACCATTTGTTGGGTCCGTCGGTCCCTCCCGCGTCCCTTGTCTACCAAACCATCAATCAAGTACCATACTTCCTTTTCAAAAACCTAATTATATTCTTAATAGTATCATGCTTCATGAACCATAAATGCATCAAACATTACATTATTTGTCGAATAATAACAATCACATTAAAACATGAACAACATTATATGATTCTTGTGATACAACATATAAAAGTTCAACTTACCTCAACTCCACTTTGTGGCAAGTGAAAAGATCAATTTCTTTGGAAGATAGGATGTGTTAAAGTCCTAACATAATCAAATCATGTACTATTTAATATCCTTTTTATAAATCATTTAGTCTATTCTAATTAAGTTAATATACACTTTTCAATCTTTTGTACATAATTTCATATCAATTACATAACCTTAAAAATAATGCATACTCCATATTTTACTACTAATTCAATATATTAAAAATTAGGACAACCATTAAATAATTAATAATTCAAACATAATTATTAGGGCAGTCCCTAAAACATGCACACAATCCAAATTAACATAACGTAAATTCGGTTCTAACTTAAATTAATTATACCCTTCAATTATGCAAACTAATTACTATTATTTTCAATCATTCAAATGAACTTCTAAATATAATATAAGCATTACAAGATTAATAGAAATAAGTAAATTAAGCATATTTCACAAGACTATCAATTTTGCTAAAAATTAGCTTAACTACCTTGGTTTTGGCTTTAAGTATAACTTACTTAAATTTTCAATCATATAAAAACATACTAAAATATGTAACCATCCAATATACTACAAATTCATCATAAGAAACATTGAAAAAGAATATATCTTGATTAAGTTGGAATTAAGCTTCAAAATCAATGGCTTTCAAGCTTAAAAGTGTGAAAACTTGTTCTAGTTTGTATTCTCTGGATTCCTATGGATTGAATTCAATTTTTGAAAGTATTAAATTGTAAAAATTTAGGAGAAACTTAGGAGAATAAGGGTTGGTTGTTTTTTAAGTGCTTCAACAAGAAATATGGATGAAAATGATTTCTTTGACCTTTCAAAGAAAGGTAAGTGGAGGGCTATATTTGGTTGCATCATACTTGGTGTCTTCTCATGCCAAAAGCTACCTTTATGGGGTAGGGAGATGACAAAAATTTATGCTTTGGTGTTATAATCAAGTGTAATGCGGTTTGTAATGATTCCATGCAACCTAGTCAACCAACCAATCAAATTGCACCATTTTGTATACTTTTAGTTTTTAACCAAATCTAACATATTTCAAGTAAATATTTAGGCAATTAATCACTTTAGCATATAATTAGTATGGAGCAATACAAATAATTCATCTCATGACAATTCAACATATCATTTTTTTTTTACCGAGATACCGAGTTTTTCACTACAAAAAGGCACTTAAGGAATATGTTAAATTAAGAAACAAAAGTTTGATCTCATATTTCATATACTAATGCATGTTAAAACATAACTGAAGCATATAATAACAATTATTTATATTTGTACAATTATGCTATTTGTATGCCATAATTCGATAATGCACATTGATTAAATATAAAATGCCTATAATTGATTATGTAGGAGAGAATTGAGAATTGGGCATTATACGAGGATACTAGAAGAAAAGATTAAATTTCCTCTTTATTGAGTTTGGCTTTCTTTCCATTCATCTTTACATGATTTATTGTTTAGAGTACGTAAAAATTATGTACTCATACAACAACCTGAATTTTGTGAAAATATTTGTTGTGTCTAATCCTGTGCTTTTTCGTTGCGCTTAGTTTACCAAAAAACCAACAACTATATCAATAATTGGATAAGATTATCACATTTTCAATGTTAATGGGCATAACTAATCATAATTAAATAAAAGATCTAAACTTAAAATAATTTATTATGAATTAATTTTAATCCTTTCGTATATAACACTTTATATAGTACATTAATAAATAGGAGTTTTCGGTATTTTTAAGCATAACAATATACACAAAATTAAATATAAATTATTACTTTATTAATTCAATAAATAATATAAAAATACATCAACTTAGGGCACTATCCCTAACTTTTTCAACCTGTGATGAGCTAGAAAATGTAAGGAATTAAGGCCTTGACATCCTTAGGAAAATCTTCAAACTTAGACTCGTACCATTTTCTAGTGGCATAGCTCCTTCCCATCAAGTAGAAAGTGGTTCCCATGGTAAACGAAAATACATAGAGTGTTTGGGAAATGCAAGAAATTCCAAAAAACCCGAGAATTTCGAATAAGTAGTGTGGGCATATCAGCAAAGAAAAGAAACCGCCTTGGGGGATTTTGTACTGTTTTTCACCCTTAGTTCGCAGTTTGGATAGAAGATAATGGTGATAAAAATTACCACCAATTCCGAGTAAGAACATCGAAATTCCAACGTATTTGAGATCAATAGCTGGTTCTGGGAATGCTTGCATCAAGTGTTGATTGTAGATCATGGTTGCCGAGGATAACAAGTAACTAAGGGAAATGGTGATCATGGCTTCGACATCCATCCACCCACTAAATTTGTGAACAAACACCACCTACCAACAAAAATAAAAGTAATTAAAATCTAATTTCAAATTAGAATTTTGGTGTACCATACAAGCAAAATCAATGATCATCTCAAAGTTTGTGAACCCATTTACTTAGGCAGTAGTAATGGCTCATGCCCAACATTTGCATTCAAGAAGTTCCTATGATCATATCGAAAGAGGTACTGATCATCCCTTCCTAGTTCCTGCCTTTCATTTACGTGGAGAAAAAAAGTTGTAAAATCTTATATACGGGCACTGATGATGAGACAAATGTATAATATGGACCAATATATATTTCTAGGCTCAATCGGCATCACATGTATAAGTTCTACTCAAAAGCATCTTGGATAAAATTGTCCTTTATCCAAGGAATTGATCAATAAATTAATATTATATGTGTCATTCCAATGTATGATGGGTAATGAGATTCTATTAGCATAAAGCCGATTCAAACATAGTTATATGGAAGATCCACGTGAACCCACTAGTACTTTGCCAATGTTCTTTTTATTTCTTCATTAAAACGATTAAATATATTATTTTTTAATTAAAAATTGCTTAACTAGTTAAATTATTCAAATAGCAAGAAACAACATATATTTCTAAATTAAATTGGAAGTATGACTTTGATGCAATGACTTAATGTATCTTTTACATAATGAATTAATTATGCTGCACACACCATGTTAAATAGGTAG